>JBAIZL010000005.1:34643616-34736116 GCA_036971475.1 Prosapia bicincta
AGTCAGCATGAATACTAACAGTGCGGTTGAAGAAGTGATGGCCCATACCCAAAGTAGAATTCATTATTTTAAATAATCAAAAAATAATTCATTTTAACGTACAAAGGCATGTAAAATAGGAAGAATCATAATTTCAATTTTATTCTTGGCAAGTTCTTTATCCTTCCAAAATATATTTATGCAATTAAAAGTTTAAAAAACAAAGAGAAACAGTTTTCATCTGTGATGAATAAAGATAATAAAGTAGCTAATACAGAATATTGATAAGGACAGTTGTTTTAAAAAATTTAGACAATGGCATGTTAAATGAAAAACATGAGAAAATAAATAAATATTCAATAACAATATAAAATAATATTCAATAAATATTATTAAATTATTAACAGTTGCAATCGATTCTTATTGAATTATGGAATTATACTTTTGAGATATTTACGAAATACAAACATGTCAAAAATAGTATTGATTTTTTTTTAATTATTTAAAACGTACACAATAAATCAACCTCTATTATAGGTTTTGATCAGTTTCATATTATTCAATTTAAAATCTTTTAAATATTTTGAATAAATTTTTTGTATATAATTAAATTTCGAAATCTTGTAGTTGTTCATGACGAGCTGGTTGTTAATCACTTACTACACTTTGAAATTACTTGCGACCAGACATTCTGTTAACTAAAAGTTGTTAAATTGTTAACTTGCACTTGGAACACTTTTTCGTCTTACGAATTCTTCAGAATCGTATTTTTGCCGCTAGGATTGCTGCAGTTGTGCGTTTTTGGTACAAATTTTTGAAAGTTAAAAGTGATGTGATAGAAGCGTAAGTGTGATCTGCGTCGTGTTTGTTCATTTAGGATGTCAATTTTATGTGTATTGATATGTTTGTATATTTCATATTGTTCTAGTGTTTTTAATTTATGGTCTTTGTTGCATGTGTGGAGGGTGCTCATGTTATTTTTCATAACTATTTCATGAGTGTTTAGTTTCCATGAGGTCATTTGCGAAGGTAGATTCAATTGTAGTGTGCAGTGCGCTTTTGTGTTCTTTATATCTCTCGGCGAGAGATCTGCCTGTTTGTCAAATATAGAACTTATTGCAGTTGTTGCGTTTTAGTTTGTATACTCACGGGTTATTGTATGTGTTGGTATTTTTATTAATGCTGTGTCTGATAGCCGTTTGACTTGTATTTATTGTTTTGTAAGCTACATTGTATCCTGCTTTTTTAATTGGTGTGCTAGTTTATTTGTGAGTTTTTGTATGTGTGTAAGGGACATGACTTTGTTTGTGTTAGTGTTTTTGTTGTTTATGGTGTTGTTATTGTTCTTGTTGAGCATTTTCCTTCGTAGTTTGTCAATTAAATAATTGTCATATCCGACACGGAAACAAGGCTTACCAATGGGTTCACCGATTTCAAGCATTCTAATTCGATTCAAATATTCCTACAACACACAGAACAGAAAAAAATCATAAATAACAACAAACACGCAGATAAGATAGTATATTGACACAAATATGTAGATGACGTTATAATACTATGCCGAGGAAACATAAGACAACTGATCCATTTTAAAGAAGTACTTTTAAATACTGTAATGTGTTTACTGCATGTCTATGGTAAAATATTGTAGAGGGACAAGAATTTTTAAGATTTTTCGCAAAAACTCTATTTCATAAAAATTAAACATTATTTTCTAGTAACTTTGTATAATGAAGATAACATCGTCATAAACCACGTGTTATTACTAAATTAGAGTAATTTTATAAATTAGACGTTATCCGTTTGTCTTGAATAAATGGTTTCAAACTTGAAAACGTCGGTTAGCACAGTCCAATAACTGTCATGAAATGGAAGCGAATTATATTGGACATTCTATAGCACCAATATTTCCCCATTCGGTTCAAAGAATGGAGTTCCATCACTTCCCCTCCTTTACCTCCCTTTCTCTGTCCTGTAATTTTTCAATGCCTTCCCTTTCGACGAGTATCTTTGTCAGTTGTATTACATTTTTTTATCATGTGAAATATTAATATCTATGTTGCAATCCCTTTAGACGAGTATCTTGGTCAGTTCTATTACATTTTTGTTCATCATGAGGAATATTTATATCTATGTTGCGATCCCTTTAGACGAGTATCTTGGTCAGTTCTATTACATTTTTGTTCATCATGAGGAATATTTGTATCTATGATGCGTTATCTTTAGACGAGTATCTTGGTCAGTTCTATTACATTTTTTTCATCGTGAGGAATATTTGTGTCTATGTTGCGTTATCTTTAGACGAGTATCTTGGTCAGTTCTATTACATTTTTGTTCATCATGAGGAATATTTGTGTCTATGTTACGTTCCCTTTAGACGAGTAACTTGGTCAGTTCTATTACATTTTTTTTCATCATGAGGAATATTTGTGTCTATGTTGCGTTATCTTTAGACGAGTATCTTGGTCAGTTCTATTACATTTTTTTCATCATGAGGAATATTTGTGTCTATGTTGCGTTATCTTTAGACGAGTATCTTGGTCAGTTTTATTACATTTTTGTTCATCATAAGGAATATTTATAGCTATGTTGCGATCCCTTTAGACGAGTATCTTGGTCAGTTCTATTACATTTTTCTTAATCATGAGGAATATTTATATCTATGTTGCGTTATCTTTAGACGAGTATCTTGGTCAGTTCTATTACATTTTTGTTCATTATGAGGAATATTTGTGTCTATGTTGCGTTATCTTTAGACGAGTATCTTGGTCAGTTCTATTACATTTTTTTCATCATGAGGAATATTTGTGTCTATGTTGCGTTATCTTTAGACGAGTATCTTGGTCAGTTTTATTACATTTTTGTTCATCATAAGGAATATTTATATCTATGTTGCGATCCCTTTAGACGAGTATCTTGGTCAGTTCTATTACATTTTTGTTCATCATGAGGAATATTTATATCTATGTTGCGTTATCTTTAGACGAGTATCTTGGTCAGTTCTGTCACATTTTTGTTCATCATGAGGAATATTTGTGTCTATGTTATGTTCTCTTTAGACGAGTATTTTGGTCTGTTCTATTACATTTTTGTTCATCATGAGGAATATTTGTGACTATGTTGCGTTATCTTTAGACGAGTATCTTGGTCAGTTGTATTACATTTTTGTTCATCATGAGGAATATTTGTGTTTATGTTGCGTTATCTTTAGACGAGTATCTTGGTCAGTTCTATTACATTTTTTTCATCATGAGGAATATTTGTGTCTATGTTGCGTTATCTTTAGACGAGTATCTTGGTCTGTTCTATTACATTTTTGTTCATCATGAGGAATATTTGTGTCTATGTTGCGTTATCTTTAGACGAGTATCTTGGTCAGTTCTATTACATTTTTTTCATCATGAGGAATATTTGTGTCTATGTTGCGTTATCTTTAGACGAGTATCTTGGTCAGTTCTATTACATTTTTTTTCATCATGAGGAATATTTGTGTCTATGTTGCGTTATCTTTAGACGAGTATCTTGGTCAGTTCTATTACATTTTTTTCATCATGAGGAATATTTGTGTCTATGTTGCGTTATCTTTAGACGAGTATCTTGGTCAGTTCTATTACATTTTTGTTCATCATAAGGAATATTTATAACTATGTTGCGATCCCTTTAGACGAGTATCTTGGTCAGTTCTATTACATTTTTGTTAATCATGAGGAATATTTATATCTATGTATCTTTAACAATGAGTTGACGTAGTTTTCTTGTCTAGTATGAGTTGTTTTTGCTGTTCAACACATAATGATTACCGCTTATCCCTATTAACTTCTAGGTCAAAATTCCTTTAATCTTGCTTTAGATGTTTTTATTTCCTAAAATGAGTTTTACATTTTTTGTTCACTTGTTCTAGAAACTTGTTCTCTTCTATCTTCAGTGTTCGGCATAAATTCTTAATCATAAAGTTTTTTGTTGCAATTTGATTTTAGTTTTTCTCATTTGTACCAATTCTAACACTTTTTACTACTTTTTAGATGTTTTTTTAATCAACCTAAATACGAATTATTTTTGGTATCTGTTTTTTTTAGAACCGAACTTAAAAAATACACAAACTATTACATAGTTTGATGTAAATGGTTTTTCGTTATATAGCCCACCTTTCGTTACTGTAATTCGTGTATTAAAAAAAGATTTATTTGTTTTGTTTCTTGAATAATATCACGTTGCTTTATTTGCAGTATCTTGTAAATAATTTTCTAAATCTCACCTAATCGGTTTATTGGTTTCCGGGTCAAAGTTTATTTCAACCCTTCCACTCTTTTCTCAATCTTATCCATTCATCTCTCTGGTCACCGAATCTGTAAGGGTCATTCTCTCCCGACTTGATATTATCCAATATATACTGGTTATTTTCGATTTAGTTTTAGCATATGACATTTAAATTTGAATTGTAAAAAAATATTCTTAAAGAGTTCATAAACAGTTTTAAATAACAATAATCTTTTGTTAATAATTTCAAAGGTCTACATATTTTAATCTCTCTTTAACTTTAGCTGGATATTTTCATATTTTAAATATACATAGATATATACAAAAAATATACGACAAATATATAGATATATATTTTTGAGTAATGTCAAGACCTCCTATATTTTTTGTAGACGAAAGACTTTTCTATTAAAAGTAAAAATTTAAACCAAAACGAAACACAATATTTAGTTGTAGAATTTTAAATTATTCAGCACACCATATAATGTTAACTTACGAGAAACAAATACAAAGTATCTAATTCCAGTTTTTAGACTGAGTGTACCTAAACTAGAGCCTCTCGGCCAAATGCGTTTAATCCTTTAACACTCGACTGAATCCTGTGTAATAATTAATGCCTGATGGATGTTAAGCGTTCAAAGCTTCAATGGATCAGGTTTCTCAGTACAGAATGATGTTATAATGTGTGCAACAAGCTAACTGTTGTACCTTCAGATAGAATTTCTAATTAAATCGTCTTAGGAGAATACTATCAGTTACTCCTGTAAAATGTATTACACGAATATTTTTAGGTTTGTAACTATTAACACTGTTAAAATTTGTTCTTGTATTATGAAACGTAGCTTATGTAAAAGGAATGTAATTCTTTCCATAAAATAAGAATTATATTAGGTATACGGTATATATATATATATATATATATATATATATATATATATATATATATATATATATATATATATATATATATATATTGTAATAATTGGATGAACTTCTTTTTCTTGTTTTATATATTCACAATTAAATGACACTTTCATAAACAAGAATTTTTCACTTTAGTTTTCTTCATACATTGAATCTGTTGCTGATTGGCAGTATCAGCATTATCAAAAATTTTAAGTACATTATAGTTCTATGACTACATCTGGACTCAACTATTGGAATTAACTACATTGTACTCAACGCATTATAACTACATACACACATACATACATATATATATATATATATATATATATATATATATATATATATATATACATAGTTTTATTATTATACAGAAACATCTGCCATTAAATATAATATTTTTAAAGATTCAGCTAAATTTTAATTACACTCTAAATCAATATAAGCCTATTGGGAATTGGGGGCAAAATATTTTTATAATGTCTGATCGGGAATGATAGGTAAGTCAATGGTTATACAAATGGATTACTATTTAGACACGTCTATTTCAGTTTTGTTCTAAATAATTCTGAATGAGATTGCAAGTTTCACTTATGCTGTTTGTAATGAATTTTTTTACATTACTTTTTATATATATTTTTGGTTTTCTATCTCGACTATTTTATGTATTAATTATAAACTACAACTAATATTTTGTAATACATAGTACTCGGTTTACTTGAAATATGAATCTTTCATCGAAACCCAACAATATTTTTTAATAGTTGACTAATAAAAGTTGCTATTTAGTCAATAGCCTTTACTCTAGTTGCTATTTACAATAGCCTTTAATAAATAGAGTACTTACTAAACAAAAGATTTTTTAAAAGGTTTTTCATTAAACAAACATGTATTAAATTATAGTTAAATTTGTAAATAAAATAAAGTCAATGTAAACAAATGGGAGTGTTTATACAGCTCTTCTTCGTATCAGTGTTTGAATTATGCAGAATTATGTTTTGTTCACTCAGCAAATTTCAACAAATTATGTTTTCAAATTAAAATATGGGGAAAACATATGAATAACTAAGTTAACAACCAATTCGAGGTTATTAAAATCATTTTTGCTCCTATTGAAATATTTGGTCTAATTTCTTCAGGGGTTTACGATTTTATATTTAGAAACTATTTCAATAAAGAAATTATAAGGAAACATAGCAAAGTTAGAACGTGCATCCTGTTTACTTGTAGTTTACCACAGTGAAATTGCAGCTGTTTGGTTCACAATATAGTCTTTGTTATTTAATAGTCTCTATAGTGCTATAAGAACAAGAACACGGTTGAGATAAAAGTTAGAGGTAGTTCATTATTTTAAAATAAATATTATTTAATTTTTATTTTCACGTGATCTTAAACCACTAACAAAATGTATATATTATTAGCATCTGTTCTAAATTTCCATGGAATGGTGTATGAAAAGCATTTAAAATTATCTTCTTAATTTATACTTCATTTCAAATTTCTCATCCTATTTTAATTAGAGAGTTAATTACTGTTCAATCAATCAGTTTAACTGTATACTTGAAAATGTTTTCTGATTTTAAACAACTTTACCAATAAACAAATATATATATATATATATATATATATATATATATATATATGTAACACAAATGCTTGAAATATTTTCTGAAAGTAATAAATTGATATTATTAACAGCTTCACACACATTCAACAGTAAAGCAACACTCTTTATAAAACAACAACAGTTAATGTTGTTTTAGCTGTTCTGCAATGTTTGAACTCCTCATCATATCACAATATTACATCGATGAAAACTTTCAACCATGCTGTTTTATAAATACTTTTGCTGAAATATTTGTGCAATTGTGAATGAATGTTTAACAAGAAACTCGTCATCTACGAAATTATATTCATATACATATATATACATACATACACACACACATACACACACACACACATATATATATGAATTTTAATATATTACTATTGTAAGTAATTTTATCCACCATTAAGTGCAATGATTTTACCTTGTGTGATGAGGCGTCTTTCGCTCACTTGACCATTGTCGAATCACTGATTACTTTTTCTCAATTTTTCTCGTGTGGATGTAAGTGCGTGGTGTTGGTACTTGTTGACGTCATACACGTTTCCTCTTGAGTCTCGTGTATAATGTTTTTGAATAGTATGTCTTCTGTATATGTTGTTTGTAGATTCATTAAATTGCTGTGTATGTTTTTATAAATGTGGTATTTTTCTAGTGAGTTTAGTTCTGGGTTATTATTTATTTCAAGTATGGTTAGGTTATTTTCGTAATTTGTTATTTCATGTTTATGTGATATTAGGTGTGCTGCAACATTTGATACTTTTGAATTTTTGTTTTTGAATGCTCTATAATGCTCTTCAAATCTTATTTTAAATGATCTGGTTGTTTTCCCTATATTAAATGCGTTACAGTCGTTACATGTAATTTTGTAAATTCCTGATAGGTTATGTTTTCTGAATTTGTTTTGTGGTTTGTGTTATTCAGATATTTTATTATTTTGTTGTTTGGTTTGCATGTTGGAGTGTATTGTTTTTTGTTGTATATATTTGTTATTTTTTCTATTTTGTTATTGGTGTATTTATATTTTAGGTAGATTTTTTTGTTATTATTTTTGTGTTCCGGTTGTAGTGTTGTGTTGAGGTTAGGTTTTTTTGTGAATTTATTGTATATGTTTTTTATAAAGTGTTTGTTGTATCCATTATCTATTGCTATTTTTGTAATGTTATCTAATTCTTCATTTAATTTTTGTTTGTTATCCTATGTGTATTTTATTGCTTTATTTATTATGTTACTGTGAGTGTTAATTTTGTTTGTCATGGGGTGGTTAGATTTGTAGTGTATTGTGGTGTTGTTGGGAGTAGGTTTCCTGTGTACTGTAGTTTCTATTTTATTATCATTTATATTTAATGTAATGTTGAGATAGTTGATTGTTTTATTTGTTTCTGTTTCGACGGTGAATTGTTTGTTTTCGTTGTATGTATTTTGTTTGTTTAGTATTATGATGTGTTCTTTGTGAATGGTAGGTTGGTATATTACAAGTATATCGTCTACGCACCTTGTCCATAGTGAAATATTATGTGTGTTTAGTATAGGTTTAATAATTATTTGTTCAAAGTGTTGTAAATATATTTCTGACATGACTGATGATATGGGTGATTACATGGGGAGTCCAGTTGTTTGTTTACAGTTTACAATTTTAGGTATGGCTGTTAATATTGGTAAGCATGGTTTGAATGGGTCTTGTGTGGTATTTTAATTTATTGTTATAGTTTAGAGTATTTTGGTGTGTGACTATTAGGTTTTTTATTGTAATAAGGTATTTGCTAGTTGGGTCTGGGATTTGTTCGTATTTATTTTCTTTTATGTAGTTAGTCATTGAATCGTGTATTTGGTATTTTCTATTATTACTCGTGTATTTGTTTTATCGGATTTTAATATTAAGTAGTCGTTGTTTTCTAATTTTTCTCTGACTTTTATAATTTCTTTTTTATTTATATATTGTTCCGTTTTTTGTTACTTTCCGTTTTTATTGGGTTAATTTTATTATTAATATTGTGTTATTAATATTATTATTATTAATATTTCTTATGTGTTCAGTATTTTGGTGGGTAATTTTGTGGATGTTCATCACACAAGGTAAAATCACCTTAATGGTGGATAAAATTACTTACAATAGGAATATATTAGCTTCATAAAGTCAGTGCAACAGAAAAACAATGGATAACGAAAAATATCAATATATATAACTTTGCAAAACTGTTTTCTTGTCTTCACTTATCACTTTCACTATATGTACTTAAACAAGTATCTTACTTGGTATTTATGCGAGTTAACTTTCAAAGATTGATAGTATCTCCACTATCGTGCATCACTGACCGGGGGTTTTAGTAGACTGCAAGCTGTGTGGAATTTCCGATGTCACAAGGTGTGGTGTACCGTTAGTGTTCTCTTTTCAGATTGTCTCCACTGTGAGAGTCTTTTAAGTTTATCTTGGGGTTAATTTTGTCTATTAGATTGAATAAATTATAGTTTTTTCATTTTATTTATATTTGTTCGTTTGTGATATTATTTTTTTTAAATAAATTTGTAGTTGTTCCCAGATTGCCATGTTGAGGCCTTTATGTACTTTTATTTATTAGGTGTATGTTTTTTAATATGGGGAATGTGTGTTTGTTTTTGAAGGCGTGTGTAGCTAAGTTTGAGTTCAGAGTTTGAGGTTTGATGTATGCATTGAGGAGTTCTTGATATCTGTCTTTTAATTTATTTTTTATTTGGCCTATGTATATTTTATTACAGTCTAGACATTCGATTTTGTACATTCCGTTATTAGGCGTGGGACTTATTTTTTCCGATTTGTTTATTTTACTGATTATGTTTTCTGTGTTTTTGTAAGCTATGTGAATATTATTATTTTATATTATTTATTTATTATTTTTATGTTGTGCCCTGTGTATGTGAATGTGGCCCATTTTGTTGTTGATTTTAGTTCGATTGCAGGTTGTTTTAATTTGTTTATGATATTAAATTCTAATTTATCTATAGTTTTTTACTGTATCCAACTTTTGAGTCTTTTTTTATATATTATTTGTTTTTTTTTGCTGTTTCTTCATGATATAATATTTGTTTTTTTTTGGCTTTTTCTTCATTTTGTTAAAGGTAGTTTTAGCGTTCTGTATAAGAGTAAGTTGTAAGCAGACATTTTATGTTGTGGGGGATGGTTAGAGTAGTTTGGTTCTGTATTAATGGTTTGTGTAGGTTTCCTAAAAATTGAGTATTCAATGTTATTTGTATTTCTGGTTATTGTTAGGTCTAGATAGTATATTTTAAGGTTTATTTCTTCTTTCATGGTGAATTTTGTTGTTAGGGAGTACGTTGTTGATTTCATTTAGGATGATATTATTATGTATTACTTTTATTTTGTGAGATATATAATCCATCGTCAACATATCGTATCCAATGTCCGTTGTGGTCGTATGTTTTTATGGTTTGTGTGATTAATTTGTCAAGGTTTTGCAGGATATTTAGAGGGGTGATCCCATTGCTAAGAAATCTATTTGTTCATATATCTTTTTATTAAATATGAAATAATCAAAATGACAATCTGGGAAAAACTACGTATTTATAAACATAAAAATAATATCATAAACGAACAAATACAAATAAAATAAAAAAAACTATAAACTATTCAAACTAATAGACAAAAATAACCCCAAGACAAACTTAAAAGACTCTCACAGTGCAGTCAATCCGAAAATAGAATAATAACGGTACACCACACCTTGCGACGATGGAAATTCGCCACAACTCGCAGTCTACTACAACCCCCGATCAGTGATGCTCGATAATGGAGATAATAACAATCTTTGAAATGTATATAAATATAAATATAGTGAAAGTGATATATATATATATATATATATATATATATATATATATATATATATATATATATATATATAATACGTTTTCTTGTTTAATAATTTAAAACAACACAGGTTATTCAAATACAAGAATATTTATTATTTAATATCCAAAGCTTTTCGTTGGCAAACAGTACCAACATCATCAGGAATGAAAATTACAATAACCATTGTAATTTCATTCCTGATGATGTTGGTACTGTTTGCCAACGAAAAGCTTTAGATATAAAATAATAAACATTCTTGTATTTGAATAACCTGTGTTGTTTAAAAAAAAAAAAAAAAAATATATATATATATATATATATATATATATATATATATATATACATATATGATGTACAGTTACTATCTGGAGTACATCCGTTCATTCTTTAGTCCATAAATTCGCAGTTCCGACGATTTGCTAGAATCTCATCCAGCATTAACGAGGTGAAACCAACAACAGTAGAAGATGCACTGGATGTACTCCAGATAGTAACTGTTCATCACTTTTCCATCCGTGAAGGAATACGTATCAGCATATATATATATATATATATATATATATATATATATATATATATATATATATATATATATATATATACTCGTATGTGTGTGTGTGTATGTGTGTGTGTGTGTGTGTGTGTGTGTGTGTGTGTGTGTGTGTGTGTGTGTGTGTGTGTGTGTGTGTGTGTGTGTGTGTGTGTGTGTGCGTGTGTGTGTGTGTGTGTGTGTGTGTGTGTGTGTGTGTGTGTGTGTGTGTGTGTGTGTGTGTGTGTGTGTGTGTGTGTGTGTGTGTGTGTGTGTGTGTGTGTGTGTGTGTGTGTGTGTGTGTGTGTGTGTGTGTGTGTGTGTGTGTGTGTGTGTGTGTGTGTGTGTGTGTACGTCACTGAGATAGTCGGCTATTTATATGGAGAAAACCTTATAGTTATTTCTTCTGATTATAGTTGAACATGTGTGTATTTTTTATGAATTTTTAAAACTTAAATACAATCAGCTGTTTTATCCTTGAAAATACAAATGTACTGAGTGTGGAAACATGAAAATGAAGAGATGAAACATAATATTTGTTTGAGTAAGTATAAATATAAATATAGACACACACACACTCATATATATATATATATGTGTGTATATTGTATTCCTTAGATGAATTATTTTTTCTTGTTGAATATGTATGGTGAAATAAAATAATTTTCATAAACAAGAATATACGAGTATTACTTCATTTTATTGTAGTCTGACTCAATAGTCTTACTTTAGTTACATAACTGGACAGTGATTTATAAATTTTGAAAATGCTAATAATGTAAATTAGCGAAAAGCTTCAATCAACAATAAAATGAAGTAATACTCGTATATTCTTGTTTATGAAAATTATTTTATTTCACCATATATACATATATATATATATATATATATATATATATATATATATATATATATATATGCAGATACGTATTTCTTCTTGGATGGAAAAATATGATGAATAGTTACTATCTGGAGTACATCCGTTCATTCTGCAGCAGTTCCGACGTTTCGTTAGAATCTCATCCAGCATTGTCGAGGTGAACCCAACAACAGTAGAAGAGCGAGTGAAGAGCGCAGATAACTCGGCTCCTATATATAGAGGAATGAAGCCACGCCTCAGTTAACAGACATCGATTCGAGGGACCAGGAACTTATTATTATGAGAGAGGTGCTTAGAAGCAATGGCTATTAGGAATATGCCATTAATAAAGCGTTACACCACCAAAGTGTACATCCTGTTGACGTGGACGAAAAAGAGACTGAGAAAGTTGCTACTGTAATTCTGCCCTATATTAAAGGAGCCACTGATAGGATTAACAGACTCTTTAGGAGGCATGGTTTACGTTCCGTTTACAAACCTTACATCACCATCGACAAGGTTGTTGGTAACGCCAAAGATAAGATCTTCTTGGAAAACCATGGTGTTTACAGCGTTTCCTGTGGAGTTTGTAAGATATCGTACATTGGCCAAACGAACAGACGTATCTCAGCTAGGCTTGAGGAGCACAAACTGGGCCTTAAAAACAAGCAGAAAACGTCGGCTATGTACAGGCACCACAGAGCATACCATTGATTTCCAATCTTGCCGACAGATTGCTCAAGTGGAAAACTACAGGACTGGAATTATTCGTGAAGCTATCAAAAAAGAGAAGCGAGAGAGTCTTAACAAACGCGATGATACTTTGAATTTGCCCGCATATATATACATATTTTCATAAACCTGCATTAATAAATTTTAGGTTTATTCTACTAAATTAATTGCATGTAGGTCGATATAAATTATTGATTTGAGTAAGCAATCTTTTAAAAACTGTAAAAAAATGTAATTTTTTTTATTCCGGCCCTTTTGATATTTCCATTTGTATACATTTTATTTATTCCAAGAAAACTATTTATTATTTATTGTTATTGCTTCATTTAATACAGTTCTAAAAATAATAAATAATGATGTAAATATTTTAAAGACGTGTTATAATTATTTAAGATATTATAATTGAATGCTCTCTCTCTCTGCGATTATTTTAGGTAGTGTGAAGAGAATAGGTTCATATGTTGAACATTCCGTTAAAGGCACAATTTTATTTATTCGCTTATAAGTATAATAATATAATTTTAACAATTCGCTATTGTACATTTTGTCGATAGGTGATAAAATAATTTTCAGTTTAGAGACGACACAATATTTACGTAATAACTTTATGGGTCCACTGTGTTATTCCAAAGTAATAGCTTTATAGGTCCACTTTGTTATTCTGAGATGGCGAATAGCTGTAATGGTTTTGCTACAAAAAACTTTCCAGTATATAAATATGAAAATTACAAGCTTCCCAAAATGGAAAACAAATATTCCAATACGATTCGCTAATACTCTTTGATTACAGTACAGAACACCTGATTGTAAGGCCGCTTAAAGCATCAACGCGTAAAGCATCAACGCGTAATGTATGTTCCTGATAAAGATCACTTGGTGAGCTTGAAAACGTCTTAATGAAGTGTGTGCGTGCGTGTGTATGTGTGTGTTTGTGTGTGTGTGTGTGTGTGTGTGTGTTTGTGTGTGTGTGTGTGTGTGTGTGTGTGTGTGTTTGTGTGTGTTTGTGTGTGTGTGTGTGTGTGTGTGTGTGTGTGTGTGTGTGTGTGTGTGTGTGTGTGTGTGTGTGTGTGTGTGTGTGTGTGTGTGTGTGTGTGTGTGTGTGTGTGTGTGTGTGTGTGTGTGTTGTAACGGTGTGACATTCCGTGACAAATAGGAAATAAATAATTTCCTGTTTTTAAGTAATAAATTTGATTTTTAAATTAATCAAGTTTGGAGTTATACAAATGATAAAGAGTGAAAAATTAAATAAAACCTTAAATAGAATAATTAAGCTAAATTAAAAAGTATTAAAGAATAAATTTGGAATAACTAGCTAAATTTGACTATCGGGAGTGAGGCGAAAATTTTCAAAGTGCTTAAAAAAGCTATCTTAAGAACCAAACCACGTAGAACTTTCATCGACATTTTAAAAGAACCAGAATAAGCCAGAATAAACATGAGTGAAAACAAAATTTTAAAAACTTAAAAAACAAAAAAAGTTACAGCAGTTTTAATAAAATAGACATTTTTCAGTGTTCCAAAAATGATAATCAAACTCTGCAAGCTAAAACAGATTCGTTGCCCGACTTGCCTGTACAAGGAATAAATCCAAAGATAGCAAGTATTGCAGGCGGGGTGAGGTAGGTTAAATTCACCGCTATATATACTAGGTCTCTAAGACCTTAGAGATAGTCTGAAATAAATTTTTAATACGAGTTGCCGCGGAACGCTATGCTGGACCGCGAGTAGGACCGCCATCAGGCCAGATGGACCAAACCTCAACGCTTCCGACATCTAGGACTACCAAGGAATGAAGGCTCCAGACTCAGCCTCCAGGACGCGGGAATGGAGAAAAAGGACCAGGGAATCCAGACGAGGGACTCTAGGACCGGCAGGAGCATCTTTGGCAAGTCATTTTGGCTATTCGATACCAATTACGTCAAATTTAGTCAGTTAATTTTATTAAATTCAAACAAATATTCAAGCTTAAACAATGACTTCACTCTTTATAAAATTTAAATAAATTCTATGCTTAATAAAATGAATTTATGTGATCAGAATATTTCAAATGATAAATACTAAACTTACAAAGGGTTTTTGGCCATGAGCCATTTGTTTTCAAGGAAATAAGAATTTTTTGGATATTATAAATGTAAAATTTAAGTGTCATAAATACGAATTTACCAATTCAATATAGAAGATAAATTTTTATTATGTGTAATTTGGGAAATAATCTTATGTTTATGTAAATGTTTTTGATATAAATGGAAATTATAACATTTTAAAGGATGAAAAACAACAAGTTATTTAGTGAATTGTTTTGTTAATATAATTGTGTTGTGTTTGAAAGTATAAATTTTCTTTTTTATAAAACTAAATTTAATAAAAACTGTTTAGCTTTTTCCAACTAATATGAAAATGATTATTAAATCAGTAAACAAGTTTAATTAAATTTCACTAAATGATAATAGTTAAAACCTAATGTTTTTAGTGAGTTTCTCTCAACTAACTTCATGAGCTAGCCTAAAGATTAGTTGGTTTTTGTATAAAAGTCCAGAGATTTATCTACTGGCAGATTGTGTTTAAAAGGACACAGGAGCCTTTTAAAATAGGTAATTTAAACACGATCATATTTTGCACGTTCCCTTGCTGTCTCTGCAGATCATCATCAGGTGGTAAGACTCTGTGAATATTTTGTGTATTATTTTTTATGTGTTTCTTTCCAGCTGACTATTGAAATGACATGTGTGACTATCCCTAGACTATACATAATTGATCAACCAATTTTGGGGAGTTTATACTTATTTTAAATAGTAGTCAGCGGGAATAGGCTTGTTTTGGGCCTGGCCCTACGAGCGGGAAATATACACGTAACTCAGGGATTTTAGCACGGTTTAACAAGCGGGGTGTTTGGCAGATGTTTCGTTTGTTTATAAATAAGTTTTTAAACAACGATATTTTGGTATTTTGCGAGAAGGGATATCAATAAAACAAACAAAAGTAGGGTGGGACGTTGCAGTGTGTGTGTGTGTGTGTGTGTGTGTGTGTGTGTGTGTGTGTGTGTGTGTGTGTGTGTGTGTGTGTGTGTGTGTGTGTGTGTGTGTGTGTGTGTGTGTGTGTGTGTGTGTGTGTGTGTGTGTGTGTGTGTGTGTGTGTGTGTGTGTGTGTGTGTGTGTGTGTGTGTGTGTGTGTGTGTGTGTGTGTGTGTGTGTGTGTGTGTGTGTGTGTGTGTGTGATATGTATGTGGGAAGAAAAAGACATTATAGAAACTGGTGATATTTATGTGAGTATTATATAAAACAACTTTAAAAGTTGTAGTGAAATTTAAATTTAGTTTGGAGAATCAAACCGATTTATTTTAAAGGAAAATGAACTTTAAATGTTAAGTACACATTCATGTTCCCTAATATAAAATTGAAAGAAGTAAAATTATTTGTGAAACCGCTATACTTTTCCTCCAGCTACTATTTTCCCAATTCCGCAAATTTTCACTCACACGTTCTTTAAAACGATCAATACGTGACTTAATACAAAACACACACACACACACACACACACACACTGACACACACACACACACACACACACACACACACACACACACACACACACACACACACACACACACTGACACACACACACACACACACACATATATATATATATATATATATATATATATATATATATATATATATATACATATATATATATATTACATATAAATAAATACATATACACGCACATACACAAACAACGGAATTTTTTATTATTTGTATACACATATTGTGTTTCGTCTACAATATTGAAAGATATTTCCTATGTGAGTGAACCAGATGCCAGTGCAAGAAAATTAATTGATGGCTAATATGATACAGTTCTTAGTAACATGTATAGAAACTATATTTAAAAACGATCCGTCATAATGAAAACTTAGAGCACATGGATACTACTAGAGTGTAGTTGCAAAATTATTTTAAAAATTATTATATATTTTAAAACTATGCGATGCAAAATCACAGATACGTGGTCGGCTTTTCATACAACTTAAACTATGTTTGATTGTAATGTTTTTTGAGCTAATTCAAATTCGTTCCATCTGTACATTGTGGCGTGGTACAGACAATTAGATATCGCGAGCAATATAACTAGTTTAGGCCAATCTATAGTCAGTAGTGGTAACTTAAAATGGCAATAAATAGTTGATGAACATTAGTTTTTTTAGGTCAAAGAACGAGTTTTGCCAAGCTAAATTAACTTGTGTAACGCAACATAAACTTTTTGTGTTTATTCTTAGGACAATAAATATATTTTTTTAAATAGTAAATAAATGATGTTGTCTTGTATATATGCTACTATGGAAAGCATTCAAACAGATATATAGACCATAATAATTTTTATAAGCTTTCTTATGTTCAGACGGTCCACTCATGTTGAGGTAATTCAATATGAAACTCAATATTGAGGCACTATCCTTTTCAAGTACTGAACATCATAGTTTTGAAAAGAGACAATACTATTTTTTCTTGAAGTAATTGAAACACTGTTATATAGATATATTATAGTCAATTTAATTCTGACAGTTCCATAGAAACATTGTAACAGTATTTTTTTTAATAGACCTTTTTCTCTTCTTTTATCAATAACTTCTATTAGCTCGCACTCTCCTTTATATATATATATATATATATATATATATATATATATATATATATATATATATATATATATATATATATATCGTAATCTTGTTGCTGTTCATTACGAGGTGGTTGTAACTTACTTATTACACTTTTGCGATTACTTGCGACCAGACGTTTTGTTAACTAAAGTTGTTAAATTGTTAACTTACACTTGGAGGAAACGTTTTCGTCTTACGACTTCTTCACCCTCCTTGGACAGCCTCCTTCCACCAATTTAACAACTTTTTTAACAAAACGTCTGGTCGCAAGTAATAGCAAAAGTGTAATAAGTAGGCCTATATATATATATATATATTTAGTTCAAATTTTCAATCGTTAATAAAATACTTTTTCTTCAACCACTCAACTTAAAATGTATTTCTTTAAACTGGTAGTGGATGACACTACATGTTAATGTACATTAATTAAATTTAATGAATTATTTTAGTTTTATATTGGAAAACAATTCTTATAAAAGCGGTAAGTTATCCATATTAGTCAATTCGACCCATTCGGCTAAAATATGTAATAACATATGATTCCATAAAACGGCTGATTTTATGTTATATGTTATCTAATAAAACAGCTATTTTAACGCATAGGTTATGTTTCTTTATTTATATATATTGTAATTGTTTAGTAAAGAGAAAAAAATAAAATTCTTTTATTGTCAAACTACTCTTAAGAGGTTTTGTTTATATTACTTGTTCTCGAAATATCGTAAGGAAAACCTTTGTTCTTACAAAAGTCCTCTAAACAATTGCTATGATAGCAACATATCTAGGACTAAAAATTCAATTTTAAAATTGTGTAACTATTTTTCATCAACCAACACTATATGGTTGTAATAAAGTTCTGAAATTCGACTTGTATTGTTGCCCGTTTTTGCGACGCAACATCGAGATCATCGATTCTTGCCTTCCCTTCCCCCGCCTCTTTACACTTAGACATTTTTTGTTATTCGCCACAATGCCATGAGTAATATGTCATCGACCAAGCATGTGCAACGGAATCAAATATTAAAGACAGTTTTCTAATATTTCTACAATGTTTTAATACTAGTGTATAGATATTTCAATCAAGGGTAATGAAAACAGATTAAATTTTTTTTAAATCATGTTTAAATATGTAACATTTTTCGAGGCGATATTTCCTCAAATTATTTTAAATTGTAGTGAGAACTTTATAAATATATCCTACTATTAGTTTTCGTAGTGGTATAAAAGCGAGCAAATGGTATTTCAGGAATTTGGTAAAGAAAATAGCTCAAACAAAACTTTAGACACACCAATAGAGTTTAAGCCTTCAATTAGCATATTTCTGGCAATAGTCCCTCCGGAATACATTGTAAATAATAATGAATAGAGAAATTCATTTAATCGTTTTCTTTATTGTTGAACTGTTTATTCATGCTTCAGAACCTCCGAGTGAGGGAATTTCAACAAAAATTACCTATTAATTTTTATTTTACCTTCTAAAAAATTTATTTTTTCATTTCTTTGTAAATCACAGAAGTAATGGGATATGCCACTTTATTGTTATCAAAAATATGCTCACACAATATTCTTTAGGAGGCATAAATGTTGTTCTGCGTATAAAAAACATATGTAGAACATATTTCTGAAAACAGTATACTGGATCCAAAAATTTGTTGTGTATGAAAAAATATACGTAGAACATATTTTTGAAAAGATTAGGCTGAAAGTGAAACATACATTTAGGTATAATATTAAAGCATAATATATTGTATGTAATTCTTTAAATAAAAAACGTTAATTAGCACTTTTCAAAAATCAAAATATTTTAAAATCATATTATATAAGTTTTAAGTAATACAACAACTTTCCAATAATGCCCAATCTGAATAAAACAAGAGTTAACAATACATAAATACAAATTTTCATGTAATTAATATAAAAGGCTATTTCAGAAATATAATAGTGTGTTGTGGTTCCGTTTGCTTGGATTAGTTAAGATCTAGATAATATCAATGAAGGTCAAAATGTCTATAACGTCAGGTTATTATATTGACAATGTTTTCACCATCCATACTTTTATGTAATTTAAAATAGATAGAATTAGATTTAGCGTGTGTAATTTATATTTAATTTAGAGTTTTAGAATCCACAAAAAAACTACAACGTAAATTTACCTCTTTCGAAACCCTTTTAAAATTAAAAGTTACGAAATTTTAAATTTCTAACATATGGTTCAGTACTTTCTAGCTAACTACAGTCAAATAACCTTCTATATTCTTATGTCACATAATAATAATATTTATTGTTATTATGTTTTAAAAGGTTCTCCTATTTAAGAAATTGTGCTAAGAACCTATTTCCAGAATTATATTTGTTTATTTTAAATAAATTTACTCCGAACAATTTACACCTCTTTCGGTGCAATAACTACTTGTCAGGCCAGTGTCTCAGTATCACATTAAATGTACAACTACGAAAATTATTGCATTTATTCCACAGATGAAAACAATATATTTATGAATCTAAAGTGTTTAAGACCTTTAGTCAGAAAACAATATATTTTAACAGTTGCTGAACAATGGACTGTTTGGAATAGCAACGGGAATTTACGCAATTTGAAGTTAAACCGACAATTAGTAAGGACGGTAATTTAATGAAGTAGAAAAATAAAAGAATACTCATATAAATAGTTACTGTAGTTTTTGTAAGAAGAAATTTTTTTATTTCTCACTATTCATTTTATATACTGTTATCTTCCGATAGACGTACTATTTTAAAGTAATAACTTTATAGTTATCTCGAGTGTTTAAAAGATTCATTCAGCTACAGGTACTTAGCTGAGGAACAAGTTTTAGGAAGAATTTTACATACAAATATATTTAAAACTACATTAAAACGAAAACATTACGTATGCACAGCACTCTGGCAACGTATTGCGTGCTTACATTTTCAAGGTTGAACGATAAGAGGGACTCGTGTAAAGAGTGAAATATAACATACGAGTTTTTCCTTTATTGGAGAATGCTCTGGGTTTTATTTTCCTTTAGAAACGCAATGTTCATTCTATCCGTTATATTGTTTTCCCAAACTATTACGTATTTTAGCATCTGTATTGTTTTCTTAAATAAATAATATAAATTTACATTTCAAATATGTCTTTTCATATCATATTTAATTTGAATAGGTGTATTTTTTGGAATAAGAAATTACAAAACATCATGAGTTCAAACGTGTTCACCTAAAATGTACAAAACCAATACAAACAAAATTAGTTTCAATGCTTTTCGTTACATTGACAAAATAATTATGGTTGTAACGTTTTAAGAAATAATTAAATCCTTAACATCTAGTGAAAATATTATTGTACCAAATATACTAGAAAAATATATTACTGTTACAATTAATAGACCGTTATTTACCAATTAATTTTTTCTGTTATTAATTTTATATATAATTTTAATTTACAATATAATTTCTGTCTTTTTCTTCCTCTATCCCCTCTCTCTCTCTCTCTCTCTCTCTCTCTCTATATATATATATATATGTGTGTGTGTGTGTGTGATGAATAGTTATTATCTGGAGTACATCTGTTCATTCTTCAGTGCATAAGATTTCAGTTCCGACGTTTCGCTAGAATCTCATCTAGCATTGACGAGGTAAGCCCAGCAACAGTTGAAGAGCGAGTGAAGAGCGCAGATAACTCTGCTGTATACTTTAGTAAATAGTAATACTAATTTAATTCAAAATAGTCTTTTTCTACCCTCGATCAATATTTGTAGACTTATTGTATTGAGGTTTTACTATACAATAACCATGTAACTTAATATTATTATTGATGGTCTATTAAATATGTTCGTGAGTGTGATCATACGATCTCTCTGTAATAAATAAATAAATATATATATGTATATATATATAATTTAATAATAATAATAATATATATATATATATATATATAATTTATATAAATTTAAAATATTTCAGAAACAAGAATACTTTTAATAAATATATTTATTCAAAGCTTTTCGCCGATAAAATAGTACCAGCATCTTCAGGAAAATAATTATCTAATAAAATATTTTTACAAAATTAAATCATATATATTAATTAGACATATGATTTAACTTTGTAAAAATATTTTATTAGATAATTATTTTCCTGAAGATGCTGGTACTATTTTATCGGCAAAAAGCTTTGAATAAATATATTCTTTAAAAGTATTCTTGTTTTTGAAATATTTTAAATTTATTAACTATATTACAAGAAAACATATCACCATATTTAATATATTTAATATATATATATATATATATATATATATATATATATATATATACAATAATAGAACGAGTATCAGATGATAGCAATAGTTTGATTTCGAAGCGAAAATTCGCAAATAAAATACATTCAGTTGAACAGGAATGAATAAACTTTCATTGAAGGTGATGTTTTATTCACTAGCTTATGACCTTTCTTTGTATAAAATGGAGGATCTGAAGCGAAGGCATGAGATACGTCTTTGTTACTCACTTCCAATAATATTTCTGTTCCTGTTGATACGAGAATATTATAAATTAATTTTTAATAAATCTTTTAAAAGCTATTATTGTAATAAAATATTATACAGAATATGTTTCACGATAACTCAGTGTTAAACTGGTTAGTTAAATACATTTCTTGTAAATTTGCAGTTTTACATGTTTTGTTAAAATACAGGCAACTGTGTAGGCCTGTGTATTATCAAAATAGAGCAAATACGTCTGATTATGGAACATGACATTAGATTGTCTTTGAGAGCCCACCTTCTTCACTTGTATGTGTGTGTTTTTTAAATCTTCACATTTTATTTTTGAGACTAAATTTTAGCGACCTAATGCATTTCAAAACCTTACAAAATGATGTGATATGAACGGTTTTAAAGAGCTTTTTGCTAGATCTCATATTTCTAAACTATTAAAATGCCTAAATAAAAGCAAAAATATTATATTAAGGGCTTATTTAAAAATTCCACTTGGTAAAATACTACTAACTACCAATATTTCTCAGCAGACGAGTTTCATACTTGGTCAAGAGTCCTATCCGTGACTCACAGAATTGATCATTGCACTGAGCAAGAATTGCCACGGAGTAGGCCTAGTCGTTTAGGGTTTATTTTAAAATTCACTTGGTAAAAAACCACTACCCACTAATATTTCTTAGCAGACGAGTTTCATACTTGGTCAAGAGTCCTATCTGTGACTCACAGAATTGATCATTGCACTGAGCAAGAAATGCCACGGAGTAGGCCTAGTTGTTTAGGGTTTATTTTAAAATTCACTTGGTAAAAAACCACTACCCACTAATATTTCTTAGCAGACGAGTTTCATACTTGGTCAAGAGTCCTATCTGTGACTCACAGAATTGATCATTGCACTGAGCAAGAAATGCCACGGAGTAGGCCTAGTTGTTTAGGGTTTATTTTAAAATTCACTTGGTAAAAAACCACTACCCACTAATATTTCTTAGCAGACGAGTTTCATACTTGGTTATGAGTCCTATCTGTGACTCACAGAATTGATCATTGCACTGAGCAAGAAATGCCACGGAGTAGGCCTAGTCGTTTAGGGTTTATTTTAAAATTCACTAGGTAAAAAACCATTACCTACCAATATGTTTCAGCAGACGAGTTTCATACTTGGTCAAGAGTCCTATCCGTGACTCACAGAATTGATCATTGCACTGAGCAAGAAATGCCAAGGAGTAGGCCTGGTCGTTTAGGGTTTATTTTAAAATTCACTTGTTAACAAACAACTACCCACTAATATTTTTCAGCTGACGAGTTTCATACTTGGTCACGAGTCCTATCCGTGACTCACAGCATTGATCATTGCACTGAGCAAGAAATGCCACGGAATAGGCCTAGTCGTTTAGGGCTTATTTTAAAATTTAATGGTAAAAAACCATTGCCTACCAATATTTCGCCGCAGACGAGTTTCATACTTGGTCAAGAGTCCTATGCGTAACTCACAGCACTGACCATTGCACTGAGTAAGATATGCCCCGGAGTAGGCCTAGTCGTTTTTTGCCACGTGAATAAATAATAAATATTATTGAAGATGCACAGTTCAGCTGCGAGCTTTAATAGAGACTATGATGACTGGCAATATTTTGAAAGGAATTGTTAAATGAAGAAGGAGAAACATTTAATAACTATTTGTAATTATAAGTACTTATATTTTTGATAATTTTATACTTCGATGCTAGGATATATATTCTTATTTAGAGTATCATAATTACCTGCCATTCACAGCATCGTCACACTCCCCGTTGACGCGTTTCGGAGGACCATCGTCTGTCAAAACTTTTTTTGAATTTTAATAAAAGTTCTGACAGATGGAGGTCCTCCGAAAAGCGTCAACGGGGAGTGTGACGATGCTGGGAATGGCAGGTATTTATGATAGTCTAAACATGATTAAGTTCTTATATTTAAAATTTATTATAATAAATAATTGAATAGCAGTTATGTGACCTACTTCTATTCTTAAAAAGAACAAAAGTTATGTCACAGAGAAAAATATAACTTAGCTATAGAATAATATAGCTATATATTGAAACTACCAGCTAACTAGCTATAATAATAATTCAGTCAAATTTAAGTCAATGAAAGCTCAGTCCAAATCCATGCTATTGGAGAGGGGGTTGACTTACCAAGAGGGCTGGGGTATTTTAAAAACTAAACACGAATTTGGGTTTTCTAACGATTAAAATTGGACATAAGTTGACAAAATCTATTACATAATTTTTGGTTTAATTTAAATACTTTCCAATCAAAATATTACTCCACAAGCATTAAATTTAGCCACTTGAAGAGGATTGTAATTATTAAAAAAAATAGTCTTACAAGAAACAACAAGGCCTTAATACTGGCCCACCCCCTGAGAAGTCACCATGATTTCGACGGCTTTTTCAGAACTACTCAGTATTATTAGAACCTTCCAAACGAACAAGATTTCCATACCTTCAATACTTCTACCTACTCTCGTATGGCCTTATCTAAGAGATGATTCCTCATATTATTGACTTGTTCTTGGGTGAGCATATATCCATCCCGTTAGACCTTGAGGCTTAAAGAGATTTTCTTACGGATATGAGTCATAGCTATAGTACTCCATTTAGACCTTTTTGTGAGTTTCATTTTCCAAATATAAGGACATCTCTAAAAGAAATTATGATATTTAGAGAATTAGGAATGACTTGAGAAAGTCGCCGATGGACATTATATACTCTTTTTTTAAAAGTTACAGTTTACTGACAACTCATTTTATGTGAAAATCATATCAAGTTATAGTATTTGAATTTTCATGACAGTTTAGAATTATTATATTTTTTTCCACGCCACAAATTAGGAGTAGCTGTTTAATCTATCAATGATTAAAAAAGAAACTCAATAACCCTTATGAGCGGGTAGCCTCCAAAAGAGTTTTGGTATCGCCCTTGGTACAAAAAATAATTATTTACACAAATGTATTTCAGAAAGTGTTTTTTCGAAAATTGTATAGACATTTTCTCTCTAGTAGCATTTAAAAAATCACTTGAAGTGAATTAAAAATACAACACATTTTTATAACAAATTATCAAAATTTTTAATTACAAAATTGTGATTTAAAAAAATATACTGTACTTTTTAAAAGACTAAATCTAATTCCAAGAAATAAAACGTTGCTTGAAATTCAAGTATATTCAGTGAAATATAATACAGAATAACCTTTGTAGCCTTAGAGCTATAAATGTTTCCATATCTGATGTTCTTTTTAAATTAACTTTCGTTAGGTGTTATCAAAATACGTATTTATTGCTAGCAGTGAAAATAAATTGTTTAACCAAATGTAAAATGATAGAATGTAAGGAAAATAAAATACTTTCTTCATAATATAAAATATTTGCTGGCAGATAATGAAGGAAAACGATTCTTTTATTCTAAGCAAAAGAATCGATTTAATATTTACATATTCTTCGTCTAACATCAATTTGTGTAAAGCCTTTATTTATGTACAAAGATCAGTTACTTTTAGGGAAATTGCTACTTTGCATTTTGTTACGATTACTTTCTTTTACTCGTGGCGTTTTTCAATGAGAATGCAGCGACGGTTACGTTATATATAACTTCTTACTTACATTTGATGGCTTATTGGAATTATTGTCAGTTTCAATTCGGTTAGAGTAACTGCTGAAGACTGTTGCAATTAAAAGCTCTTTGTTTTGGACTGTATCCATAAAAATAATTAATAATCAAATGATACAAAAATATATATCCCTTTGCCTTTTGATAAATTAAAACCAACATTTTATTTTGGTATTGTATAAAATGGGTTGTGTAGTACTCATTACAAATTTCAATTATATTAAATTTGGTTACTTTAAATAAACATAATTATACTTCGTTATACCATAATTACAATTTCTTGTTCTTATTGTATCAACTTTGTAACCAAATTTGTAACTTTAAATTCTATCATAGGTTTACCTAATTCCATATCTGCCTCATTCCTCTCTGTGTATCTATTGATACTAAAGCTTCTGTTTTTTTCTAACCAAATTACAAATAACAATAAAATATTTTAGAAAAATTATAAGTTTTTGGACCTACTGACCGTATTTAATGTAATGGATTTTTAAGACAGTTTTCTAGAAACATTTTATCTACACAACTTAAATATACAAATTTATTACCTATAAAATATTAAATCGACAGTAAAATAAAATCATGTAATGAAACATTGCGCTTGAAAACGGTTTTATATTTTATTATTGTTTTTTAAAATATTTGTTTTCAAAAAATTAATAAATATTAAATGAAAATTTTTAAAGCTATATCTTCAATGGAAGTATTAATAGGAGGTTATATATTTTTATTTTAATTCTTGCTTTTTTGCATGCCTACATGGATGAATAGATTAAAATTATAATAATTTACAAACTTGATTATTTTCTACACTAACAGTAAAGATTAAATTGCAATTTCTAATGATTTCAAATGCAAATAGATCTCAATTTTGTCTTAACGTCTTATAATCTTGTGACAACTACCACAAGTTTCTACAATTACTATAAAACCCAATAACGTCTCTACATAAGGCTAGGATTTTGTCAACAGTATTTATTGCTTTCCCGTTTTCATTGTTGTCATACGTTTTTTTAGTCACTCTTCCCACATAGCTTTTCTCTTTAGACCTGATTGCGTTGCAAACCCAACTTATCGCTGTTTTATTGTGCACACTTTATTGAATCTATTTTTATTTAGGTGAATATAATCCATTTAAAAAAAGTTTGCTTCAATAAAATTCCTTAATGATAGTTTTAAATGACAAAGATTACAAACAGAAAATGATTTTACATTGACAGATATGCATATTTTATTAAAGGTAATTATAAAAATACTGTATTTGTAAATCTTTGATTAAATGATAAAGATTACAAACAGAAAATGATTTTACATTGACAGATATGCATATTTTATTAAAGGTAATTATAAAAATTATGTATTTGTAAATTTTTGATTAAATGACAAAGATTACAAACAGAAAATGATTTTACATTGACAGATATGCATATTTTATTAAAGGTAATTATAAAAATACTGTATTTATAAATTTTTGATTAAATGACAAAGATTACAAACAGAAAATGATTTTATATTGACAGATATGCATATTTTATTAAAGGTAATTATAAAAATATTGTATTTGAAAATTTTTGATTAAATGACAAAGATTACAAACAGAAAATGATTTTATATTGACAGATATGCATATTTTATTAAAGGTAATTATAAAAATACTGTATGTGTAAATTTTTGATTAAATGACAAAGATTACAAACAGAAAATGATTTTATATTGACAGATATGCATATTTTATTAAAGGTAATTATAAAAATACTGTATTTGTAAATTTTTGATTAAATGACAAAGATTACAAACAGAAAATGATTTTATATTGACAGATATGCATATTTTATTAAAGGTAATTATAAAAATACTGTATTTGTAAATTTTTGATTAACCAAAACAAGAAATGTAGCTAGGCATAATAAATAATGGTAAAACGTTTATTGTTCCACACAAACATATTTTTTTTTTAGTAGACCTAATAGACTACTTATATAGTAAACTGTATTGTTATGGTAGGCTCACTCTTTACGCAGTTGTAATTTGTAGCAGCTCCTACTTACTTGAGTGTGTAACAGTTCCTATTAATTTTCTGCGTTGACCTTACTGACGACGATGAACAGCTGAGGGGAACTGTAACGCTGTCGTAATGTGTGGACAGCTCATACCAATTTTCTGCGTTGACCCTAGCGAGGCGATGAGCAGCGGGGCGGTACTTCAACTCAGTAACGCCTTTACTATCGTAATGTGGAAACCGCTCCTACCAATTTTCTGTGTTAACCTTATCGAGGCGATGAACAGCAAAGCGACACTAACGCCTTTGCTGTCGTCATATGTGAACAGCTCTTTCCATGTCTCTGCGTTGACCCTACCGATAACGGAGCGGTATTGCAACTCAGTAACTCCTTTGATGCCGCTCCTTTAAATTTTCTGCGTTGAAATTACCGACGGAAATGAGCAACGGAGCGGTACTGCAACTCAATAACCCCTTTGCTGTCGTAATATGTGAACGGCTCCTATTAATTTGCTGCGTTGACCCTACCGACGGCGATGAGCTGCGAATCGTTACTGCTACTAAATAACGCCGTTGCGGTCGTAATGTGAGAACAGCTCATATTAATTGTATACCTTGACCCTACCGACGGCCATGAGCAACGGGCCGTACTGCAGCTCAGTAACGCCTTTACTATGGGGAAACCGCTCCTACCAATTTTCTGCGTTGACCTTGTCGAGACGATGAACAGCGAAGCGACAGTAACGCCTTTGCTCCGTTGACCCTACCGACAACGATGAGTAAAGGAGCGGTACTACAACTCAATAACCCCTTTGCTGTCGTAATATATGAACAGCTCCTACCATGTTTTTTCGTAGACTTTACCAACGGCGATGAATAACGGGGCGGTACTACAACTCAGTAACCCCTTTGCTGAACAGCTCGTACTAATTTCCTGCGTTGACCTTACCG
Organism: Prosapia bicincta; assembly: GCA_036971475.1. Taxonomy (NCBI): domain Eukaryota; kingdom Metazoa; phylum Arthropoda; class Insecta; order Hemiptera; family Cercopidae; genus Prosapia; species Prosapia bicincta. The sequence continues at coordinate 34,672,085 of JBAIZL010000005.1, forward strand.
ACTGTGATGAGCTGCGAATCGGTTTTGCAACTCAGTAACGCCATTGATGTCGTAACATGTGAACCTCTCCTTTAAATTTCTGCGTCGACCCTACCGATAAGCGATGGACCGTTAGTGCAACTCAGTTGTTAACGACATTTGGGAATATATATTAGAAAATGCCTAAGCTTAGAAAATGGTCAGCAAATGTATAATAATCGTATTTATTTTCATGTAACATTGAATTGTCCTTCAAATGGAAATTTCGTTGAAACTGTATAAATAAACCTATGGACGAAGATAATTTCAAATCTTCCTGCTACATTAACTAAAGTTTATTGTAATAGACATCTTTCTCTTACTCGAGGGAAACATGATGGCTGACTAAGATCTGAACAAGGACGTGAGTGAAATACAGATCAATAATAACGGTCTAGCTTAGTAATGGAATTTGTTTGCACATTTTGTAGTCTTATTAGCTATGTAAGTATTTTGTCTGATAATATGGGAAATAATTTAAGTGGCATTTGCAACAGGAAGTGGTTAAGTTTGATGACACTACACTCTTGCACAGTGTACGCTTCTATATCCGCTAAGTGTGTGTGCAGGGTTCGTAGTATACCTTGCCCCGGTCTAGTGGGCCCTTGGGAACAGTTTATCTCCTGGTTTTGACTGAATAAATTGCTCCATGCTTCACGAATAAACTACTTATTTCAAGAAACAAACGATGGCTTGTTTTAACATCATTATTAAATAGTATTTGTTTCTATACTTTATTATGTTTTTGGTATTAAATACCATGAAACGTTGTAACTTGTAAAATCATATTCACTTGTTATGTATGTTTCCATTTTCGCTGTTATTATTTCTTTAATCCCACTTACTTCAAATAGGTGTTTTACAATTGGTTGTATGCCTATTATTTCGTAATAAGATATATAGCCAAAACAGCTGACGTCATTTAATTCAAACCTTGTATATTTATTACGTGTTTTATGAATTAATATTAGCTCTACTGAGTTTGATTTTAAATCAGTAGAAGTATATGTGTCTAAATACTTTTTTTTTAAGAGAGATAAAAAAAGAGAAATTTGTTAAAGCAACTAACAAAAAAATAGGTAAAATATACCTACAAAACAGCAAAATAGAAATCTGGTTGCTATTTAACTAGTTGTAGACCTAAAATACATTTCTACATACCAAGTAGTCTTTCACCCAGATATAAACTGCAACCATCACCAATATTGTCGAAAATCTTCCAAAACTATGCATGATTGTTTACTGGGCTAGTTGACCTGCTATTCAACTGATTCGCTATAAATACCTATTAAAAGGAAAATTGTGTGTGTGTATATGGAAAGTGGCACGCATAGTCGAAGTATGAACGTCTTATAACAAGAAATATGGTTAAAATCTTATAAGTTATTATAATGTAGATGAGAAAGTAGCAGAGCCTAATAAAGTCTTTAATAGTTCAATTATCCTTACCCATAAATTAAATGCACATTATAAAATTAATTTATGTACACACACACACACACACACACACAGACACACACACACACACACACACACACACACACACACACACACACACACACACACACACACACACACACACACACACACACAGACACACACACACACACACACGCACACACACACACACACACACACACACACACACACACACACACACACACACACACACATACACACACACACATATATATATATATACAATATCCTTCAGGATGTGTATGTGTGTGTACCTATTATATATTATTAAAGTTTTCGCTTCGTTCTTATCAACTTCTCAATAATGCGGATGATTTTATTTTGTAAGAAAATTATTTAAAGCTACACTTCCCTCGATAGTGGTGATGTTTTTTTAAAATATACATTTAAATAATTCTAAAAACGTTTTCAAAAAGGTATACTTTATTTTGAAACTTTTAAAGAAACTCTTTTTAAATGACACACTATTAGTTAACCTTCTTAACCATATCATTTGATAAATCCATTAATGTTGCTAAGTGTTTATTGTGGATCATAGCAAGACGACACCCTGTGAAAATAGAGGATTTGTAGATTATACCAAAATAATCCCAGTGGCTGTCAACTGGGCTTTCGTACAGTCCAGTCGTGCCCGTACAGTCACATACATAGAGTAATCAGCAACGACTTTATTTGAAACGCAAGGCTGATAATCGCAAGGCGAACAGATCTAACAGTGGTCGATATCAAGCACGAAGACCGGTGTAATTTTACAAGAAAAATTGTGGTATATTAGGTAAAATAGGAATTTAGCAACATTTAACAAAAGGAGTTAACAAATATACTGTAAAACGTAACAAAGCCAAATCTGTTTTATTATATGTATAAAAACTAAATACTCATTTGTCGATTTGATTGACAAAATAATCTACTTCCTAATATTTCTCAGCAGGAGCGTTTCGAACTTGCTCAGTGTATTCTTCAATGTTGTAAATCTTGCACGTGTTCAAAAACCTTAACTCTATCAGTAAATATGTATTTATTCAAATACCTCGATGTATAGGCCTAACCCATAAATTACAAGATACAAACAAAGCAATTGTTTAACCACTGTAATGTAAGCTACTTTTTTGATTTTGAGAAACTCTTCTAGCTCATACCCTGTTACATATGGCTAAATATTTTTTTTTTCATTTTATAATTTGTAACTGTTATTGGTTTACTATTATTTGCTCCTAAATTCTATTCACATCTCTAAAAGTCTACATAATTATCATTTTCAAATGTTTTGGCTAAATATTTCACTGTCATGAGATATTATTACTGTTTCATCGGTACATGAGACAGTGTATTATGCGGAAAATGTAAAAAAGAAAGAAAGATAGTGAAGAATGTAGTAGCCCTTACCTGTCTTTCGACTCTACCTCCTAGTCAAATAACACAAAGATAGATCCTTATGTATGACTATCTCCAATCTAGACATGTGAAACCTCTAACCTCCGAATACAATTTCAAACTTGTGAGTCCCGCCCAAAGACTAGCATTAGGTCTGATACTGACGACTTGGTGTCAGTACAATCATTAGTACCAGTATGAAAGAGTCTTGCGACCTTACAGTGAGGCCTTACTGGTGACCGGCTCAAGCCTAGGACGAGACGGACTCCAGACACTGCGGTTCAACAGCTTTTCCAGAACTACTCGGGACCAGTAGAACTTTCCGAAAGCCCAGGTTTCCGTACCCCGATACCTCTTTTGATTAGTTCGGTCCAGGTAGTTCATTCGGTACAGAGGTAGTAGAGAACTTTTCTCTGATGTAAAAAGAACAAAAGCAGAATATGTGACGATGAGAAGATGGCTGAAATGATGTTGAAGATAGATGTTTGGCGAGGAGTATCTTGACTCCCGTTTTCACCTCATCGCCGGAAACTCTACTTCCATAGATCCTTAAACAGAGTCTACACTAGCATGTGAAACCACTACCCCAACGAAACCCCATACCTCAATCCATGTACCTGGAGGACAGAGCCTCCGTCGGCTGAGTACATAACCCATGGTACCATTTTTGACAACTAAGCCCTGAGGCCCAAAATGGTTTCTGGCCCTCTATCCCATACCTCGTAAACGAGTAGTGGGATCACTTCAGCTTGCCCACCCGGCTGGGACTTACCGTGCTATACAGACGTAGCGGGATGCTGTTAATATTTTCGGCCTATCCATAGTTCATTCGGTACAGAGATAGATAATTTGTATTCCATCTACTTCTGGGACAGTTTTACTTCTGAGACTTTTTCAAAAAGTAATGCTTAAACGCATTCCCTCGCAATCATACTTAAGTCCGTAAATATATCACCTTCATGTGTTATTTATTAGGTCATAGCCTGCTTTAATATTTAGGGCATGATTCTATGACTAATTATAGCGGATCTTCCATCTCGCTTCGCTACACAGAACGTTTCAACATTACTAGATCGTTATTGTAGCTAATGTCTCTGGGCACACATGAAATCAATTTAAAGACACCATAATGAAAACTGCAAGAACTTTGACTTTCACTTAAAAGTACATTTTACAAAAGATGAGAGCAATTAAAAATGTCGCAGAATGGTGGCTAAAATTTGGAACAATAAAATCTTAACTTGTACATACCAACACTCACTAAACTGAATAAAATGCTAAAAGGTTTCTTGATGAAACAGATGACTATTTTATGGTACAATTAAAATGAAGCTATTTGTGAAACTGATTCTTTAACGAATTCCTTATTCCAGAGAAATTAAATTATTTGCAACTAGTATCATTAGCTAGGATCGCTGTTGTGTTTCCCTTTTCCAATTCTTGAAAGTTAGAAGTGATGTGATTGAAAAGTATGTGTGATCTGTGTCGTGTTTGTTCATTTAGAATGTAATTTTTATATGAGTTGCTATGTTTTAATATTTATAATGTGTTTAATTTGTGGATTTCGTTGCATGTGTGTGAGGATGTTCATGTTATTTTCCATAGTACTGCACCAGTGGTTAGTGTCCATGAGGTGATTTGCAAAGATGGATTCATTAAAGGTGCGCAGTGTATTTATGTTGTCTTTATATCTTTCAGTGAAAGATCTACCTGTTTCTCCAATGTAGAATTTATTGCAATCGGTTCATTGTAGTTTGTATACTCTTGGGTTATTTTATATGTTTGTGCTGTTACTGTTGTGTCTGACAGCAGTTTGGCTTTTATTTGTTGAATAAATTCTGCTTTTTTTATTTGGTCAGATATTTTATTTGTGAGTTTGTTTATGTATGAGGGAGATGAATTTGTGTGTGTTCGTGTTTTTGTTGTTATTCTAGTCTGTGTTGTTTATTTATTAAATATTGGTCATACCCGTTTATGTGAGCTAATTATTATTTAAGTTGAGATCATCAAACTTAATTTTTTTTTTACTGTCAAATTCATTCTAAACGAATACTTAGAAGCTATATTTTCACATAGCTATGTAGAAGTATCAAAGTGGGAAATAATTACGGTTCGTGAAATATTATTTCCGAAGGGAAAGTGTGATTCTGTGGTTATGTCCCTCTAACGATAGCAACTAATGCATCCATTAAGCATTATTTAATACTTAATAGATTTACGAACATTAAGGACTTTTAAATGGTTTACTTTGTTTTCCAAAAGTATAACGCGTAAAATCAAGTGAAATTTAACGCTTCTTGGTTAAGTATAGCGCCCGTAATATTGCGCTCAATTTATTACATTGTCTTTACCATATGTCACTTGTATCATCAATATGTTGTATATATTATCATGAAGTGTAACATTCACGACGTAGACAGGTTTTTACAAGGGAGTGGTTTAAAAGCACAAAAAGATAGTACAACTACAATTAGGTCATACTTATTTGATATAGGTTCGACGTCTATGTAGATTTCATGTTATTTTTTAAAAGGTCACTGTTTATATAGTATCCTCTTTAAAAAATTAGTAAATCTTATCACACACACACAGACACACACACACACACACACACACACACACATACACGCACGTACACGCAGGCACACGTACGTACACACCCATACAGACACACACGCGAGCGCGCGCCCGCGTTGCAACGGGAAGTGCCTTTTACAATCTAAAAAAATTAAAATTTTTATACGTTTGAATATCAAAAATTAAAATGTAACGACCAAATGTTAAAAATTCTATATTAAAGAAAAATTAAAGCAAAGCATAGAATAACAGAGTGGAAAAAGGCTATATTTTATAGTCAATAACAAAAATTGTAATTAACAAATAAATTTGACAAACCGGGAGGGTAGTGCCAATAATTAAGTGCAAAGAATAACTAAAAAATTCTATATAGCGAACCTGGCCACCTACATCCACCATTGACATTTGTAAATAACAAGTAAATTGTGCAAAAATCAATAGTGATATCATAAACTATTAATCTTTAGTAAACAAAAAGCTACAGCAAAATTAAGTAAAAGAGACATTTTAAGAATTAAAAGAACGATAAAGGCCTTCAAACCAGCTGGTTCATGTAAGGGAGGAACCAAATAGTACAAGAAAATAAACTATCAATGTTACAAGCAAAAACTGCTAGAGGGGGAAGTGCGGCAAGGCCAATATCAAAGCGAAAGCAAGGTGTTTGAGAGGAGTCCGAAAATTTAAAAATTCACAAGTGCCTAACGAAACTATGTCGTTTTGCAGCTAGAAAAAACAGTCAACAGGTCAGATAGCGTCTATAATAACGTCCCTATCGTCAAATTTATAATGCAAGTTATAAATCTTGAATCGGCAATCGGTACTTCCATGTCTTAGAAAATGTAACTCAAATCGTAACGACTTACAATTGTTTCGCTGAGCGAAAAATCCAAAGGACCCAGGGTGGAAGACAGTAGAACCCAGCTTCAACAAGTTACAAGGACCAGGAATCGAGGATTTCAGGTACTGAGAACGTTTGCCAAGTTATTTTTTACAGTCAAATTTATTAATTAAAATTTAACAAACTTTTTAGAAAATTATAATTCAGAATTTAGACTCATAAAGAAATAAACAATGGCTTCACTCTAAATAAATTTGTTGAATAGTTTTAAAAAAGTAAAAGATTTTTCTTATATGTAATATTGAATTGTGTAAAATCATTAAAATCAGATAAAATAAGTCGGTTTTGAAAAAAAGACAAGTTTTTGCATGAAAATTATTCAAAATTCATATTATAGTCTCTAGATCGGCATATTCATGAAGAAGCCAACAAAAGAATATTTAACTAAACTTATTAGAGTGGTTTCGACTATAAACTTGGTCATTTTTAATAAGGTCAAAAGAGTAAAGATTTGTTGCAAAAGTATGAATAATTTAAAATATTAAATATGAGTAATTAGTTCATGTAATATTAGTAAATGATATTGAAGTTATTAAATAACTATTAACATAACAAAATGTTATATAAGCATTTAAGAAAAATTAATTCAAGAGTTAAAAATTATGGAAATAATTAACGTATGATATACTGTGAATATTTAAAATAAAACCTTAATTTAGTTTTCAAGAATCAATAATTAAATTACAACATAAATTAAATATTTGTAAAAAGTTAATTCAATCAAATATGTAATGTTAAAATAATTTTCTGCAGATTGACAAAGGCAGTAGAAATCACGAAGTGTATAATTTTGTTAATTTTTATATTCTATATTATCATTAAAATTATTATACAAAATCTTTTTCATTTATTTCAAAATATCCTGTCTTAATAGATTTAAAAAAAAATTAAAGTAGTTTTTCCAACTTTTTATTTCGTAAAACAATAAATGCGATAAAATAAAAACCTAATGTTACAACTGGAGAGTTTCCTCCTGAGAGTAAATTAATTTAAAATATTTGATCTATATTAAAAGATAGTTGGTTTTTAAATCAACGTCTAGGGACAAGTTCTACTGGCAGATGCTGCTTAAATGTAACACAGGAGCAGTATCATTAAAGGTCAAATCCTATATAAAGGTAAAATTAAGCAGGATCATATTTTGCACTGCCCAACCTGGATCACCTGTTAAGAATGGCACATGGTAAGGTCTTACGTATGTTATAATTGTTCATGCTAATAAATATCTTTTCAGCTGACAAAAGGACTATATAGCCTTCACAATATTAGTTAACAGTAGGAGGTATATTTAGAACAGCAAGTCAGGTCGGCGTGTCGTAGCATTTTAAGTGCATTTTAAACAGTAGGGAGGTGGTAAAGAATAGATAGATAGAAGAGAAAGACAAGACATAGGGGGGGAGGGGTTCGTTGCAAAACACACACACACACACACACACACACACACACACACACATTGAAACTGTTAAAAACAGTTGCAATTTAGGTCATGCAATTTAAAGAAAAATACTAATTGCATATAAAATTTCTTTACATAATAATTTTAAATACATTTAGCCAAAACTATGCGATAGTAAAATATGTAGAGCCCAAGGTATAATCTGCCTTAGAAAGGTCCGAGATAAGCAAAACTTATAGCCTAAATAATTGTAAATAATAAAATTAAATAAGAAAATGTGGGGGAAGGAGAAAACGTGAGTAAAGAGAAATCCGACAGAAGTTTTTTTGCTGAAAAGGTCAAAAGTAAAATCATTCGTAGCTAGTGTCATAAAGCCGCGGTCGAGATGGACAACTACAGTAGATTTCAATTTCTCAATTACATCAATCGATAATGCAGTAGTTTCACGGTAGAATAAATAATCGTGAAATAAAGTTAATTTGAACGTGCAAACATGTCAATAACAGAAGTTTTAGTCTGTCGATCATCATCAACTGTGCAACGGATCCCGCAGGCCGGATGTTCAGACTTAAATTAGTTATGGGCAAGTAACGTATTTTCATATAAATTTAAAAAAAAACTAATTAATAAAGCAAAATAAAAAAATATGAAATGAAGGGATGTTTTCAAATTTTATTGAAATGATGATTTCACTTTCCCTTTTTAAAGTCTTAAATTTGTACAAGCATATCTTAATTTATATACGATAATTAAGATATATATATATATATATATATATATATATACAAAACAAAACATAAATAACTTCAGTAGTTTATTAAAGTCAAAAAATGCACAATTAAGGAAAAGTAATTTGTAAAGATATTCCCGATTTCAACCATGAAATTAGATATATTAATTAAAACAACCTCTCACCACAAATTCAACAAATTTTATTTTAACCTTATGTACATTTCGACTACAAAGTAATCATCTTCAGAGGTATCTGTTAAAAGATGAGATTTTTGTAAAATTAAGAAATAACCCACTGAATAGATTTGTAAAAGAAACGGTAACTGTTATTAAAAATTGTACTTTAGTGATTCCGGAAAATGAAATATATAAATTTAAGGTCCCAAATCCTGTTTTGCCAAAGTTGTATTGTCTTCCAAAAATACATAAACAAGGTAATTTGGTGAGACCAATTGTCTCAGGAATTGATTCACCAACTTATCTTCTATCAAAATGGTTGACAATAACTTTTGGAAAGTTAAAATTTAATACAAATTCATGCTCAGTAAAAAATATGAGAGAATTTATAGCGAAAATACAAAATATAAAATTAACAAATGATGTGATTTTGGTATCATTTGATGTTTGTTCTTTATTTCCTAGTATACTGTTGAACGAAATTTTAATTTTGTTGGAAGAATTTTTAATTGAAAATAAAATTGAGAATGATAAAGTAAACCAATATGTTAATTTAGCTAGGTGTTGTATGAAACAAAATTATTTTTCATTTAATAATGAATTTTATGAGCAAAGAGATGGTACAGCTATGGGTAATAGCTTATCACCTTTTATAGCTGAACGTTTTATGAACAATTTTGAAAAAGAATTAAAAAATAAACTCTCGTATTTTCCAAAGGTATGGGTTAGGTATGTAGATGACATTTTTGCAATTTTTAATCTTAAAGAATGTAATATTAACAATTTTTTATCAGATATTAACAAACACCATAGAAACATTAAATTTACTTAGGAGTTAGAGAAGAATAATAGTTTACTGTTTCTTGATATTTTATGTATACCGAACAATAATGAAATAAAGTTTGATATATATCGCAAAATTACGAATAATAATAGGTATATCCCCGTAGATTCGAACCATTGTATGTCACATAAACTTGCAGTATTTAATAGTATGATTAATAGATTAATTGAAACACCTTTAAATAAAAATAGATTTGAAATTGAACTTGCTAGAATTAAAGAAATAGCCAAATTTAATGGATATGATCCTAAAATTATTAATAATATATTAAGAAAACAGAGTTTGAATAAATTAAGAAAAGATTCCACTACCTTAATACCAGAGAGAAAAACTTAAAAATAAATATATTAGTTTACCTTTTGATAAAAATTTAACAAAAGGCCTAGAAAAAGTTTTTAAAGAAGTAAGTTTTAAAGTAGCATATAAGAGCCAAAATAGCCTTAAAAATCTCTTAGATAACCCAAAAGATAAAATAGAAACATTGGATAAGTCAGGGATTTATAAAGTAACTTGTAATTTATGTGAAAAGATTTATATTGGTCAAACTAAACGAAAAATATCCACTAGATTCAAAGAACACATTAGTCATATAAAATTTCAAAGGCCAGAGAAATCAGGTGTAGCTGAACATATCTTAGAAACTAATCATAACTTAGATATAAATAACCTTAAATTAATTTAAAATGTTAAATCAAAAAATATGTTAAATAGTTTCGAAAGTATGTTTATTAATAAATATGAAAATAATAAATTATTAAATTCTGACAAAGGGCCTATCCCGAATTCCCAATTGTATCTATTAGTTAAGAGATAGTTATAGTTTTAATTGTTAAATGTGTAAATTTATTAATTACTGCAAAATTCAAAAATAATGTAACCGTAACTCCTTCTGTTAGACCAGACCTAGTTGTTACTCGTAACATGATTGGTCGGATAGTGTAGGGGGCGTGGCCAAGGAGTTCCCGTTGCTTATAAATACGCTAGGTTTAGCTGTAAGTTAGTTATTTGTAAAAATACCTCTGAAGATGATTACTTTGTAGTCGAAATGTACATAAGGTTAAAATAAAATTTGTTGAATTTGTGGTGAGAAGTTGTTTTAATTAATATAAACATTTACGCCACAGTTGCTTTAAGTTGTTGTCATGAAATTAGACATTATTGTATAACCAAAACAAGATGACTTGATTTGTGACGTATTTTCAGCTGTTTGTTTTCACATTTGCAGCATACGGCAAACATTGATATTTCGTCCTACATGATCTGTATAGAAACCTCTAAATTTAAACAACTTACCGAATTATACATTCATATCTGATAAGTAGGGACAAAAGAAATATAAATGGGAAAAGAAAGAAGAATAGATCATGGAAACACACACACAAACACAAACACCCCACAGCACACATTATAATATATATATATATATATATATATATATACACATATATATGCGATTTGTAGAAAACATTTTGTTTAAATATTTATTTATATAAATATACTAGTTTATGAAATACGTGTATATATTTTTTATAATATATATTATAACCCTTTTTAGTTAAATCGTTTATGTTTTGCTAATTTACTTTTTTTAATTTGTATCAACTTATAAATTGCATGGATTCATTTATTAATAATGATTGTTATTTTAATAAATAAGATTCGATTTTGAGCGCCACTTATCACTGATAAAAAAGGTAAGGTTATTTATAATATTGATTCTGTGGATTACACTAAAGTAACACAGAAATTACAGGTTCTTATTAAAATTGAATTAACTTGTATCAGAAATAGTTACAATATTATTTTAGATGAGGATATCTTTCTTTATTTTAATTTTGACCTGCTCAATTATAGTAATCTTCAAGAAACACTTAACCTTATTCTACTACTTAACTTTCGGTTAAGATTCGGGTTGTAATTGTAAAATTGTAAGCTTAAAGTTTATATTCTATACTTATGATTAATGATTATACTAAAATTGGGATTGGCAAGTCAACAAACAAAATTTTAATTTTCAAGATTTATTGATAAAGAGTAATTGAAATTGGAGGGTCAGCTGTTTGTAGCTCATGGTCCTGAAGTTCCGTCCTTGCGTTGCGTCACTACTGGCCTATAATCACAATCACTTCTCGACGATTTGTTTTCTCTATTAACAACTCGTAGGTTTGCTAAACAATCAATTTCCGACGATTCACTTAATATTCAATTTTGTTAATTAATCCGACGTAATGAATACCATCAATCTTTTCTATCAACGCTACTTTACATAGTCGTTAGTATTTGACTTTCGACGATTTACTTAATAAAATTAATACGAACTGGAGGTAACTTGACTGACGTCTGCTAACATCGAAAGCTATTGAATGACCTCCATGTTTCGTATTTCCAACAACTAACTTGTTGAACCTCTGATACCTTCTCTCTTAGTTTGGACAAATTACATTCGTCAAATTTAACTTCTAACGTATATTTTTAAAATCTAACGTGTTTTTGCAACTGACTTTTTTAACGGTACCAAGTTATTTTTCTTTAGTTTATCGAGCGCCTTTGCATCTTAAATCTGACAAACATTTTTTGAGAATAATTGGTATAAAAAAGTGTAATAATACTGCAAGTATGGCCTTGTACATTCTACTCTTAATTTTACAGACTTAATTTATAGTTCCACTTAGAGTCTCTGTTCACATATAGTTAGGCTCATAATAGTGTAGGCTCAGTTATCATTGCCTACAATACTACAAAATTCTATTGCAATTTGTATGTAAATTTATAGTTATATATATATATATATTTATTTATAATTTTTTGGCTATGTTATTATAATAATATTTTACAAGAAAAAGTATTACGTATATAAATATATATGTATACGTATATATATATATATATATATATATATATATATATATATATATATATGTACATATATGTATATAAATAAATATATATATAAATATATATATATATAAATTTTGTTTTTATTATATAACTATTATACTCGTATATATAATATGTATGTCTTTGTGTTTGTGTGTGTGTGTGTGTGAGAGAGAGAGAGAGAGAGTGTGTGTGTGTGTGTGTGTGTGTGTGTGTGTGTGTGTGTGTGTGTGTGTGTGTGTGTGTGTGTGTGTGTGTGTGTGTGTGTGTGTGTGTGTGTGTGTGTGTGTGTGTGTGTGTGTGTGTGTGTGTGTGTGTGTGTCTGAGCCAAAGTATTAGAATACTTTGTGTAAATTTTGCTTGAGTAAAAAAAATGTTTTGTGTTTTTGAAGTCCAAGCCTTCATAATGACGTACATGATTTCCATACAGAATTTCGCAAAGAAAGTTACTCAGGAAAACTTTTACTTGTAAACAAAACAACAGTGAACCCTCTCAGTCAAGTTGAGATAAAACCACTAGATAGGTTTTGCAGAGAAAGATAAATTGTAGAGCTTTGTTTCGTGATGGGTTTAATCTCCTCTCTTCGACAACTGTTAATTATTTTGGCTTTCTCGTAGGTATTCAAAGGGTGACGGTAGTCTAAAGAAATGCCCTTATGACGAATGGGGATCGTTTATAACCATAATCAACGCTTCAATGATTTAGAAATAAATCTGTAAATTGACCTTTTATTGTTAATGTTGTTGTCTTTTACCTTTATGATTAGTAATTTTTGTTGTATACCTAACATTTATATTTATATTGAAAAATGTATATTAAAATGGAGATTAAAAAAATCTTTTTTTTAAGAAATTTGAAATTAAAATGGAACAATTATTACAAATAGTTTTTTAAGATATTACATTATTAGTTTATTACTTGAATATATTATGAATTCTTATAATTATTATAACTGTTTAGCAAAATTATTACATTAAGTTAAAATTAATATATATATATATATATATATATATATATATATATATATATATATATATATATATATATATATTATAACCTGGCGTATTTAAAATAATTTTTGCCTTTAGGTTATATTATAAATTCCTTACCTTTATATAGTCACGCCTTAAGGTTTCTAAATAATTAGCAATTATATAAATATAACATCACCTGCAATTATTCATGTGACATCCAATTATTACAAATTATACCAAATTACTTGGATTGATTGCTTAACTAATTTTTTTTTTTTTTTTTAACTTGGGAGCGGGTTTGAATTTTTGCCCGAAGCACTGCTACCTTAAGGTATATTGTACTTACCTCCCTGATCTAGTCAAATAACCCCTTCCCTCTTACCAGGTTTAGGAGTTTCCTGACTAGAGTTTTACCTTCAGCATCCACCAAAGCCGTTCCATCACCAAAGAGGTTGAAGCGCCTCTCAGCAAGTACTCCACATCTGTAAATAATGTGTGTGGCAGTCTCCTGTTCCTGCCCGCACAATCTGCACACTGGTTCATCCTTGTAGATACCCATTTTATGCAAATGTTTCCTTAGTCCACAGTGTCCCGTGAGTAGTCCTGTGGCTATCCTTAATTCCTGCCTAGACAGATAGATGAGACTCTTCTGCAGCCCCAAGGAAGGTCTCCTAAGGGTTAGCTTACTGTGCCTCATCCCTTCGGCCCTGATCCAGTGCTCACAGTGTCTTTCAGCCATCCACCTTCGCACTGTCATCCTGACCATGGATTTGGAAATACCCACCGCAGGTTCCGGTCCAATCAGGGGAGTCGAGGACCCCTCCCTGGCCAGCGCATCTGCGGCTTCATTTCCAAGTATTCCCCTATGCCCTGGCACCCAACCAATCTTGACTTGATTGTGCCTTGCCAGAGCTTGTAGGTTAATTAGGCACTCCCTGACTATGGCCGAGGTGACCACGTGTCCGTTTAGTGCCTTAATTGCTGCCTGACTGTCGGAGAAAATAGCAATCCGGGCCCCATGTGTTTCCCTTCTCGCTATCTCTCCCAGACAGGCATTTATAGCATATACTTCGGCCTGAAAGACAGAGGTATGCCTCCCCAAGGAAAAAACTAGTTCTACCCTTGGGTTTTTACAATACACCCCCGCTCCAGTGCCGAAGTCCATCTTGGAGCCATCTGTGTACCAGATCTGAGCTCCCGATGTTAATGTCCCTGACCATTCCATCACAGTTTGGTGGACCTGGTCAGGTGCAAACCTTCGAGTAATGTGGTCGCTGCCCATTTCCAAGACGGGTTCTTTGACCACGCACTCGATACTCATATGTCCCGAGACATCTGGGAGGTTAGCCCAGTTGCTCGAGTTGCGCAATCTCCATGCCGCTAGCCTCGCCTCTCCCCTAAGGACAAGCTCAAGGGGAGGGAGGTTAAGCATTACTTCCATTGCTGCACCTGGTGTAGTTGACATCGCTCCCAGTGTGCACAGACAGGCCAATCTCTGGATAGAGCTCAGTTTAGCTCTTGTCTGTGCCTGGTTGGCCTTTGTCCACCACACCAGAGCTCCATAGGTAATCATAGGTCTTATCACCCTCAGATACATCCAGTGCATCATTGATGGCTTCAGTCCCCATTTCTTACCCACCATTCTTCTCACAGTCATCAGTGCCCTTTTGGCCCTGTTAACTGTCCTCTCAAGATGTGGATTCCAGGTGAGTTTCCTGTCCAGAGTAACTCCCAGGTACTTCACCTCCCCCACAAACTCAAGGTATTCACCAAACAAGCGGGGCATCCTGGTCGTCAGATCTTTTCGCTGTCTGGTGAAGTTAATGAGAGCAGTCTTTTTTGGATTTACCCTAAGGTTCTCCTTTTTACACCACTCTTCAATCAGTCGTAGAGGATTTCTGATTACCTCAAGGACTGTATCAGGGAATCTGCCCAGGATCAGGACAACTATGTCGTCCGCATATCCTAGACAGAAGTACCCCTTGCTTAACTAATACTACAATTACTATAAAGGTGACTCTTGAGGCTTTAAGTTTTTAATACAATAAAGTTTAATGATTACAGTGTTAAATTGCTCTTTCTCTCGGGTAGTTATAAAGAGGGATCTTCTATAAGTTAGAAAAAAATAGATTAATTCTGATAAATACAATGAATTTAAATAGGTTCTGAATGTACGAATTTATAAATTTCTGTTGACTAAATCAAATGTAAAAAAGATTGTACTTATTGTTGTGTTCCTGGAACTCCTGAAACCGTTGTCCGGTTTACTGCTTCACTGCACTTTGACACATAAATAACTTACTTTCCTATTTTCTGTACTATGTGTCAAATTCATTCACGTAGCAAATGTAAATTTTTACACATAAATAACTAACAACTCTCTTAACTCTTCTAAACAAATTTACCCCTTTTTAAACATTGCTTACACCTTTGTCTCCCCAGTACGTCTGCACTCCTCTGACGTTCCATAAGAACGTAGTCCCTTCCCACAATGATTTTAGTTTTAAAGAACCAGCATTATATCCCCCTTACGTATTTCAGTTATTTCAGTTGCTCTCACGCCTTTTAGAAATAGTTTTCTTAAGGATACAGTGATACGTTGCCAGGTTATTTTGGTCACTTGGAGTACCTAAATTTAAAAATACTTGGACCCTTCTATTTTCAATAGGTTCCCACACTGGTTTATGACTACCCATAAAATAAAACAATTATTAAGACCTCTTTGTCGGTACTTTAAAAAATATTCTTTGTCCCTCCTTTCTTAAAATTTCTACAGATTATTATTATTTTGGATACTGTCTACAATTATACTACACACCTATATGTTATAATACGTATATATATATATATATATATATATATATATATATATATATATATATATATATAATTTATAAATATATATAAATTTTGTTTTTATTTTATAAATATTATACTCGTATTCAAAAATATGAATGTATTTATAAATATAAATTTTGTTTTTATTATATAACTATTATACTCGTATTTAAAAATATGTATGTATTTGTGTCTGTGTGTGTATGTGTATGTATATATATATAAATTAAATATATATATATATATATATATATATATATATTTAAATTAAATATATATATATATATATATATATATTTGTTTTTATTATATTATACTCGTATATATAATATGTATGTCTTTATGTGTGTGTGCGCGCGCGCGCGCGTGTGTGTGTGTGTGTGTGTGTGTGTGTGTGTGTGTGTGTGTGTGTGTGTGTGTGTGTGTGTGTGTGTGTGTGTTTGTGTGTGTGTGTGTGTGTGTGTGTGTGTGTGTGTGTGTGTGTGTGTGTGTGTGTGTGTGTGTGTGTGTGTGTGTCTGTCTGAACGTAAAAAGGTAGAGAGTAGGGAAATATATAAATAATGTTTTTATTTACAAATTTATGTGTTTAAGGAAAATGACAAATACCCTACACGTTTTGATTTTCTATCCGAAAATCCTTTTCAAGATCTATAAGTTCATTCATTAATTTAATAATTAACCATAATTTACAGTTTATAACATTCATAAACAATCTTTGTGCATAATTAAAATCGAATATTTCATTATTAATAATATAATTTACCACTTAGAAATCAAATTACATGTCAAATTTGACTTGTAAATGTTAATATTTATTAAGGATAATGAAATATTTAATTTTAATTATTTTAATTATTGAAAGCAGGTTTATGTTTGTTATAACCTGTAAATTATGGTCTAATATTCGATTTAATCCGTTCAAAATATATTCGGATAGAAAATCAAAACATAGAGTGTATTTGTTAAAGCATGAATTGGTCTGTGATTTGTCATTAACCTTAAATACATTAAATAGTTATAAAAGACATAAAATGCAGTTTAAGTTAAAATGTCATGTTATCACTGTTTATTACATATAATAATATCGTAGTATCTACCATATAAAAAAAACAAATTAAAAAAGCTTTATTTAATTTGACCAATAAACATGCGAATAAAAGAGTCGCATATAAATTTCAAAATGCATCATTTTAATGTGTACCATTTAAAAAAAAAGTCTTTTGGCAAAAATAAAATAATATCAACTTTATTCATTTGCGTGATCAGATAAAGTAATTTGTTTTTTAGAAACATAAATTTTAATAAAACTCACAGAAATCGCTGCTAAAATCAACAATGATTATAGAATTAGTTATCATCACTAGGAAATTTCAACTTTAGGTTCCTGATGATGGTACTCTGTAACTTTAAATAATTAGATTGTTTTACATAGATTCATTTTCTGTTAACAACCATTTATCAGTTAGGTGGATTTGAGTGCTTATTTATTGTCATGTAATATGAAAAATATACAAGGTTTAAGTGTTTTACAATAAAACTCGTCTATCATGCAACAAAAGTTGAAATAAAATTTAAAACTATTTCGACATAAATCTGAGCGTTACATAACCAGACCAAACATGCTTATTTCTGGCAGCTATAAATATAACCGTCTCTACTTTTGTATTTAGTTTTAACTTTCTTTATGTAACTAACCAAGTGTGTTAAAACGTTAGGTACGGAGTTTACAGTTCTTAACATGTGTTCATCATTATAAGAACTTTAGCCATATATGTTTTTGTAATGTTAGCCGCTAACAATTTAGCCTTAAAACTAAGCATTAACATGTTTATGTTACTAAACTAAAACTAAAACAGTGGAAAAACACGTGCGAACAATGTATATTTATATAGATCTTGGTTTCTGCTAGTTTAACAAGACATGGTGAGTGTTAAAAGTTAGTTCGACAAAGATTTTGTAAAAGTTTTAAAGTAATTAAATAAGATGTGATATAATAAGTTTTTTTAATATGTTAAACGTATTTAAATAAAGTATATCTAAATCATCTAAACTAGTTTTAAAACAATTAGTAAAAATTATCAGTGACTCAGATATTTCTTACCTCTGAAGAAGAAATAACTAGAAAAATGTATGCAACCATTATAATAGGCATTATTGGAAAGGATTTTTTGTCGGTGGTTTTTGTACATTTACATTCCAAAATATTCACTCTCTGAAATTAATTTTAAAAGAATATTCATGGAAATAACACATTTACCACAGTATAAGCCTACGATTAACAGACTCACTTTCAAATTTTAATTGGTGTTCTCACAAAATGTCAGAGTTGAAAGAGTCTGTTCTATCTTTTAACATCTCATTAATTTTAATTGGTTCATTCTGTGAACGGCGTCGATCACACACGTTCACACTTACCTTTACATCTTGCCTCGTTAGATTCTTTGCGAGTACTTTGTAAACACCCTAGTTCTTATCTGATTACTTTAAAAATTAACACTTAAAGTGGGTAATATTTACACAATATCAAGAGCACAGTGGTACAATATATTACAATAAAAATATTGAAAAGAACCCCAATACCACAAAAATAATAAAAAATAACATATAAAACAAAAAAATCTTAAGTAACTTGTTTTATTTGTTATTTTTGATTATTTTTGTGGTATTGGGGATCTTTTCAATATTTGTATTGGGTAATATTTAGAAAAATATTTTGAAAATCAAAGTACCTAATAATGTTTACACTATTTTTTTATAATAAATTTTTTTTAATAAGTTACATATGATTATTACATATAACAACGTATTTCAGTACTTTCTTTTTTCCAAGCTACAACTTTTAAAAATCGTTAATTAAATTTAAAAAATAATGTTTATAAAACTCAGCTTTGAGAAATTTAGGATAAGAGATGACGGTGATTATAAACGTATTTGGTTTTCCACCAGAAAAAATAATAATAGGCTATTAATAGCAATAAATATCAACAACAAAAGTAAATAATGTATACTAGTGTTTAGCAAAAAATACTTCTCGTTTTATAATTGACTATATCTTTACCTTCTTTTTTAGTTACCTTCTGTTGGTCCTCCATACAAGAAAGCTTTATAATTTCACTAGTGAATATTTAAATTATATTCTAATATTCTGTGGTGACCACGCCATAATCAGAAAGTATGTAAACAGATATTTACGGGTTTGCAAGTGTGATGAAGAAAGAATTAGTGACGAAAACGAAAGGTGTTACCCAGCACTCAATAGTGGTTGCATGAATCTATGGTAGATTTTATAAATCCGGACTCTGCTATAAAAATGAAAACGTTTTTGAATTTTCCTTGATTTTGTAGTTAGTAACAAACTAAGCTTACGTAGAAGAATACGACTCGCTAGTGAACATGACAGATGAGAGAGTGTGGTTGCTTGGGGCTGAAAGCTTGAATAAAAATGTTTTACAGTAAATGCGTTGACGTTATACGTGAAGGATCCCAAACGTTATGGTCACCTTACAGCTCCATTTCACCTTCCAATTAGCCATAGACGTGTCTAGTTTGTGGCATGGCAAATAATTCTAACTGCTTTTCTAATAGTACGATTAGCCTACTGGCACACGAGCGTATTCCTAAATTGCGTGACACAAGCCGTATTCCTACACAACACGTGACACAAGCCGTATTCCTACACAACACGTGACACAAGCCGTATTCCTACATAACACGTGACACAAGCCGTATTCCTACACAACACGTGACACAAGCCGTATTCCTACACAACACGTGACACAAGCCGTATTCCTACATAACACAAGACACAAGCCGTATTCCTACACAACACGTGACACAAGCCGTATTCCTACACAACACGTGACACAAGCCGTATTCCTACACAACACGTGACACAAGCCGTATTCCTACATAACACGTGACACAAGCCGTATTCCTACACAACACGTGACACAAGCCGTATTCCTACACAACACGTGACACAAGCCGTATTCCTACATAACACGTGACACAAGCCGTATTCCTACACAACACGTGACACAAGCCGTATTCCTACACAACACGTGACACAAGCCGTATTCCTACATAACACGTGACACAAGCCGTATTCCTACACAACACGTGACACAAGCCGTATTCCTACACAACACGTGACACAAGCCGTATTCCTACACAACACGTGACACAAGCCGTATTCCTACACAACACGTGACACAAGCCGTATTCCTACATAACACGTGACACAAGCCGTATTCCTACACAACACGTGACACAAGCCGTATTCCTACACAACACGTGACACAAGCCGTATTCCTACATAACACGTGACACAAGCCGTATTCCTACACAACACGTGACACAAGCCGTATTCCTACACAACACGTGACACAAGCCGTATTCCTACACAACACGTGACACAAGCCGTATTCCTACACAACACGTGACACAAGCCGTATTCCTACATAACACGTGACACAAGCCGTATTCCTACACAACACGTGACACAAGCCGTATTCCTACATAACACGTGACACAAGCCGTATTCCTACACAACACGTGACACAAGCCGTATTCCTACACAACACGTGACACAAGCCGTATTCCTACACAACACGTGACACAAGCCGTATTCCTACACAACACGTGACACAAGCCGTATTCCTACACAACACGTGACACAAGCCGTATTCCTACATAACACGTGACACAAGCCGTATTCCTACACAACACGTGACACAAGCCGTATTCCTACACAACACGTGACACAAGCCGTATTCCTACACAACACGTGACACAAGCCGTATTCCTACATAACACGTGACACAAGCCGTATTCCTACACAACACGTGACACAAGCCGTATTCCTACACAACACGTGACACAAGCCGTATTCCTACATAACACGTGGCACAAGCCGTATTCCTACATAACACTGAACATAGGGTTGGGAATAGGGGTGGGCGTGTTCCTTAAGGCTTTGATTAAATTAACAAATATTAAAAAAATACGTTTACAGTTCTTCTTCAAAACTAAATAAACCTAACAGAATTTAAAAATGTAAATACTTTACATAAATAATATTAGAATATAATAAAGTCAGATGAAACTAAATGAAATAAATTTAGAAAAAATAAATAAATAAATCATGATATAACTTTTAGAGAAATTTTACGAAAGTTTTACATAAATTTAAAAGCCTTAAACGTTTTTAGAAACATGATAAATAACCGATTTAAACCTATCATTCTTTTAAACTTTCTATGAAGGAAAATCAACTAAGTTTCACAGACTACAGTAAATATTTATACAGAAAACCTAAGAAAGTTTAACCATACCAGGATTTCTGGTTTTAAGGAGGTAATGTTATAATATGTTACCCGAGTCAATAAGTTTATTTGATATATTACAGACCTTCATTTATTTGTTTTGAATACAAAAGTTGCAATTTTTCATTAGTACTATACGTATGCATTTTCTTTATTTTAATTAAATATTAATATCTAAATGAAAAAAATGACAAAAGTAATAAATACAGGTACATAGTATGACTAGGTACAAAGGCATGCGGAAGAAAATATTGTGTGTGTGTGTGTGTGTGTGTGTGTGTGTGTGTGTGTGTGTGTGTGTGTGTGTGTGTGTGTGTGTGTGTGTGTGTGTGTGTGTGTGTGTGTGTGTGTGTGTGTGTGTGTGTGTGTGTGTGTGTGTGTGTGTGTGTGTGTGTGTGTGTGTGTGTGTGTGTGTGTGTGTGTGTGTGTGTGTGTGTGAGTATATGAGTGTGTGTGTGTGTGTGTGTGTGTGTGTGTGATTAAATTTGTCAGAAAAGCCTTCTTGGTCTTGAATAACCTTATTTAAATTTCTCATTCAAGAATATTTATAGAATGAACTTTCCGTGCGCTTCTGAGGGAACATCCACACAATATGTAGCTTTCTCTGGATTAGGATTTGCCTGTTTCTCTTGTTACACAGATGCTTAGCTGTGCACTGTTTTCAAATTGTTTGACATTTTAATGCTGAATTTCTGTTATTATTTATCTCAATTCTGCCATTATATATTTATAGATTTACTTTCAATTATATTTGAATTCTGTTACGTATTTGTTTAATGAGTATGTTACCTATTTATTGAAGTTGGTGATGTTAATTTATTGGGTTGATGGCTTTATTGAATTTATATGCACAGTTTACATATATTGTTACGTGTATGCTTTAAAGCTTCCTTTTTTCCTTTCATCTAATATGAACAATTTTATTAGAATTTCACATAACAAAATCTTTTCGCTATACGAAATTTATCGTAATTATTTTTGATGTATTTCCCATTGGATAGTGAAAAACTAGAAAACAGTGTTGAAGTTTTAAAACCATAATTCGAATTCAGAATCTTTTTCCTATAAGGTGAAATAAAACTTCTAAATTATTTCGTGAACCTAATCTTTGACCTTTTGTACAAATCCAGCTCGAATATCTAAATATACCTTTTTAAATTTTAACTAGAGAAAAGAGATCATCTACCCTGTGAATGTGAGCAAACATTTTTTTTTTTTTTTTATACGATACATTATCGTAAAATAAACAGTGTTGAATATAATTTTATTATTTTATTTATTCCCAGGCTTAGACTTTATTAAAATTTAGAATACTGTCTAGTCTCCAATATTTTGAAACATTAAATGCAATAGAGTCTAATACTCTATATAGGCCTGACAATTATATAAGCAAACATACTCACTTTCAAATAAGGAGAAAATTACAACAGTATACATTCTTTTATAGGTCTATACTTCTTTCCGTCCTTTTATTGGCATCTTTTTTATAATTTAAGTTAATTCGAAAAAGGCCATTAAAACTTTTCCTAATGCCAATTACCATCTTGCGATGGAAGGAAAGTGGCGACTGTGAGCTTGAGACACTTTCCGCGCCTCTCCGCCCCTAAACAACACTCCCTCTACCTTTTACAGATCAAACCCTTAGCCACGCATTGAGCAAAATTGTTTGAAATAATGATTTATGATTTAAAGTTACATTTTAAAGTGTTTTACCTTTTTAATAGTATCTATACTTTACGAAATACTAATTCTAAACATTTATATTACGTTCAAAGTAACAGTTTAAAATATCTTAGATTCTATATTTACACGTTATAAATATTAATTAGTAGTTTTCCTTAATATTGATACAGTTATCAATGTAGTTGATTCATGACATAGGATATAATAATCGTCTAGGCTTCTTTGTAAGCGAGAGCATAGACTTTGCTCCATGATATACTGCTTATCAATGAGAGAAGGAATTCTTTCTTTTACTCTATGTCCTTGTGTCATAATTTAATTATGTTTACATCCAAATTCGTCATCATTTTACGTTGCTGCAAAATTAAAATAGTAACAAAACGTTAAATTAAAATAAACAATATTGCAAATATTTTAGCCTAATGTGTGATTAAGAGCTTGACCTATAAATACCGAGTAATTATTTAGGAGTGTAGATTATTGTGGTGCTCAAACTCACAGCCTTCCCAAAATATATGATAAATTTATTTTATAAAGTACCAAAACAGTTGCGTGTCTAAATATAGAAAAAATATTTTAATTCTGAAATGAGCTTCATCTTCTTCAAGCCAATACTAACATAAAAATCATCGATAACAAAACAAAATTAAATCATTATTTTTACTAGTAGGTATAAAGTTTCACTGTAATGTTCAAAATCTGGAGGTTTGAAAGTTACTGAATGGACATGAGAATAAAGGACGACAATCTGTTGCGGGCAGCTAGGCGCCTCTTGTCCATCAAAACAAAAGCATGGGACACATTTACTACTTAACCTCTGCCATTGTACACTGCGTTATTTGTATACTTTTCGTACAATGCTATTTTTCCATAGATTCTTTAGTTATCAACGGTGATCAAATAAGGTTGGTGTACTAAGAAACGTCTACTATTACGAATGTGCTATTGATTTAAAATATTATTATTTAAAATAGCAATAAGCTCTTCAATAGATAGAATGTCCTAGTTGTTTAACACTCACATTGATTTTTGACTTAAAGGCTGTCTAGACAGTCTGATCTCGTGGTTAAACTTGACTTGTGAGCAATAAAAGATCGCGCAGCTTTTATTGCTTCAAAGACAAACTCTTTAAACTAATTTTTCTTTTAAAATAACACGTAATAAATAAAGCAAAACAAGAAGTATTAAAACTACTACATTTATGAAGTGTCAAAATATTTCGAAGCGGGGATTCAGAACGTCTATAAAATGTTACTTTTTTATAATAACATCTAATTAGATTAAAACGACTGAAATAAGAATAACGATGACAATTTTAGAAACTTACATTTTCGTTTTGTGTTTTTATCAGCACAACCTACTTGTTTTATAATATTTGAGTTAAAGATCTGTCTTTACTCGTCAAAATAACAATAATGGGGATTTGAATTGAACAAATTAATAATTGCTGATAACTCACAGATACGTTCCTTTCTGACAAAAATCCACAAAGATTCAATAAAAACGAAAGAATAAATATATTAAGACTTGAGTAAAGTGTAAATTAGCATAAAACATAAAATTATATTTGTATTATATCTTTACTTTGGTTTGTTGTTTGAATAAAAATTATATGAGTATTAATATAATCTCGTTCAAATTAAAATAAATGTAGAATTTTTGAAGTAGTAATTTGTGGAATTTAAAATATACAGTTGTTTGGAACCAACATGATTTAATTTACATAAATGTGTTTAACGTTTTTATACTTTTCAACATATAGGTTTATAATCATATGATTTCATGATATTCTTTCAGTCTTTATATTACAGGTTAGTTTCGTAAACATTAATGAGTAGTCAGACTCATTTTATATTTATTTCAAGATTCACTTAAAGCTTTTCTTAACAATTTTATGCTTTATTAAAATATATTAAAAATAAATGTATTAATTTGTTATTTAATAAGTTATTATTATGAAAATAATCGAATTTTTATTTGTATCTTTGACTTTTTAAATATTTCAACTCATTACAAATAAATTTGAACATCATTCGTTTTTGCACCTCCAATAATTAGAAGTTTATTAAGGTTTATAATTTTTAAAGATTTAGAAACTTATTAAAGATTTACCAAAAACTTAAAACCAAACTACTAAATATAAATAACTATTTTTCACATAATTTTTACGTTGTTTGTACACAATTAGTATTCACAATTACAACAAGGAATACTCAAACTATACATTTGAACACTCTGGCTGATTAACAGTACCAGTATTATCAAGGCACTAAGAACCAATACAATGCTGAATTTGTTACGTCACACCCTTGATATATTTACAACAAACATATGGAGTTGCAAAACTATCAACTACTTTACACAGTGAATCATATTTACTAATTTTTTTTTCGTTGCAACCCAGACGAGTCCTAACTAGCAGCTTGTTTTCTGAGGGAGGTTGAAAATGTTCAGGCTTGTTTCAGTGAACTTAATATTCTATTGAATTTTATAGTCCATTACGTTAGGTGAAAATTAATCCCTTTTACATTAGTTTTTGACTATCTGAACCTTGAATTTTGTAAAACCGTACTGAGACAGAACGTTATCGATCGTTCCGTGGCCATCTTCATCAGTGTCTTCTGGTTGGAGTTGTTAGGTTAAGCGGTGCGATATAAAAGGCAGGTTTTCGAAAGTATCAAAGAATATGTATGATTGTATTTGATTTTTTCGTTTAATATGTTTGTACTTTGTGTTTTTGTGTGTTTGTAAATTTCATATTGTTCTAGTGTGTTGAGATGTGGTCCTTTTTTGTAGATAAGTAATATTTCTAGGTTATGGTAAATGTCTGTGTATTTGTGTCCTGTTTTTTTATGTGTTTGTAAAATGTTGAGTTGGTGTTCTGTTTGTGTTCCTCGACTCTTTGTTTAAAGCTGCGACCTGTTTGCCCTATGTAGGATTTGTTGCTCTTGTTTGAGTTGAATGTGCATACGCCTAGTGCTTGTAGTTTATCTTTGTTATTGGTGTCGTGTTGCATTTTGTATTGTAAATTGATATTATTTTTGTATGCATAGAGTCAACAAAGAGTCGAGGAACACAAACAGAATACCAACTCAGCATTTTACAATTACATAGAAGAAACAGGACACAAATACACAGACATTTACTATAACCTAGAAATCTTACACATCAACAAAAAATGACCACATCTCAACACACTAAAACAATATAAAATATACAAACACACAAAAACATAAAGTACAAACATATTAAAGGAGTAAAACCCAATACAAATCACACATACCCTTTCATACTATCGAAAACTTGCCTTTAAAATCTACACCGCTTTACCTAACAACTCCAAGCAGAAGATACTGATGAACATCGCCACGGAGCGATCGAAAACGTTCGGTCTCAATACGTTTCAAATAGTTATAAACTAATGTAAAAGTGAGTAATTAATATTCTAGTATTGCTGATAGTGTGCAGTTGATGTTGACTTGGAACCAGGTCCAAAGACTAAGTAGGCTTCTGTTCAATTGGCACAATGACACCCCGTGAGTTGTATGATATTTGTGTTGCTCAAAGTGATTCCCTGCTGCAGCGGCGGCCTCCTCTATCACGCTCTTCATCTTGAGGTCTCTATGTGTGACAGAGTTTCGGACGTACCATGAGGCCCTCACTATGGTACTCAACACTTTATTTAGGAAGAGCTCGATAACTTGCAGATTGCAATTATCATTTGTAGGTATTTTTGTCAATTATTTAGTTTCGCAACATTATATCCTTGGTTAATGGAACGTAAATATAGTCTATTTATTCTTTCATTATATCTAAATTAATTTACTTTAATTGTTTAAATTAATTTATGTTATACCAACGTTTATATATTTTATTATTTTTCTGACCTTAATACAGTTTAATTGAAACCATGGGGTATTCAAAAGTACTTACTTACTAGCCAACGCCCACTCATGGCATTTCTGCCATTTGGTGACGCGCTGACCAATAAATCATGGAGAGCTGTTCCTCAGGTCTGAGCCCTTCCACCTGTTGTCTGACATGTTTCAGAACAGGGCATGTTTGGAGATGGCCTGCATCAAAAAGATTGAAGGAGCACAGAGGGCACTCGGGGCTGTCCGGGATACCTATACGGTGGAGGTGAGCAGGCAGGAGGTCATGTCCGGTGAGGGTGAGGAACGCTGGAACAGCTATGAAGCGGTTCGGATTTTGATAATTTCTCCCAGGTTTTTCCGGTGGCAGCCTCTTGGTACACAGCTTTCATTTTGTGTTTTACTGACAAATCAAGGGGAGTGACGTTGAATGCCTGCTCGTGGTGCTCCTTGCGTAAACTAAACGATCGACAATAGGTTCGCCTAAAACGCGTTACACCAGTATTATTATGAGGAGAAATCGAAGGGTATTCAAAAGTAAAATCATCGCCTATGTTTTTGAAATATAACTTCATTTAGGTAATGTCTTTATTTTATTAACAATGATTTTTTCATTTTCAAATTGAGGTACTAAAATACTCGTTTATACTTTAACATATATTGAAAAAGTATGTTATAATTGGACCGTAACTCTAATTTACAATAAAGACAATTGGACAATGAAGATATACCTCTCATTTAACTTGAACTAATTTTTATTTTAATATGAACTGTTTGATCTTTCGGAAAAATTAATTTTATTCTCCATTAAAACACTATAAGGAAACACAAGAAATAATTGAAACATTTTTTTAATAACTGTCTATTTGACATGCAAAATGTTAAACAGGTTAATTACAAATAGCATGCAAGAATACATGAAATAAACGCCCTCGGCCTAATTCTGTAAATTCACCAAGTAAATATTTTACTTGTGAAATTTCCAAAGACCCCAACCACACAAATTCACCTTTCTAATTGAAACAAAATTACTTAAATCAAACAATAGTTTAATTGCGTATAGAGGTATTGTATTGTTATAATTGTTAGTCTATTTATTATACAATCATTCGCTTCTGTTTTTGAGTGTATTCATTTTATAAACATTGTATGCATTTTTGCAAGGTTAGGTGTAATTCCTGTATTACATGAGAACAGAGTCGTTTTATTCACACTGCGTCTTCAGACTGTTCTGTCAAACCATACTCTAAATGTTAGCAAAACAGCTGTATGTTTTGAAATTCCGCTTCAATAATCGTCAGTCTGTATATATGTGATTTCTACACAGAATTAATAACTCCTATTAACTTCCTACACCAAATTGTACCATTTGTACAATTGTCTCCATTTCAACAATGTCAGAATAGTTTTATGATTGTTTAAATGAAGAAAATTGTACTCTTAACGAATTTCTCCTTCATTCTTTGTCCAGCGTTAATACCAAGAAAGTGTTGAAATCTATATAAAATAAATTCATGTTTTATGTTCGTCATTCGATGTTTTATCTCGTTAGCCAGAATTAGTTTTAGAAATTAATATAGCTCATTTACACCCCTCGGTCAGAATTCCAAGAAAACCTGTTTGCAAACAGCATTGATTCTTACCCCTCTCACCCCCGTGCTCCATCACTCGCCGCTCGACGACCAGAGCGGAACTTACAGTGCACCAGTTATACATGGCCGTGCACACGTAATAAAGCTCTTACAACGATTACTAGTGGATTACCCCTATCTTAATCCTACCAGTATCTAGAATCCTTCGTAGGCGCTATTAGTCATTTTATGACTGATCGCCTTTAAAAAAATACGACTTCGATATTTTTTATAACAAAATAGGAGTCCAATGTTTTTTGTAGTGCCTGGATAAATACGATAGGTTGGTATTACTTTTAAAATATTTAAACGTACCTTCTTTCAGAATACATTTATAACACCATTTTATTACATGTTTCTTCCAATAAAACAACCATTTATTAAACCATTCTATAGAAGGTAGTAACTAACTTGAATCGTCTGCTACCTCTGTCCCTGCTTTTAAACATGTAAACTTATATCAAGTTGTTGATTTCGATCGTTTACAATCGATTTATTTTTCTGTTTTAAATCTAGGTAAACCTTTTTGACTTTTTCAAATTAAATTTGTTTTATAAATATGGAAAAGGAATAATATAAAACTTGACTTAATAATTCAATGATTGAATTTGATTTTATTGTATACAGTAGATCTATAAATACATATTTGTGTCATATTGTCTTGAGTAACTATTGTGATATTAAAATAAACATTTACACAAACTAAGCAATTGTATAATCAGTAAGATTATATACGATTACATTACAATATTTTGTAATATTTTAACATATATATGTTTATCATACTAGCACTTAAATTTACCGGATTGTATAATTCCTTCAAAATTTCGTGTGCAAGTTTTGATAGTTTTACTTGCTTAAATCAATTTTGTAAATATAATTGTACTTCAAAAATATTTATTGTTGGTCTACAACTAATAATCGTCCATTTATGTGATATATTTCGACTCCTTCTATCAGTATGATTGTCGATTCAATGCGAATGATATCATAAACTATTTTTGATAATCGAAACCGTGTTATTTCATCAATAGTAAACTCATATTTGGGCAAACGGACGATCAAGAACATAGTACTAGTTGTGAATAATGTTGATTAGAAGCTGTTACGTTATAGTTTAAATATTAAGTTTTGTTGCTACTTTCATGAAAGTAAAGTTTGATTATACTAATATTATCAGATGATATTTCAGTATCCTAACACAAATTAAATAAATAAATAAAATATAATAATAAATATTGTTTCATAGTTTAATTTTTATCACCATACAAAAAATAATAGCCCACCTATCCATTTAAATATTTATTTATGAATAATCTACATAGAAATATAAACAAGTACCAATATGTTTATTAAATATAATTAATTCAAATAACTAAAAACTGAATGTTGTACAAATTAATTATTTTTATAACTACAAACAATTGTCTTGGGTTTCTCGTTTCGAATTTATTTTGAAAACTAATTATTTAGCTACTTTATGCATATATTTTAATACGAAAATAGTATAATAACCTTTATCTGTAAAACTACAGTCTGTTCTTATACATTATACTTGATTATTTGTAAAAATTATTTCAAAAAATATTTTTAAAGACCTTGAAATACAGGTTTTTAAAGGTCTTTCGATTTAAATGTTATTGAAATAAGACATTGATTTTATTTAGTATTTAAGATTTAACAAGAAACTTGTAAAATTGCTGTAAATTTCCCAAGATGTTACAGTAGTACGGGATTTTCTATTCCAGACAAAAGAGTTTTAGACAATTAAATTAGTCAACCAAAGAAGGTTAATTACTTTGCATGAATGCACATGTATGCAATTTTATTTATTTTTTACTGTAAAATATACGAAACAGAAGTGTTGTGTGTACTTTGTGTGTGTGTGTGTGTTGTGTGTGTGTGTGTGTGTGTGTGTGTGTGTGTGTGTGTGTGTGTGCGCGCGCGCGCGCGTGTAGAACGGTTAGTATGACACCACATCAAAACTTTTTCACATTTTCATTCGTTCGCCTATATGTTTTACTTTTTACAACTGAAATCTGATTTTGATTATCTATTATTCAATACGTCTAATATCTAATTTCAATGCTAGTATGATTACATAACCTGTCTTAAAACGTATACTGTCATTACGCTAAGAACATTTCATATATGAATATTTTTTAATGTAATTTACAATAATTAATTTACATGAAAATTGAAAAAGGAATTGTAATATCTGAATAAGTAAATGAATGTTTGCCTTACCTATTAATTATGTTACAATATGATCATATTCATTTAAAAACCTACAATGGATAGTAACAAAGAAACAAAACACTGTATGCTATGCCGTACATAGTTATTTATTATTTTGTTGAAAAAAACGACAAAATAATTTATAGACTAATAACATCAAACAAAATAAAAACATATTAATACAAACTACTACTCTTCAAAAATAATTCGTTATGTACTAATTCGGAAATATTGTTTAAAAAATTTTCAATTATAACTATTTTATTGAAATTAATCATAAGTTATTGTTTGGCTTAGATACTGTTGGATTCACTAGCTTTATTTCTTGTTCTTAAATATTTTGAAAGAGTGAGTTCTAATAATTTTCACTTTATACTTATACTAATGTAAAAGATAAGTGTATGTTTTCAATTTGTTCTCTAAATTAGTTTTAAAACTGAAACTTCAAAATTATATA
Organism: Prosapia bicincta; assembly: GCA_036971475.1. Classification (NCBI taxonomy): domain Eukaryota; kingdom Metazoa; phylum Arthropoda; class Insecta; order Hemiptera; family Cercopidae; genus Prosapia; species Prosapia bicincta. The sequence continues at coordinate 34,703,475 of JBAIZL010000005.1, forward strand.
TTTTGTGGATTATGAAATATACAGAAAATTAAAAATATCAAATCAGCTCAAAATGAAAAAGTAGACGTTTTTAAAATTTCAATTACTAAATTTTCATAAATACCATTAAATAACAAAACGTTAAAAAATTAGGTATATCAACTTTTATTTTCAGCTATAGGGTCTACAAACAATTTGGTACTAAAAAGGAATAAGTGTAAACAATTTTTTGCAGGTTTTCAGAATAACTAGTACGATGTTTGTACTTTTGTGTTACCAGGGTATAAAAAGAGATTAAACCTACTAGTTTGACATTGAGTTTTTTGAAAAAAAATCTACTTTCTTTCAATTTTTTTTTTTACTTGTTAAATATAAGTTATACTTTTTACGTAAACTTTATTTACAAACTGTTGATTAATAGTAAAAAAATGATAAATTACATAATCCTCAAACCACACTTTGATTGAAAGCTACGCAAAATATTCCAGTCGTATTAGTTAAAAAAAAATTATTCCATCTGGTTTAAAAAAGTTTAATGACAACCTAATTGAAACAGAAATAGCTCTATATATGTTCTTCAAGAAAAACTATTTAATAATAAAAATCTATGACTGAACTCCAAGTGTTTTCGAATTACTTTAGGCTTCTCTTTTCAAAGACAAAATCGCATTCACGTGTTCGCTACCTGAAGTGTAAAAGTTTAAGAATCATCTAGTAACACTTGGAAACTAATAGTCTTAAGCCAGTTAAATGCAGACAGAATACGAATTTGTAGTAAAAAAAGAGGTTACTTCCTAAACATTTTATACGAAAATAAAGAGATACTCGTTGTGATAATGAGACAAAATCGGCTACTCCTGAAACAAACAAAAAACAAAACAAAACAAAAAAACAGACGAACTGTGGCAGTTAATAAATGCATGAATTTAAGAGTCAAATAATTTCAGAAGTTCTAAATCTAAAAATGTTTTTTTTTAACCGTAACGTATGTATCTATCTCCAAAGGTTAAAATAATGTATAGACTAGGATCATTGCAAAGTTTAACTTTTCCTAGTTTAAAACGATAACTAAAACTATATTAAAAATTCGATAAAATATTCAATTTAAGAATTTTAACAATAGTACGTCTAGATATATTTACAATATTCTTTAAGACTGTACACCCGTTTTGTCCCAACCTAGCTACTGACATTTATGGAAGATAAACAATAAAAACCTCAATGGGCTAAATATAACTGTTATAATACAGTATATATATACTTAGTAACATACATAAGATTGTATGTATATATGTATTATATACATATATATCTTAGTAGCTCATCTAAACTTTCAGATTAGAAATAATAAAAGTCGAAATAAATTAATTAATTTTATAATTAGAAAAATATAATCTAGTCAATATTTTTAAAAATTTGGTCTCCTTAGTTACCCTAATCTGTTTCCAGATGTAATATTTACAAAACGTGTAAGTATGTGTTTACACAACTGGAGCTGAAACCCATTATAGCACCAAATCTTAATTCCAATTTTATTCCTCTCAGTAAACAGTGCAGTATTGATAATCTAATATTTTGATACATCAACTCCAGGTATTATTAATGTTAAATTTTTTTAACAATGATAAATTTCACAAATTTATTTTGATTTAAACTTTTAATTTTTTAGTATATTTAGATTATCTCCTTATATAATCAGTACACTTTTAATTTTCAAACTAAAAGTACCTAAGTTTCTAACTTTTCTTATAAAAATATGTCAAGCAAATACTGGTTATTTAAAACTAAGCAAGTAGAACAGACCGAATTTCAGAAATTCAGTAATAAAAAAATTAAATTTTCTGGAGGTTTCTTAAGGTGTAAATAGTAAGTGTAATTTTTAAAATTTAAATAACTTCAAAGAATATGGTTTCGGTTTCAGATATAACTGCTTGAATTATAGACAGCTTTAAAAAGGCGATCTGTCTAGCATCTGTCAATGAGAAGGAAGAAATGTCACCCTCGCCCTACTTATCTGCAAGCTCGTTATATACAAAGTACACTCGACGCTCTCAACTGATAAAATACATATTTTTCGATTAGTAGGAGGAAAACTGTTTCTTTCCTTCTAGTCAGCGAGTAGTTTTGTTTTTTGGAAAGTTATTATATTATATTTATACAGTCAATTCTGCATTCCTGAAATGTAAAAGTACAACGGAAGCAAATTTCAACATTTTATTGGTACAGTCTTATTACAACAAAATGAAACTCTTAAATGACAAACGTATAAGAAACATAAACACATTGCTCATAGTTTGAAATAACATCTGTATACTAAGACAAATATAGGAGGAGCGTAGGAGAGCAACCCGGGAATGCTGAGCACTATTCGGAAATGTTATTTATTCCTCACCTTCGGGAACATGTAGGTGTTACAACAAGATGGAATCACAAGTCACACATTAACTTGAATATTCTCAACGATGTTTTTTTTTTCAAATGTGGTGATTTCCAGTCATGAGACGTTCAGCCGATCTCACAGCATGTGTGATTTTTTAATCGAAAGAGTAGGAAGAACGAGCTCCTACGGTTGATGAACCTAGGGCAAGAGTTCGGCTGGAAATTGAGAGAATTCCTCAATGTATGTTCCATTGTGTGATATACAGCTTCGCAAATCTGCTGCGAGAATTCCTTTTTAGGGAAAGACGCCATTTTGCTGATGTTATTTTAAAATTGAGAACGATGTATTTATGTCTCTGAAATGCTTTTCAACGTATATTGAGTAGTAATACAATTTTTAAAAGATTCGTCCGTTTAACTTTACAGCAACTTCAAATATCCATGGTTGACTGTCGACCCTGTATTCAAATAAAATTACGTTCATGTAAATATTTTAAATGTTACAACAATATTATATACAACACATTAGATAGCAACAAAACATCTATCTTTGTATCATGGTAGTGTTTTTTATAGTACTATAGTCTCCTTACGACCTATAACTTTTTCAACCAAATGTAAAGTTGTTGTAATAAATTTTAAAATCAATGAGGAAAATATAACGTAAATTTGAGGTAATTGATCACATTATTTATGAAATCCTAATTTTCAATGCCCCATTCACAGTTATAGTTGCGGTTATATTAAAGTTGACTGCTAACGGATTTTAGTAAACAATAAATTTTTAAAAACTTTATTTGGGACGCTAAAATAATGCCCGGTATTTGTTAGCACAATTTTTTATAGTTATATATTATACAGTTATAATAGAATATATTTATATACTCATATATTAAATTCTTCAGGTTGTTTGAAAATATTTATCAATTCAAAATGTTTCCCGGCCAGCGTTTTTACACATCGATTTGATTTATTTCCTCCTTGTATGCGGGTGTAATTCAGTTTTCGTTTTTTTGTCTCTAAGATCTACTACTTTATACATGATTTTATTATATTTAAAATTTTTATATTGTTTTCTCATATGTACATTTTCTCCACTTTTTTATACTCATTATAATATAACATTATGTTGTTATGTCTTTATTATTAAGGGGTAATTTTAGGCATTTTAAGACAAGTGCTTTTATGCAGCCACTTTGTGACGGCATACAATTATATAGCAGTTGCATTAGCATAAGATGTTAGTTGCATTAGCGGTTATAAAGTAAGTACTGGTCATTAACTAATACATTTATATATTTTTATATACATAGATCATGCCACTGTTGAATTTGTTCCATGGGACTGGCAAAGGTGGTGTTCCAGTGAGTCAGGGTTTTACCACGTGCGAACATGTAAGATCCCAGCACACACTTTCCCATTAGCTTGTCTGCAATTAGAATTAACCAAACAGTTAAAACCAAAATGTCACCACAAAAATACTAATATACACATTATTAACTTCAGAAGAAAAAAAAACAAAGTTACTAACTTTTATTGATATCGTCTTATTATTTGAATAACGTAAGTAATTTATAATTCAGAATAATAGGTCAACATATAAAGCCTATTATATATTTTTTAAACACAACTTTCGTGTATTAAATAATGCTTTGGTTAAAAAAATTAATTTTGTTTCATTGTTTAAAGATTTTGTTTGCCCTATCTCCGAAATTCCACAAATCTATTTAATTGAGGTTTTAGAATTTCTAAATTATTGTTTTAAAATCGTTCATTATATATTTTGAATAATTATTATTAGAAATTATTATATTTTTTTACAAATGTCATTATCGTTTTTTTTTTAATTTTAAATGTAGCGTTATTTTATTTAAATTTATATTACAATTTTTATTTACTCATATTTCTCTGGATATAGTACTGCAAATGACGCTGGGAAAAGTATAGAAAACTTGATCGACTCTACAAACCTGACCCATCTCCCAATCGAGCCAACATTTCTTTCCTTTGCCGGGCGCTCAAGCACTCCCGATCTCGCTCTAGTCCACGCAAACGTAATGGCAAGAACGGTCTTATCTCTTGACGATGAGTGCGGACACCGCACGTTGTGCTTAAAAATTAAAAGCAAAAAGCGACAACCACAAAGCAGGCCTAAGCTTACTCGTTGGAATTTTTAAAAAGCTAACTGGGATATGTTCAAGGAGCTAACTGACGCACTTATGAAAGACAGCATAGTTGACACCAATCCCGACAAATCCACTGAACGTTTTGTAGAAGGGATTCTGACTGCCGCCAAGGCGAGTATTCCGAGAGGGCAAACCAAAAAGTACAAACCCTTGGACCAAATCCCTCACCGATTTAAAAGCAAAGAGAAACATTGCTAGGCGAAAGGCGGAAACCACCACTAGTATGATTGACTGCGTTGACTTGAGAAAACGTCAAGCCACTCTCAAACAAGGCATAGTACAAGCCAAAAGAACAGCTTACAGAACCTTCATATCTAAGCTAGATTTCCGTAAAGAAGGTAGCAAGGGACACAGATTCATCTCGAGCCTCAATAACGAGAAATCAAGCCATCAATGGGAACCGATTAATGACAACGCCACAGGTGGTTGAAAGCTCACAAAACCAGACCAAATAGCCAACGCTCTATGCAAACACTATGCTGCTGTCAGCAGGCTGCATGTTACATCAGAAGAGAGGAAGAGTATCACGGTAGAAACAGCTGCAGAAAACGACCACCCTCCATTTAACAACCCCTTTACACTTCAAGACCTTGAGCTAACTATAGCTTACTTGAAGAATGGCAAATCTGCGGGACCTGACGGTATATTCGCCGATTTTGTTCGCCACCTAGGAGAAACCGCAAAACAAACCTTTCTCAAACTCATTAATCTCACATGGAAGACCAGAGTCCCCCATTAATGGAGGAAAGTCAAGATAATATCACTGTTAAAAAAGGAGAAAGCTGCGAACCTGCTGTCATGTTACCGGCCCATCTCTCTCACCAGTGTATGTTGCAAAATGGCAGAAAAAATGATCGAACCCAGACTGCGCGAGTTTCTGGAAACCATCGAAGCAATAAGCGAAAACCAAGCTGGCTTCAGCAAATACAGATCCACTACAGACCAAATCGTCAAGTTTACACAAGCGGTCAAGGATGGGTTTGACCAGATATAGAACCCCTTGAATTCAGAAGCGAAAAAGCACTTTAAAATTTTGGGAAAGAGCTAGGCGAATAGACTCCAGTCACTGGAGAAGGTACAGATCAGCAAGACAGAGGTTGAAAACACAAATCACCCCCCTAGTGCACGCCGAAGCACTAACAGCGAAGTATAACATCTCCACCCCGAGCCCAGCACCACTACAAAGTTTCACTGAGGTAGTCGACGCTCTGCCAAAAGTAAACCTTCAGCTGCTGAACCCTTTAAGCAGTAAAAAGGAGACCAACCCAACAGAACTAAGGAAAAACGCTCTCGAAACCATTCATAATCTTTATCCGAGTAATGAGTGGCTTCATGTCTATACAGACGGTTCATACATACCTGAAACTAATTCTGCTGGGGCAGAACCTACTGCGGGTTTTTCCAGCTGTTAGCAGGAACTCTAGTAATTTCGAGGGAGAAATATGTGCCGTCACTGAGGCGGCCAATAGTATGGAGGCGCTAAACTTACAACTGTTGTGTTTCTTATAGACTCACAGGCTGCAATCTCTGACCTCAGCAACAACAAACCCACTGAACGCTTGAATACCTCGAACTGCCGCAAGAAATTAGCCAACCTTATTAGCAGGGGCTGGAACGTCAGCCTACAGTGGGTCCCCAGCAACGTGGGCCTTCCAGGAAACGAAAAGGCGGATGAAATGGCCAAAAAAGGAGCAGAGAAGGAGCAACCTGAAACTCTCCAAACCCTTGAAGCAGCAAAATCCCAAATTGGCTCTACCATATCCAGGCTCACTAAGAACCTACTAAGAAACGCATCCACGGGCAAATATGGGCAAACTTAGTGATCCCAGACCACATACCTGGTCAACTGGAGAGAAGTGAAGCTGTTGTAAGGTTCTTGACGACATCACTGCTCGGTACTGGGAGGCTCGGCGTCAAATGGCCCAACTGCCACAGACGTTGGATAAAGTAAAGTAAGTCATTCACACCAACTACCTTTTTGCCTTGCGGGACGCCGCCAGTAGAGGCTTTGCTTTGTAAAATTAACGATTGTTTCGAAACGTGTCAGCAAGTAAGCTCTATGTTTTCGATAAGTTAAGTAATATTTACTTATGGTAAAAAATAAGCTGAACATTTTTGAAATCTAATAAATTATATTTTACTCCCAGAATGTTACCTTTGCCGTAGTTAGCACCAGCCTGGTAGACCTGAAGGATAATACTGCTATCTTCTATGTTAGTATCGGGAATGTTGAAGTTAAATCCTTGGGAATAGTTCGGACTGTTGGTGCCCCTGGCTGTTGTAGTTCGTTTCACTTTGACAGTTCTGTACTGCTGGTTTAACGTCACTCGAACGTAGCTGTCTTGCCTGTCATCTGGGAACTAGATTATTCATTCTAATTAATTTCTCATTTCACATTATTCTTTTATTCAAGCCTATTGTGTTTACTTCACAAATTTTAAGATGAACCTTTATTGTAGATTGCCACTAAGCAAAACCCAAATAGATTATTATTACCCAATTCAAATTAGATTATTTAGTTTCTTACTTAAATTCTTAGTAACTTAATTTAATTAAAATAACATGTTGCATGTTACAGCTTCTCTGATACAAAATCTAAATATCGTTTAGAATCTCTTATCACATTAACGGATAAGTTCTTAAATTTTCTGCTTGTTTCAGAGGAAGCACTTTTGCAAATAAAAATTGAATAACATGCATTACTTTTTATCAGCGGATAATGCGACAATTAAATTAAGTGAAATACATGAATCGATTAGAAATTTCGGCATTTGTTGAAAGCAAAATAACAGCTCTATCGGCAAATTTAAACTAAGAAATATTAATATCAGATGTTATGTAGCGAGATAACAGGTTACTAAGGTTAAGTAACCTGTTACACGGGAAGACAGAATGGAAAATCAATAGTCCGTTAGAATGTGATTCGCCGACATAAGAACGATTGGCAATCAGGAATTGAAATAGCAAATATGACAACTCCCAACTAATGTATAATGTAATATTGACTTCTTTAATATTATTCTTACAGTTTAGGAGAAACTCACGCATATGTGAACTGTTAGGTAATCAAGGAGGGCCACAAGGCTAACAATAAGCTGCAACAGCAATACAACTCAAATATCTAAATCGTAAGTCTAGTTGCATGGTTTTAAAAATACCGTTTACTGTCGTGTTAACGGAATTATTATCGTAAAAGTTTGGGAAGCTCTGCAAATGAATATTGGAGTTTTAAAATTCGCATGGAATTTCACGTTTCTACATGAATGTTTATAAATGTGTCGAGCGCAGTAATCTTCTGCCTTTTGTAGCAACGTCATATAGTTGACAATGTTCTTGATGTATCAAAACTATCTGTCTACACAAACACAGAGACTGCGTAGTTGGAAGGTCAAAGTTGATATATACTTAGTATTTTATTATATAATATTACAAAATCGTGATGAGAAATCTGTTACGCTAATAATAAGCTTTCTATAGATGAATAGTTAATTCGTAAATAGCTTACATAAAGTATTTATAAATAAAAAAATCAAAACTAGTTTCAATTTATTATCAGAGAGATAAGCTTTGTTTTAAACATTTTTCTGTTAGAAAACACTTCTTTTTTGACTTCTATTTTTACTATATTATCTTTTCTAATACAATCTCTCTTTTTCTTGCACCTTTTTTAACAAGAATAATTAGGTTACAATGATTTGTACAAATTATCATAGTAGTGCGTTTTAGATGAAACTCATGACGGAAAATAATAAAATGCTAAAATTAGAGAAGATATAACGAAACGAAAAACTGAAAGCTTTCATTGAAGGTTTTTTTTATTTTACTTCTAATGATTGTGATTTTAATCATGTTTTTATTTACAAAATAAAGCGCGATCTAGTAGCCACTGAAAATTAGGTTACCTTTAGTCTTCTTGCTTCTAAAACGGACACGGTAAGCCGGTGGATGTTTTCGTTATAAACGAGTGACACAAGTAGTTCGCCCAGATCCGAAACTGCTTCCGGTGCTTCCTGAAATATTCACAGCCTTGTTATACAATTTCCTTTATACAATAATTCAATAATATATTTTAGTGAAGTTTAAAAATACGCCATCATTTATAGAACTAAAATATTTATTTTTTAACCCTAGATCAGCAACCATCTTACATCTTTTTGGTATTTTTTGACATAACCATAAAAAATTTTAAGTACCTATTAAATATATATTGTAGTATATATGGTTTATATTCTCATTAAATATTTAAGGTAAACGAAAACGCCTGGTGTTACCAGACCTTTAGTCTCACTAAATTGTGACTTAAATGGTCAATATTGAGTCCTTTCCCCCAAATCTTGAGTCCTTTAGCATGCCCAATTGTGTTCTAACGTTTAGGTAATGATCACACCGGAAGTACCGTTAAGATATTAAGCGACAGTCAATCCCTACATATGCCCCAACCGCTATGCATCTACAGGCAGATAGTTTATAGCCGTATGTAAGATAAATCAGAAATGGGTTTTTCAACTAACAACTCCAAGCATACAAAAATTTTATTGTCCACTGTTTTCATAGCTTTAGAATGAGAAAGCCAGGCAAAATAACTAAAATTTTTAATAACTGCAATAATATAATTTTTAATTGAACAAGAAACAGAAACAGTGTAGCATTGCGACAGATCCTAAGAAGCGGGTTTGGACTGGCGTTACATAATTCATAAATTAGTAATTCTTTAGGCTCTGAATTAAACATCCAGATTCAATAAGTTATGGAGTTTTTATGACAAAAACGAAAACTCACGGTATTTCTTACGAGTTTCAAAGCCCAAATCGTATCGAAATTCTTATATTTTGTTGTCCTAATTATTAAAAATGGTTTCAACGATGTTAAAAATTGTTTAGTTCTTATTGCAAAATATTTTTAGTTTTTTATTGTTTATTTCCCTTTTTGTATACTTTTAATATAGGTGCCATTGTTATTGTATTTAACGTTTGTCATTATTTATCATAAACAAGTACATGATGAGAAAACAATCCTTCGACAGGAATAAAATGTTAGAAGAAATTGTTAGACCTCGAGATCTATCGTGGGATTATTGTGCAGGGTTTCCTTCTTGCCAGGATTTATAATAATGCACATTTACCGTTCAGTATTTAAGATTAGCATGGAAAGAGCTCATTAGCTTGGTACGTCGGCTATAAGTGTTAATCCTTTACTTCCCTTAGGGATTATAACAGCACGTAAGACGAAGAGACTAGCTGGGGCCGGTTCTCACGAAACTGGACTGGTTTTAGGGAACCAAGTAAAACGTATCGACAAGCTATTGAAATTATTGACTAAATCTCTCTCTTAAAATTAGAGCAACAATAGGAACTTGCACTAAAAAAAATGTCCCTATTTTAGGAGCCCAGTAGAAAAATTTTACTTTTTACATACAAAATGTGTTCTAAGTATTAGTGTCATTTTTCTCTGACAATCGTAGCCTATACGTAAATATAATGAATGACGTATGTAGCCGTATTTTTACCTTTTCTAAATCCATTTTATGTAGAGTTAGCTGATTCGCAGTCGACTCGTTCGTAAGATCCCTCAGAGGGAACGAAATGTGTCCGATGGTGTTTCTTCTTCTGGTACGTCCAGTGTCAGTGACGCTCATCTTGAGGTAATGGTCAGGTAATTCTCTTTGTGCTACCTGTCAACAATAATAAGTTTATATTTACAGGACTTACAGATCGTTCGGTTGAAGGACAAAGTAATTTTGTCACTTTATTATTTAGTATTGCTTTTTCGCGTTAAAATCAATGTAGAGAGGATAGTAAATTATATAAATAGAAAGTTCTGTTTTAGAGTTACAGAATAAACCTAATGTCTTCTTTTATTTAAAAACAAAATTATTTTAAAATTATTTAATTTTTTTGTTTTATCAGATACTTAAACTTTTTTATTAAATTAATTAATTATTTATACTTATTTACTACATAAAGCAAAATGTATAAACAAATAATCAGATAAAAAGATAATAATTAGTTTTTGTAATAGTGATAATATATATATATATATATATATATATATATATATATTAAATATGGTGATATGTTTTCTTGTAATATAGTTAATAAATTAAAAATATTTCAAAAACAAGAATACTTTTAATGAATATATTTATTCAAAGATTTTCGCCGATAAAATAGTACCAGCATCTTCAGGAAAGTAATTATCTAATAAAATATTTTTACAAAATTAAAATTCTAATACAATTTCTAATACAATACTATTTTATCGGCGAAAAGCTTTGAATAAATATATTCATTAAAAGTATTCTTGTTTTTGAAATATTTTTAATTTATTAATTATATATATATATATATATATATATATATATATATATATATATATACACACACACAAGATTTGATCCATTAATAATAATAGCTCCTATTAAATTATTTTTATTAATGAGCTAATTATTAAAAAAATCTCTTTGTTCTAGTTATTATTATTATTATTAATATTACTATAGTAAAATTTTAATATTTGGAAAAAGTGTTAACTTATTAGCAAAGATCCATAACATATTCTTTTTATTGTAAAAATAGAAAACTGTAGATTTAAAAGGTTTAACCAAAGCTCATAATTTGTGACAATTCAAGAATCAGATAAGGAATCGCCATCACGTGTCCTTTGGCACTGGTGTGTAATTGCTGGTGATAAGATATTCAGTTCAGTATAACTTACGTATGACTTACGTCACTTGATGTTGCAAATCATATTTTTTTCAAAACTAGTATTTTATGTAGGTTCTTTAAAAATAAATTTTTTTACCCTAGGACTTTATTGTCCATGATGATCAGCGAAGGGTTTACATTTAAGTCTAACAAATAGGCCTAAAATAATTGCTGAACTTAAAATTTAAGGACATTTATAAACAATACTTACTGAAACATAACGTTTTCGATCAGACTATCGTTTCAATTCTCAAACAGTGATGAAGATTGTTTAGTGCCAATTGGGTCTTAGCAAGTTTTTATAAATAGGCTTACTCCCAAATTATAGGTTTGGGAAGACATCATTTTTTAATTTTAAACTTTGGCTATGTAATATCTAACTTTATGATTTTGAGTAATCCTTTTAGAAACGACAGGAATCTTAAATATATGTGAAACTATTAAGTATTATTCATTTATTATCTTCAGGTATTCAATTGATAGCTTCAAGCATTCCATAAATTAAATGTAAATTTATTTTATCGAATTGATTCAACGAATTAATATAATTATCGATTATTAAACTAAGATGGTTGGAAGCCATTCAACTAATATATTTTTATTAATAAGAAGACCTTTGTTTTTCTCAAATCTGCTTACAATTTGTAACATTTACAAAGATTATGTTTTTGCTCTATGACATCTTTTGATTTATTTTTAGGCTCTAGTTTGGATCAGAAACCCTTCAAACTTTCCTGTTTTATATTTTGTACTTTTCAATGACAAAGTGCCCAGAGAATGGAACAGTGAAAGCTTTGTTCCATTATGAGAAGCAATTAGTTGAACTATACGCAAAATTCAAGTAAAATTATGTTTAAACGTATTAGGTTCAACTCCAAACCCGAGATTACGTTTGGATCTAGATTCAGATTCAGTGCAATAATGTCAATCAAATTGAAATCAACAAAATTAGTCTCTATTCAACTAAATAAGTAAATTCTAAATTAAATATAACTTTTGCATTATATTGTCTATCGATTGACTCGTATGAGAAATAAGCTAGTATTAAAGACGTAAGCTAGTAACCTACGTGAAATTAAGCTGAACCCTTTTACTATAAATCCCAAGGGAACACCTAATATAGCCGGATTTCCGCCAGCATTACCTGGTCGAGATATTTCTCTTTTTTAATTTTTCCTTTTTCCGTCTATTTAAACACGTAATGTATAAGTTTTAAATTAATGTACAATGTATGGTATATTTCAATAAAGTGATATTTCCTGGGAGCTTTAAGCCTAAGCAGAAATAAACAGGCCACATGTTCAAACCAAATGTATCACTTTCTGTTAAAAGGGCGTAAGTCAATATTTTTCGAAATTGAGTTGTATTGTATTTTGTATAGAGGACATCAAGACGCAATAATTTTGATTAAAACGGCACCTCTTCATCCATTCACTGAGGCAAGAAAAATAATTGAAGTTTTTTGTTTTCGTTAAAAGGGCGTAAGTTAATGGGAATGGTCTAATAAGTTTTTATCACGTTGACCTTCAGCCATTGACCAAAACTCAACATGTCCCAGCTGTTTATTTTTAATTATGTGAGGAAATGCCTACAATGTATGCACTATCTGGATATTTTTAATTAGTTTTACACATTTCTACTAAAACTGAACATGATCTTTATTTCAAGAACTGATTGAACTGATTGTTGATGTCTAGCAACGGTGATCTAGCTCCAAAGGCCAAAATATGCTTCTTTTATATATTTTATTATTGTGGGAACTAACCGAAAAGAGGTATGAATTATTGATTTTTTATCAATGTTTAGCGTAAGTGAAAAGAGAATTTCCAAGTTCGATAGCTTAAACTAGATGGACGGACTCCAAAGGAAAAGGGATAAGCCATCCCTTACATCCAGATGCTACTCATGCAGTAAGCGAATATATACAGTCATGTCTACCAAATGTTCCCATTACAGTGGGAAGAAAATCTAGGCCTACAGGAGTGCTCAACAATAAGCTCCTGTATAAAATGTATTGTAACAAATACCACATCTACAAAGTCAGCAAATTTTCCTAAGAGAATTCATATAGGTTTTACTTATAAGTTTTAACATCCGCAGGTTGATGTATGGTGCAAATGTGTAAGTAACAGAATAAAATCACCTCGCCTAAGACGAATTGCAGAAGCAAAACTCACAGTCCATAAACAAAAGTAACAAGTTTTATTCAGTTATATACGAGTACAATGAGTCATTTATTGCTGCTAAACAAGACAGCCATGTGTTGTCGTGAAAACAGCATTTCTTCCAAAAATGTCAGTACAAGAGTTGTACTACCAAAGTCAACTTTCTCTAAACGTTTTTGACGTAAATAATATTAAAGACAATAAAACTAGTATCCATTTGTATCACAAAGGAATAGCAAAAAAGGGCCCGATGAGATTTTTAAACTTTTACATAAATATTTAAAAAAAGATGCTGAAAATAGTCAGAATTGCGGATTTTCTGTGATAATTATTTTCTATCCAAAATAAAAATCAGGCATTATCGATATTCTGCTTTTATTTAACAAACTCAACAAGTTTTAATGAAGTAACACAATACTATCCTGTCCGTGGGCGTAGTTTTTTTGCCATACGATAAAGATTTTGGTATTATTTTAAAATCTTTAAAGGCACACAACCGCATATACACTGTAAACGACGTCTCAGTCTCAACACATAAAGTCCAGTACGTTTAGATTTGATACGTTTACAGAAGTTACACGAAATCGAAAGTTCAGAAGTTTGGGGTTTTAAAAATTGGATAACGGCTCGTTACAAAAAAATCATGTATTTCTTAAGAGTGATGCAATCAAACAAGGTAAATTTTCAGATAAGCACATTGTTTTAATTTGATTATAATAAGGAAAAAAGGAAATGTTCAAGCATATTAACCGTTTGCTTCCAACCTGGTTGAAAACCAACACAATAAACCACCCAGTTATCTGCGTATAATGTCCCTATTTTAAAAGATAAAATACTAGAATTTGTGAAGATGAGTGAGAGTACATTCCTTATGGGTATATATATAATACTGTGAAACTACACAAAACTGGACCGCAAACGAAACACCCACTGAATTAGATGAAACTGACTTAGAACTGAGATGAAAATAATGATATACCTATTGATACTTTATGGATTATGTTTACTTTTCAAGACATATTACTTGTAATTGTACAAATAACCTATTTAGTTTGTTTAATTACATAATTTACATTGCTTTAGAGTTTTGTTACGTCATTTTTGTGAATATATATATATATATATATATATATATTTCTAATATTTAGGATTTTTGTTCAAAGGAAGTATTTTTATGAATTTTAATGTTTAATTACGCTGAAATTTGTATTACAAATATAGTATAAGTTCAGCAGATTGTCTAATACCATTAATAAAAACCGGTTCAAATGGTCTGTTCTAATAATTTACCGCCCCCCTTGTCTAGACTCTGTATATCCACCCAGGTCCTCAAAGTACCTGAACTGCCCCTTCCTATACTGCTCCCGGGACAAGACCCTCTACCCAAAGTAAACATTCGTAGAAATGTAAAGGGGGAAAGATACAATCTTCCAATCGGCCACATTTTCCGTACCGCTGGATATCCCTTCTGGTTAGTCAGTTTACGTGACTACACCGTCCCCTCCAGTGGTCTTACTTATGGATCCTCCAGAATAGGAACTGAGTTGATTCAGAGCGGCAACCCATATACTCAGCTTTACTTGTTTATTTTTGTATCGTCACTAACAAAAAAATTATTTTATTAACACCTTTTAATAATCTCTTTACATAATTAATGAAATTTGAAAATTACGCAATTTTATTAAACTTGTATTTCATTTTTTATTTGTTTGATATGTAGGTAGACCTCTGCAGGGTATTAGGACAAGCAGATTTCAATTCAGAATAGCCTCTTTTAAAACCTATTTTAATTATCAACTTACTTGTTACAAAAAACGTGAACTTCGCAAGTAGTTAATAGTTATCTAAAAAATGTGCACATTTCCGACAAAATTGTTACTTTTAGATTTTATATTAGCAGAACAAATATCAAGAATGTCGTAAAGCAGAAAAGTTGAGCTCTTACATTTTTTAAATGATTCATATTAAATGCATTATATTCAACGTTTAAAATAACAAATTTATCGAATACGTGTTTTGAAAGAGTACACGACCATAATCATAGTTTTGGATATTACTCAGTAAGTTGCAAAATGATCAGACTTTGTTCATTTAAATTTCCATCCATAAACAATACAACAACGTTGTGTTGTTTTAACATATACATAATTGACTAAATACTGTGTTGCAACATTCTCTGCGGTTACTGAATGTGTAATCGATTACATTCTGCCCCGATATGAGCTTGCATGCTGAATAGTTTACCTGGCATTCATTATCAAGTAGCCTTTAATTTTATTTCTAGATTATATATATACGCAGCATGATTTTATCGCTTCATGTCAACCTGGGTTTTGGAAACATTATGTGGTGTTTTACGCATAAACATGGCCAATCATTACAAACAAATCGTTAAAAATCGATTCTTTTTAATTATTCATATTAAACTACAGAGGTTAAACGTACAGTAGGCACCACATCCATTACGTGGATATTAACACAATAGTTTGGTTTAAAAGGTGACCGTGTTTTTAAAAAAGGAATAAAAAGAGCTTATCTTTGAAAGTTTGTTTTTATAGAAACTGGCAGATTATAAATGAACAAAATATACCCGGACTAAAATTTTCTTGAGATATAAACCTGAGGATGACAAGTACAAAGTAATACACATGAGATCATTAGATAAATTCAATTCAAAGAACTATACTGGCCTATTAAACACTCTTTCTTGATATAAATAGTAACATAGATTCCCTCCGAATTATGTAGCCAAAATATGTAGATAAACAGGTCTGAAAAAAATACAAATTAAAAAAATTAAAATGTCAGGTCTGTTACTTTTAGCAAATGCCACCAGTAGCAGGTTGGGCTTCGTCAATGAAAAGGTGGATTCGAATCGCGTCAGCACAGTAGGTTAGAAGTTTTCACTTAGCTCCTTAAATAATTACTTATAATAAAATTATATGTTTTACCATTTTACTATTCATATATCACTATTGACAGCAAGAAGCCTGATTGAATCTACTATCAATGAAAAAACAAGGGAAAGCACACAAAAAAATGAGCCCTGGAAAGATATGGAGGGACCTGGCGCACTCAGTGCTAATACCTCATAGCCTGCCTAGAGTGGAAGCTGTTGCCAAATTCATAATGCTTTTAGCAAAACACTATCTGCAAGCCCACCTATATAAAATAGGATTAGCAGCCTCAGTTATTTGCCCTCTGTGCAACTGTCAAAAGATGGACGCTCCACATCTTCAGAATTGCACAGAATTGCAAGATGTGGAGGAGCGAAGCTAGCATTGTCTCTACTGGGAGGCTAGGAGAATGGCGGAAATGCCAAGATCTGGCATTTGATAAAGTAAAGTAAAGTAAAATACTATTCATTTGCTTCTTTACTTAGATATTCGTTCGAAACATTTCAATAGCCTATGTTCATTTCTTTAGTGTTGAACGTTGGTTATAACAAAATAATATTGTTGCTTGATGTAATCATCTTTAATTCACTGATTAAACTATAACTAAAAGATATTTAACTAAGTGAATACGTAAGGGCTTACTTGCTGACGCGTTTCGAAACAATCGTTCCTTTTACGAAGCAAAGCCTAACGCAAGCAAGTAAGCCAATTACGTATTCACTTAGTAAAGTATCGTTTGATTATAAAATAATATAGCTTTGTTAATATTTGTGAAATATTAACATTACGAAATAGTTTACTGTTTAAGAATTTAATATGTTGATAACTGGGTTACTCTATTAACACAAGAAATTAATCTTACTTGGAAAACAAAAGTTTCATCAAAATAAGGGTTGCAAGTTTTCTTCTTCTGCCTGGATTGCTGGTACCGTCTCCCGTTCGGCGTAATCCAGAGTCTGGAACAAAGTTCAGTTTAGTTTAAGTAAACTTAGATGGTATATTTTCCTTATATAAAGAGCAACGTTACGTGAAAATACAAATAATGTATCCATAACTTGAAAATTATAATTATTTTAAGAAAATCTTTCAAGAATCGTGTTTTAAAAAGTTTTAGAGTCAACAAAATAATAGTAAAAAGTACATAGTAAGTTGCTTACGGACCAAAAGTAATATTTCATTTTTTTAAAAGGTTATTGATTTATGTTACATAAGTAATATAATATTTTATAACTTATTTTAAAGTAATATAATTTATAATTTTAATTTATAAAATAATAAATACTTTATTACATTATGATGGAATTGTTAAACTTTTTAAACTTTTATTTTCCTTCTCTGTACAAATATTCTTTCTTCTTCGTTACAAACTAACCCACTTCTTTAGAAAATTAAAACACATTATTTAATTTTTCTTTGTATTTAATTTTTGTACATGACGATTGATGAAACGTTTTTACGTTTAAACTCTACAATAATTGTTATCGAAAACGCACAAAACGAAAAAATCAATATTACATTACAAATAAATTTACCTTATTCACATCCATAAAAAACTTCAAATAAGCCCGCTTGAAAGAAATGGTTAGGATTTAAAACTAATACCAAACTATATAAAAGATGATAAAATTAAACAAATTCTAAATTGAAGAAATAGCAACCTTCAAAAAGGAATTCAAGAAAAAAGAAGCAATTTTTTACATACGACACTGAGTTGACTTTTACTAACCATTTAATAGAAACAGGTGACACATACAAGATATCAATAATAACCGAACAATTCTCCACATAAATAAAAAAATTACCACATTTCAACACATTAGAAAAACATTAAATTTACCAAAACACATAATAAAAACTTTTATTAATTAAATAAGCAAACCTAATACAAATCACATACACGTTTTGAATACATTATAGAAAACCTGCATTTAAAATCTGCTACCTACCTCTAAACGCTTTCCAGAGCCCAACTTAGACGTTGATGAAGATTACAAGCACATTATATCCCAGCAGTTTTTTTTTCATAAATTTACTTCAATTATGATTTATTTCATAATTAATCTAGCATTTGGTAAGCATATACTTTGTTTAAAATTTATTTTATATTTGTTTTATCTTCATACCAAGTTTTGGTTTATCTTTATCCGTTAAATCTAACACGGAGATAACGGAAGATAACGTGGGGATAATTATACCGCTGCGTTATCCACGGAAGTTTTATAACTGAGCCTAAATTGCATTTACCGGCGAATTTGGGCTGGATGTAGCTAGCTCTGGAAGACAAAGTTGTTTAGTACTATATAATAGAGTCAGTTTTTCAAATTTAGTTTTATTTAGAACTCTCGATGAAAAATGAATAGGTTTAGAAAGTGCAACTATATTTTTACAGCAGGTTAAATTTCTCAACACAGTGATTTATAATCATCTGGAATAATTTTAAGCTTCCCTTTTTTTAAGACTAGGAAATATTCAACATTAAGAGGTGGTGAACTGTTCTCAGAGAACTTTCCACTCTGTCGGAGTTTTATTACTCTGTTGACATCTTCTAGTGAGACGTTTCTCTAGCAAATAATTCCTCTTTTAAATTTGTTTAGAAGGAATGGTTAACTTCGAGGCTAATAGTGTAAGCCTCTAGCAAGGCATATCTGTCTTCCATGGCTTTTACCAAATACGCGGTCAAAAATAATTTTGAGTATTCTATCTGGAACTTATTATATTCATTGGGTAGTAAAGATAGTGAACTGCAACAGTTCCTTGTGAGAGACAATAGAACGATAAAAGTATTATTACTTGGTATCACTTGACAAAAAAACTACTAACTGATATTTGTCAGCTGATTCGTTTCGCACTAGGTCAGCGCAATGTACCAAGCTGTGATTCACGTTCAAAACTTGAGTCTTGTCAGTGACTCACAACATTGAACAATGTACTGACAGTGCGAAAAGCGTCTGCTGAAAAATATTAGTAAGTTATGTTTTTGTTTTTGCCAAGTGATACCAAAAGTAGTAATTTATAAAAATACCTCAAGATGAACACAAAAACTGCAAGGGATAAAAATATACCTTGATGAATACATTTTTAACTAATTTCCTGATAGAGTATAGAATATATTCTCTTAATTGTTGCATACTGTTAAACTTAAATAAAAATTAAAAAATAGCCTACATCAACTTCTGAATAGTAGCATCCAGAATAGATAATAGTGGCGTTTCCTACAAATGCCTCAAGTCATCGTCTAAACAGATTTTACACTCAAATATTTACAATACAAGGGGAGACAATACAATGAGATAAACAATATCTCCGTGGCTGTTACCAAACGAAGCATATTTAACAGGCCCTGCACGAGCTATGAGCATGCGCGTTCGTGACCGTAATCGCAAAGAAAGGATTGACTATGAGAAGCCATTAGATTCAACAGGGCGAAAGTGAAACGCGGGGAAATTTACACAAAGCGTGGAATCGTCTGAAGCGCTTCGGCGCCGCTTATGGAAACACATTGCCGCATAAAGTGAGTCTAGGATTGCCTTAAGTACGGCAATGTTATCGATGAGAAGCAGGCTTGAGGGAGGGGAACTGTGGCTATGTAACTTGCTTATAACAATGGAACGTTTCTGTTTCTAATTAAATGTTCATGATGTTACAACTCTTATCATTTTTTAATAACCTATATATGGCTTTAAATATTTCAAAAACCTGTGTCTGGTAAATTATACACACTATTTACTATATTTATATACAGATTATGAAATATTACCAAATAATAAGACTGTTTCCTAAAAGTTCTAAAGGGAAATATTTGTTTTAATAGGCTATATATATCTCAAAAACCTGTGACTGAATAATTATACTCACTATTTACTATATTTATATGTAGATTATGAAATATTACCAAGTAATAAGACTGTTTTCTAAAAGTTCTAAAGGGAAATGTTTTTTTTTTTAGTAGAGTAGTCAGTTTGGGAACCTTCCGAAATCAAATTCTATATATGCACTGTAGTTTTACAATTTTGTTATATCATAACTTGTATATTTGTAATAATGGTGTAACTGCTATGATAGTTATAAGGAAATTTACATTTTAAAAAACTCATAAAATTATAAAAGCTAATAAACTAAATTCAAATTTGTCCTATAGTTAATACAAATCTCATCTGAAAGGCTATATTAAATATAACTATAGGAAGCAAGAAAATAAAACTATTCTAAGCAATCATGTTTTATTTTTTTAATGGTCTTGTGATGAAGGGAGCATTAGGAGTTTAATGTTATTCAAGAGATTTCCAAGTAAACTCCCTACACGTAATATCCGGCACTTACGGGATCCAAATAATTATTATTATATTCGCCCGTCGAATGTAATAAATAAAGTCGTTTCCGAAATGTCTATTATTTGTTTTACTATAAAATCCCTTTAAACCATCGCACGGCGTTTACGATTATAGTCACAAAAGCTAACACAATGTGTCTCAGAGATATTCGCGGCGAGGTGATTATACAACTAATCCTCGCTATACCCCTTCAAAGGAAACTTTATGCTTTCACGTAACCAGTAAACATTAATACATTAATTATTTGGCGTTCATCTTTTACAGAAAAGAGTGTTATTGGCTTCCGTTGCAAGAACTGTGGATAGTGTGTAACACGCAATCGTGCACTTGGCCTTACGAAATTTCTCATGTACTACCACTTCTTAAAACATGTTACATATTTAGAATGTTCTATTCATCAACAGCTTCTGCATGCGATATGTCTACACATATTTCAAGATTGTTATTTCATACGGAAGCTAATTTATTATCGAATTTATCTAATTCTGACCGTGTCATACAAGTCAGTATTTTAAAGGTCCTTATCGTGTTAGTAGGAAAGTATTTATACTGACACTTTACCTCCCTTCTCGCCTACTGCTATCTGTCAAGGACAAGTGCATGGTTACATGTTTCGCACTATATATGCCTAAGCTTAGGCTCTAGCTGAATCTGTAACTCACTCAAACAAGTCTTTTGCTATTTAAAAAGTAGGATCCTAATATTGACAATGTGTTTAGTATGGTTTAGTTTGCCTAAACAAAATACCGTTTAATACCCCAAAATATTAATCTAGCGAAAACCTCTACGATTCTTCCATCACTTTTGGGATGGATAAAAATCATCAGAGCCTTTACCGTGATATTTTCGATGACTGACTAATTATTCCAGTGACGACGCGTGATAAATTTGCCTAGTCTTCTCTGATAAAAGAAGGCCGAGCCGTTCAGTCTGCAATCCCTCATTGCAATAAACAAAAAGTAATCCATAATCTACCGTTCGATAACAATGGATGCTGATGTTATGTATTTAACTGAATTTATATTTAAATTACGATGTAAACAATATTTAACTATAGTAGACTTTTTATTTCGAAATTAGATTTAAAAACAAACTATTACACGAAATTAATGTATCTTATATAGACTTCCTTATTTGTACATTAACTCCAAACTTCTATTTCGAATCGAACTTCTTGATCACAGTATTGTAAAAGTTTTCTCCGGCTCTAATTTTCCAAAAGTTCCTCTTCAGTAGATTGTAATGACAGGTCAGTCATCCGCGTTTCTGTGATGTACGTGTGAATCTTTTAAGTGTCACAAAACTTCTCTCCACCGACGGATTAGTTGTTGATGTTGTGTAGATAATCTTAGCTAAGCGGAATACTTTATAAAGAGCATTTTGTGAACGCTCTTCGTGTGAAAACATTTAACTTCCGAGGATATTTGTCTTAGGAAGTAGCAAGAAATTCATACATCACACTGAGTTCATTTTTAAGTTCTTGTTGGTCAAAAATGGAATATATTTTATGAACTTCAGATAATATATTCCCAGGGTACAGGTTGTATTTAGAAAAAGCCTTGAACTCAAAAAGGATTTCAAAATTCAAAAACTGAAAATTTTATTTTCACTGAAAAGCGTTTTTAAGTTACCTAAAATATTCCTTAATTCCTTTAAGTCAATAATTCCTTAATAGTCTTCTACTAGATGTTACTTGGCGGGATCGAAGGCGATGGCTAAGGAAATTCTAAAGAAGTGATAGAAAACTGTTACATATTCTTAAAAGTATGTAATTTTTAAATTTAAACAATTTGGTTAGTCATTGGCGTATCTACAGATGACTACACATCTGGTCACCGGTTCCAAGAATTTCCAAAAGCTAGGCGCAGTCATTTATTGGAGCTCATAATGTAGATTGTTAACGCTAGCATATGTTTTCGTCTTTATTTATAAGTTATTTAATTGTTATGTTTACGTATAACTAACAAAAACTTTCTTTCTATTTTAAGTAGTTTCCAATTATTGAATACAAGATTACAACACTGAATACCAAATGATGTATAATTACCGTAGATAAGAAGTAATTTTATTCTCTAGTTTTGATCAAATTCATCGTTTTAAGATACCTGATGTAAATTCATCATTCATCTTTAATGTTAGACTATTAATTATAATTATGTTACTCCTTAACTGAAATTACCAGTAATTTTGAATGAGAGGATTAAAGCGTGTTCATTAATAAATCCATTAAAAGATATTAATAAAACAAACCAATTTTGTTTTTCTGTTTAGACTTCTGTTTTGTTTTGTTGTTTGTGTCTATTTCCACTCCTTCTTATTTTGTTTGTGTGTGTGTTTTCAATAAGTTGGAGGAAGGTTCGCTTTCAAAATGGGCATATATTACGATTTTGAGAGTCATTTAATTTACTGAGTAACGCACTCACTTATGCATTCACACTCACACCACAAACACACATGCACAAACAATTTCATTTTCAACAAGCTTGTTATCACATTTCATTAAAAGACATGAAAAAGCGACCGAAAGGCTAAAAATCTCCATTTAAAAATGCGTTAACAAAGCAGGAGTAACATGAGAGGTACAAAGCAAAGCGTCTCTTTACTTATCTACCTGGGGAAGACTTTAATTAAAATTAATGAATGGAGCTCAATTATATTTCCTCGACAGTTACGCGGTCTATCTTTCCCTCATAAACTGGCTATTACTGACATCAATAGGATTCCGTTACAGTGACTTCTAGAACACATTCACGAATGTTAGATTATAGTTTTACATTGGACCATTTTAATATGTGGAGACGTTTGACGCCGTTTTCCCCCATTTTAAAAACTAAATTGCTAATGGCCGTCTTCATTGAAGCACCTTATTGTAATTACTTAATTATTTCTATATAATACGATCGTTATATTTCTAAACCTTAATTATTTATTTATTCGTCATCCTACACTTTCACCTCTACTTGAAAGTCTAGCAAAGCTTATTCCAGTTAATTAGATACTTGAACTCTTGAAGAACTCTCGTGACGTATTAGTAATTGCTATGTTTGAATGATTTTTAACTCTTTACAACTTTAATTTATGTTTAGAATTTTAATCGATTTAAAACATTCGTTCTATAATAAAAACCATCAATTGTTAATAGAAAATATCACCACATTCATCTCTCTCACCCTCTCTTTTTGTATGTGTGTGTGTGTGTGTGTCTTGTCTTTGTGTGACGACACTTGTCGGGAGTTTCATCTGCAAAGCTAGGGCATTGTGGGGTCGCCGATTTTTGTGGGGAATCCTCACAGCGCCACACATGGTTTTGTTAGCTGAAACTAGTTTATCTACAAGCCTTATCATAAGAAAGCACGTTTAATTTAATTTTTTAAGACGACCCCACAACGTCATTATTTTGCATACGATTATTTTTCACACACCTCTGAACCCTTCCTAGTTTTAACACCACATAGCGCTAGCGTCGCCAAACAGTTTGTAGAGTGTGTACTTTAGGGATTTTAAATTACGAAACACTTCTTGTGAAGACTGTTTTGTGAGGAATGAGACACACAGTCGACATTAATATCGTTACATTAAATAGTTGTTGCAAAAAAACAAATCATGTACTGGCAAAACCGTCCATTCGCTTATAAATTACAAATAAATTACTAATCATTTTAATGTATACTTATTATATTTTTCTGAAACGTTTTTCTTAATGTATTCAATTAATTTGCTCTTAATATCTCTTATTTATTAACATTTTTGTGATTAACAATAATTGGCTTACTCATTTGTAAATATTACGATCTTTACCACGTAATATATTATTATTAAAGTATATTTAGACTTTTGCAATTAAAGTTTAAAATTTCAGTGTTAATTTGTAATTATTGCATTTTGGTTCTATTTATGTTTATCAGATAACATAATGAGTTTTTATTGCTTTCAGTAGATATTTTTGCATCAAGGCTTACTGAAATCTTTCGGAAGGTAATAACACTTCTTGTATTTCAATTTATGTAAATAAACAACATCTCTGCACATTGTCTAGATACAATTC
Source organism: Prosapia bicincta (assembly GCA_036971475.1). NCBI lineage: Eukaryota > Metazoa > Arthropoda > Insecta > Hemiptera > Cercopidae > Prosapia > Prosapia bicincta. The sequence goes on from JBAIZL010000005.1 coordinate 34,728,161, forward strand.
CTGATAAACTTGAAAATATGTATTATTGTATTATCTATTTGCACTGAATCCTTGTGGTTTTATTCACAGTGAAACTCCAAATGTTTTTATTTTTTTAAAATTTAAAATGCGATTAACATTACGACGCATTACAATACTTTACTTATTAGACGAACTAATATAATTAGAACACTTGTGTGTATCAAAAATATATGAAAGCTTACAAGCAAATTTCTGAATGTTAATGGCCACAACCTCCGAAAAGTAAGACATATTTGCGTACTAAAACAAAATTGGAGTAAATAAATAAATGTAGCCGACCTTGGTATCTATTGAAGGAATGGTAATTATTCTTATCTAGAACCATTATAAATAAAATTCAACAGTGTTCAGCCGAAACACGAAATTAAAATAATAAAATTGTTACATGTGTAACTTGTCATATATATTTTTACTAAAGAATTTTTTTTTAATGTTATACGTACTGTTGAATTTAAATATCATTTTTCTTAAAAAGAATTTGGCTGGAGCCCTTCATTTTAAGAAGCTTACTATTTATTTGTTAATGTTTGAAGTATACTAAACTATCGGATTGGAAAATAAGTATTCATTGTACACTTGTTACTTTTTATATTTAAAAAGGGGTTTTGTTTTTTTAACACTACGTAACTCATAAAAATGTATTAGATATAAAAACGGAAAAGCAAATTTTCTATCTAGAATTGGAAAACGAAATTAAAGATTTGTAAATAATGATAAATTTGGGAATAGAAGGTATGATTATAAATAATAAACATTTTCAAACTCCCTGTTGAAAATAACAGTTGAAATAAACAGGAAGTAGATCTCTGTATAAAAATAATAGAACATAAAAAAATATATTTGTTGAAAATTCCGAGATATATTGGTTTACTTTTAGGTCTACTTAAAAAGCAAACACTATGCCAAGCTAGAAGCTTATATTAAAATTTAAGGAATTCTAAACATCTTCTAACTATTTCAACATAATCATAAACATATAAATTATACAAAATGTAGGCTACTATCGATTGATGCCTCTATTATATAAAAATAACAGAAAACCTGTTGCGAAAATGTCTACAAAATTCAGGTTTGTTTAAATCTCATTTTTCTCTAACCTCTATATTGTGTGCCTAGGGTCTAAGAATGAATGTTTGAGTGTCGCCAGATTATGTTGTGATATTAGACGGATTTGTGTAAGCAAACGTAGACCTTAAGTTATGAGGTGGTGTAGACTTCTGCTGCATGATAATATGATTTTATTTGTTCATTGAAAACCATTAGTAGAATTTTATTATGGCGCCTATACAATTTAAACAATAAATAAGTGTTTAGAATGCGTATTTCAAACCATGGATAAAATCTTCATATATAATCTCCAAGTCCTTCAACCTGATATATATTTTACTACCACTTAAGCGCCACAATTCATCCTTTCATATGTGAAAAGTACTGTAGGCATTAGCGGCTCTAGATGTTGGGGGAGGCCTGGGGGATTCGTTATTGCAGGGCTGTCTAGCGCTGGGGATTCGATGCTATGGAACACTCTTCAATCAAAGACAGCCTATATGATCTACTAATGAGAAAAGAAATGGTACTTTATGCTGCTTCAGGATTTTACGTAAATTAACGAAAGTAATATGTTAAGCCAAAAACATGACAAGTTCATATTAATACGGCGTATTTATAAGGTTATGTTTAGTTCGGAAAAAATTGTATTTAGAATAAGATTGTATTAGAATGACATCAAAAGTATTGTTTGATAAAATAATGTACTTTTCCCTAGTAAACGGAAAAGTCATATTTTCTTCCTGACTTTTAAATTTTACCATTATTTCTCAATGACAAAATATCTATTTAAATTCTTGAATTTAAGGAAACCCATAACGACAGATACACTTATCCACAACACCTCAAACCACCCTATCCAACACAAACACGCTGCCTTCCGATACATGCTTCATAGACTTAAAGAAGTCCCAATGACCACAGAAAACATAAACGAAGAACTAGACACAATTAAATATTTAGCATACACAAATGGATACAATACCACAATAATAGACAAACTATGGTACAAAATACAAAAACAAAACACTAAAATTAACACTAAAATTAAACAAAACAAAATAGCACGCAAATTTTAAAAAAAATACAGAATAGCATACAAAACTAATAACAAGTTTCAATACAAAATACAACACGACACAAACAAAAAAGGTAAACTACAAGCACCAGGCGTGTACAAACTGAACTGCGACGAATGTAACAAGTTCTACATTGGACAAACAGGTCGCAGCTTTAAACAAAGAGTCGAAGAACACAAACAGAACACCAACTCAACATTTTACAACCACATAAAAGATACAGGACACAAATACACAGACATTTACCAAAACCTAGAAATCCTACACATCAACAAAAAAGGACCACATCTCAACACACTAGAACAATATGAAATTTACAGACACACAAAAACACGAAGTACAAACATATTAAACGAACAAACACAATACAAATCACACATACTCTTTGATACTATCGAAAACCTACCTTTAAAACCGTCACCGCTTGACCCAACATCTCCAAGGAGAAGACACTGATGAAGATCGGCACATAGCGATCGAAAACATTCTGTCTCAAGTTTTAACAAATTTACAAAATTTAAAATTCTGTAGTCATAATTATCGTTTAAGTGATTAATCTATTTAAAGATGGAAAACATATTTGTTTCTGGCCTTGACTCCAGCTGCTGTTATACTTCTGTTTATTTTTTGTCTTTAGTGTAAATATTTAGTAGCCTACACATACATAGGTTATACTGCATATATGCAATGTTACGATATTATAACAATAGGCAGTATACAGTAAGTTTCTATTGTATATTTTAACAACTATATAATGAAAACCTGTCCCTACTGCCATCATATTCTTAGAAAACAAAACTTATTGCACTGTTAAAATCAACTGAACATTTACTTTTATATCGTTTGATTCCATAGTCTGTAATATTCCTTATGAACATGGGCGAAGTTTATTACCACCATTCCTCGTCATTTAAAGATAAGGTAGAACTGAGATCAAGAAAACCAAGGCGTTGGATTGGATATTGAAGCGTTGTCAGTTTATGTTATCATATCAAACAAATATTTGTAAATAATACACATGGTTTTACTTCTCTAGAAGCTAATATCGCGAACTCACCTGTTACTGATTATGGTTGTGGTAGTGGTCTCTGAAATAAAATTTCAGCTAACAATAATCTTTGTCTTCAAGAGAAATGACCGTTACTCTCAATTGAAGCTGAATTTAAGACTACGTGGGTTTCCACCGTGGTATTTGCGATCGTATTGTTTGAACACCTTCTGCTGTGGTTTTTCCGATCGATAGGGTTCGAGACGTGGGATTTCCGGTCTGTCACCACTCTTCCTATATAAAGGCCTACTAACATAAACAATATTCGCAGGTTTGTGGTTTTCCCCATTATATAGGGGTTAATAAAGGAACATCTCCACCACCTGAACATTCATATAGTTGTTTGACAATACATTCAGTCGGATCTGAAAGTTCTAGGCATGCACAAGTTGTTGGCTGAATTGAGTAAGTTTACAGCGTTTTAAAGTGTAGGCCCTACGTTTTATGACTGTAGGATCGGACAGACGTAAGAAGTTGATAGTTGACTTATATCGCGAAAAGCAAAATGGAAATTTTAGGAATGGAAGGATAATGGTTTAGATTTTGTTGCAAATATGCCAAATTATGAAACTGCAAAGACTTCCTTGTGCAAAGCAAGGAGAGAAGTTTTACGGACGACCCAGAACCCTGGCTCTAGTACAGAGATTTGCCTCGGTGACGAAATTTTACAACTGAGGGATAGCAGTAGTTTTTTGAAAATTGACGATGGTGATGTTCCTGGCAAAAAAATCCTTGTGTTTGGATGTAGAGAAGCGGAGAAACTCCTGTGTGAAAATTACGCAATTTTTATGGATGGAACATTTGATAGTTGTTCGAAACAATTAAACAACTATAAACTATACATGTAGATATTGGAAGCACGGAAGAAGAGACAAAAATATTTCCTGTTTTATTTGCTCTTCTCCCAGATAAATCCCAAGAGACATACAACCGACTTTTTGCCAAACTAAAAATTAACATTCCGGATTGGTCGCCGAAAGTGGTTTTGTCAGTGGTCGGAACTCTCACGGATGAAATTTTTGTGATCGGAAATACCACACCTGTGTCTGTGGTCGGAAATCCCACGGTCGGAAAGTCCATGCCACCGAATTTAAAGATGACTTGGTAAGACGAAGGTAGTTGAAGTAAAACATGACAAAAAGATGATTTGTAAGTACAACATTGATATAACAAAAGGTGTGTTTTCTTGGAGGATACTTCAAAAAACTGGATATTTTGAAGATTACAAATACCATCTGGTTTTAAATATAAAAGATTTAGCTGTGTTTGATAATTTAATTAATATGTAATATAAGGAAATGAGTAATAAATATTGTTGTGAAGTTGCATTAAACCATATTAGAAGTTGTAGCATGAGTTTATGCAATTGGCCCCAATAAAAATCTGCCTGAGTGGTCCGAAACCTACAACAAGAGGAGGACTAAAGATTGAGTTAAAAGCTCAACTGGAACTCACAATTGGAGCAAAACACTGCAAAAATCTTTCTTAGTCATTGATTCTGAATAAATTAATAAATCTCTTCAGAGGGGTAAACAAAATTAGCATCACCTATGTCAGAATTGATACTGCGCAGCTGATACCAATATTATGTGACGAACCACTATTTTTTAAATAATATGACATATTGTATAACTAACTAAAATGGCATAATCTTGAGATGCCTTCTTATTTATAGGGCTACAGTCTGAAACGAATCCAAACGAGGGTGAGAGTGGTGACATACCAAAAAAAGGGAAAATTATACACTGAAAAAATGTAACCAAGGCGAGCACGAGGTCCCATCGTATGTCGCGATGTCAAGACACAATCAAAACAAACGTAAAATAAAACAATGCTTTATAAAATAGAGTTTACTTTAGGTTAGGTCCTTCAAATATAAGCTAAATATTTTAAGTTTACATATGAATATTTTAATACACATAAAGCTAGATATTTTATGTTTATATGAAAGACCCAACTAAGTCTAACAATTCCCCAAAAAGTATCACCGCCTGGCACAGTGGCATAACGTGAGCGGACTGTCTATAAGCGGAATAGACTATATTCAATTTAATTCTATTATAAACGATGTATTTAAAGTGTGTGGTTTATTTCTCATATTGTTTAACTTTGCTTTGAAGGAAACCGAAACTTAAAATATTTTACTTATTTCTTTGCTTTATGAAACAGAAACTTATAAATATTTCATATTAACATGAACTTGTGATGTTTTGGCTTAACAGATTAATTTCGAAAATTTACGTATAATCCTGAAGAATGATAAAGTAATTCTACCATTTCTTTTCTATTTAGTAGATCAACCGAGTTGTCTTTGATTGAGGACTGTTCCATACCATCAAATCCTCAGCACTAGACAGCCCTGCAATAACGAATCGCCCAGGGCTCGGCAACGTCTAGAGGCGCTGATGCCTACAGTACTTTTCAAATATGAAAGGATGAATTGTAAAGCCTTATTAAAGTGTTAGTAAAATATCCATCAGATTGTAAGACTTGGAGATGATATATGAAAGTTTTATCCATGTCTTGATTCACGTATGCTAAACTCTTACTTAGGTATATTGTTTAAATTGTATTGGCCCCATAATAAAATTCCATGAATGGTTTTCAGAGAACAAGTAAAACTATATTGTTATAAAAGTCTACATCACCTCCGCTTTGCTGAGCATCTCCTCACAGAGCCTGAAGAAAGGTAAAGTGGTTAAAAAAAAGAAGGTGTAGAAATATGTTACATTAACGGAATATAGAAAGAAATTGTTTATAACTGTGGATCTTTCCCATATAAAACTGAACCTTGTCATTCAGCACATTTCTCATGAGTTTTACCAAAACAAATACAATATCGGGGTTAATTTAAAGAGAGTAATATTTTTCTTCATAGGTGTCCTAACGTTAAATGATATATATATATATATATATATATATATATATATATATATATATATATTATATATATATATATATATATATATATATATATATATATATATATATATATATAACTTTAATAATAATCGTTGAAGACATCTAAATAATAATACAATACAAATAGATTTTAAGATCGTTTAGGACAATTTCTAGAAACCGTTTTCACTTTTACAATTAAGTTAAAAAAGTCATAATCAGATTCAACTAATTTATAATGTTAGAACACTTGAAAGTAAGATGCTTCCAAATTTATTTAAAATGGGAGATACGTTGAGTTTTCTCTTGGCCAGTAAATTTATTAATGACTAGGCCTTCACTACCCCTCCATTATTTTCTTTATCTGTTTTGGTTGTTTCGTTATTCTGAATGGTTTCCATCATGTGTTCCAGTTATACCCTCCGACTGTTAGGCGTGTTTACAATTCGCCTTGTATGTTTATATTCTTTTCAATTTTTTTTTCGAAATGATACTGCTTGAATGCTACCAAATTTGAAAATCTTTTATTGATAAAACCATATTTTTAAATATAAATACTTAAACAATTGCTTCTATTACTTTAATTGTTGACAATAATACCAGCATTCTCCATAAGGTATTTCAAAACATTACCTTATAAACAATTTTCCACTGTTGACAATTCCTACAACATTACTCGGGAACATTCTACCCTTCCAATCACGTTATTATTGGGAGGGTAGCTGGCTGATGGCTTACACTAACAAGACACTTTTACACATTACATCGCACGCAAACACACAGTTGAGTGCAAGAAGGAGGGCAACTACTGGATCTCCATGCAACTCTTTAGTCATCCAGGCGGCTTAGGCTGGTTGCATGGTTACACTACTGCACTCACGTACATACACACTGGCACGACACACATTACAACGGACAGAAATACATAGTTGAGTGCAAGGAGGTGGGCAACCAGTGGATCTGCATGCAACTCTTTAGTCATCCAGGCGGCTTAGGCTGGTTGCATGGCTACACTACTGCACTAACGTACATACACACTGGCACGACACACATTACAACGAACAGAAATACATAGTTGAGTGCAAGGAGGTGGGCAACCAGTGGATCTGCATGCAACTCTTTAGTCATCCAGGCGGCTTAGGCTGGTTGCATGGCTACACTACTGCACTCACGTACATACACACTGGCACGACACACATTACAACGGACAGAAATACATAGTTGAGTGCAAGGAGGTGGGTAACCACTGGATCTGCATGCAACTCTTTAGTCATCCAGGCGGCTTAGGCTGGTTGCATGGCTACACTACTGCACTCACGTACATACACACTGGCACGACACACATTACAACGGACAGAAATACATAGTTGAGTGCAAGGAGGTGGGCAACCAGTGGATCTGCATGCAACTCTTTAGTCATCCAGGCGGCTTAGGCTGGTTGCATGGCTACACTACTGCACTCACGTACATACACACTGGCACGACACACATTACAACGGACAGAAATACATAGTTGAGTGCAAGGAGGTGGGCAACCAGTGGATCTGCATGCAACTCTTTAGTCATCCAGGCGGCTTAGGCTGGTTGCATGGTTACACTACTGCACTAACGTACATACACACTGGCACGACACACATTACAACGGACAGAAATACATAGTTGAGTGCAAGGAGGTGGGCAACCAGTGGATCTGCATGCAACTCTTTAGTCATCCAGGCGGCTTAGGCTGGTTGCATGGCTACACTACTGCACTAACGTACATACACACTGGCACGACACACATTACAACGAACAGAAATACATAGTTGAATGCAAGGAGGTGGGCAACCACTGGATCTGCATGCAACTCTTTAGTCATCC
>JBAIZL010000005.1:34741116-34771116 GCA_036971475.1 Prosapia bicincta
CTTCGGGAGAGAAGGCTCACAGTAACATCCTAGAGCAGAGTTTATCTAGCTCTCGTCTTTTCAGTACGCCCAACGTACAACGGTAATGACCAGACAAAAAAATCAAGAGAATGTGGTTGTATGAGTTTGTTTTAGATTGTGTTGTTTATTGCAAGATCTCAATGTGTGTGTGTGTGTGTGTGTGTGTGTGTGTGTGTGTGTGTGTGTGTGTGTGTGTGTGTGTGTGTTTGTGTGTGTGTGTGTGTGTGTGTGTGTGTGTGTGTGTGTGTGTGTGTGTGTGTGTGTGTGTGTGTGTGTGTGTGTGTGTGCGCGCGCGAGTGTGTGTGTGTGTGTGTGTGTGTGTGTGTGTGTGTGTGTGTGTGTGTGCGCGCGCGCGCGCGTGTGTGTGTGTGTGTGTGTGTGTGTGTGTGTGTGTGTGTGTGTGTGTGTGTGTGTGTGTGTGTGTGTGTGTGTGTGTGTGTGTGTGTGTGTGTGTGTGTGTGTGTGTGTGGCACAAAGTAGATGTATTTTGTTCAAGTGTGATAGTAGGGGTATGTTTAGAGTGTTGAACACTTTAGAAAGATTAACGTTTTAACTTCTAATTCTAGAAATTTATCATTGTACCTGACGTTTACATAGATTATACGTTAGGCGCGGTCAAAGCTTTGCATAAGTCCTAAAGTTACTTGGAAAATTCAATAAGCATTTTTCTCCTCTGAAAGGGGACATTTTGTATAACTGGCCAATCATAGACATTGAATTATTTATAAGGAATCGCTGCAGATGGGACCATGCCTTTCTTGCATTGATTTTGAATAACTAATGATCACTCCTTAATATTACTTTAGCTATTACATCATGTTATTTCAATCTTTATTACGTTGTCTAATCTTTATGTGGTTTTATTGTTCACTTTTTATGCCTAATGTTTTATATATTGATGGATACTTTGAAATTCGTTTTAGTTTGAAACTGTGCACAAACACGGTAACATAAAATACGTGCCAACACACCAGAATGGAATACCCTAATAATTAGAAAAAAACCCATGTTTTCCGCCATTTCTTTTTCTTTATCGTTAAACAATAAGTCCCAATTTAAAATATGTTTAAAACATTCGTTCTTTTTCCAGTGTATAAAAAAGCATTTCCGACGAACTGTATATTTATACATACATTGGGTGTGTGTGTGTGTGTTTTTCTGTATCATCTGTTTATTAATCAATATCTCCGGCGTTATGATATGGGCCTACAAAATATACATTGAGAATTCAAACCACCCACTCAATTATTGCATTATCGAGTTTCCATAATGGCTCAGCAATATTTTGTAATAGGTTAGATATTTTTAGATCAGACACTTTCTGTAGACCTCTTCATTCATACGCCAATAAAGTCTATTCCATTGATTTCCATTTATAATAATATAACGTAGAAGTGAGTTTTTAAGAATTAAGTAACACAAATATATAAATTAGATCAAAGTCTAATTACTCTACTTGTTTCAAAATATACATAGGCTGATCAAGATTACTATCTACACACCGAATCAACATTCTGATCTCAAATAAAAACTATCTTCTCGAATTTGTAAAAAAACAAATTGATAACCGTATCCTAACTATGATAAATCTGTTTATTATTTTAATTTAAAATAATTTCATTTTAAAAAACCAAATAACTGAAAAGTTTCTTTTTTCATTTCGTCTATAATCGTTTGTGTTACTTCAAGCATTTCTTCAGCAGGAATATTGCAGAAAACATTCTCGGCAAAAAAACAATAAACTGCCATTCTTATTAAATGCTAATTTTGTTCAAGTGTTTACAATTTGATTTTAATTCTTTATGAAAAATTATGCTTTTCTCTACCGAATATTTTACATTAGAAAGGAAAAACTAAACGAGTTTATTTGACTTTGTTGTACCACACTCATAGTTTGTGATTGTTTTTATATTTCAAAAGTACTTTTATAGTTTTGAGTTCCATGAAGCTGTATTTGTTGTAAATACGCTTTGGTGCCTATTTTTATCCTGTAGCTAAATTTGTTTGTATACTTAGCAACGGTAGCTGATGTACTTACTTACTTACAACGCCCACTGTTGGGCCATTTGGTGGCGCGCTGACCAGTAGAGGCGAGAAATCTCTTCTTCCTTCGTGTCGTTCAGGGGTCTATGATCCAGAGCTGTACATGACTGGAGGTGCTCAGCTGTCATGTCCTCCCCGCTCTCACAAAGGGTGCACCTGGGAGACGAGAAGATGTGTATTTTGTTTAGGTGTGCAGCCTGGTAATCGTGTCCAGTTGTGAGTCTAAAAAGTGCAACCCCGTCCCGTTGGAGTAACATGTTGTTAATTGGCCCGTTTTCGACAAGAGTAGCTCAACTTTTATTAAGAGATGCTACCCTTAAGTAGGCTTGAGTGTTCCTCATTATTGCAGGATTTTTTTGTATTTTTATGGAGGGAAGCAAAGTTGCTACGCTCGGCTGTGGGAGCGTTGTTTCTTTTTTTGCCAATGAGTCGGCTAATTTGTTACTTCTTATATCCACGTGGCTGGGGATCCATTGTAATTCAATTTTCCATCCCCTATTCATTAATTTTGACAAATTTTGACGACAGGCCAGAGTGGATCTGCAATCGGTCTTCTTGTTATTTGTTACGGCCATTATTGCAGCCCTTGAGTCTACAAGAAAGACTGCTTGTGCCGGTGTCTTTACTTTCTTCATTTCGTTTGATGCAGCTAGTATGGCGGTTATTTCACCGTAAAAGTTACTTTGGTTGTTACCAACTGCTAGCGATCCTTCGAAAAGATTACAGTAATAACCAGCTCCAGTCTGTCCTTTGTCTGGGAGGCACGATCCATCGGTATATACTTGTAGCCACTGTGTCTCTAGATAGACTGTGTTGATGGTTCTGAGGGCTGCAGCCTTTGGTTCTAGTGGGTTACAATCTTTCTTTGGGATATTGTGGTCAAGAAAATTTAGGATTTCCTTGTGCAGTGAATTGAACACTTCATGTGTCCCGATATCTGTTGTATGAGTGCCAATGTTGATGTTCTATTTCCTAATCAACTCTTTATATGTAGTTATCGGAGTTTTTTGTGTTTTTAGCCTCGTTGTGGCTTCTTTAAAGTTTGCCCATCGGTGGCTGTACGTCCTTTTGTTTCTCTCCCAAAACTCGAGGCTGAGTTTGTCTCTTCTAAACTGCATTGGCTCTGTTTCCAACTGTGCCTCCATTGCTGCTATCGGGGTCGATTTTGGTGCACCAGTGATGACTCGGAGCACTGCATTTTGGGTTCTATCGAAGATTTGGGATGTGGTGTTTACGCTGCGATTGTTTCTTCAGCTCCGTACTCGAGTATGGGGCGTATATATGTTTTGTACACTGTGTTCAGTAGATCCTGATTTGCTCCCCATGTTGTGGCAGTTAGACGTTTCAGCAGTCTTGCTCTTTTAATGGCTCTGTTGGTGTGTTCTTTGATGTGTGGTTTCCAGGTCATTTTGGAATCTATTGAAACTCCCAGGTATTTGCAGATATTGCTCTCCATGAGTTCTCTATTTCCGTATCGCAGAGAGATTTCAGGTAGCCTTGTTGAGAGTGTAAAAAGTTGGCAAATTGATTTATTCGCATTCACACACATTGCGTTAGTCTCCGCCCAAAGCAGCAGGTTAGTCAATGCCTTGTTTATTGATTCTTCTAGTGATTTGATCACTTCTACCACTAGACCAGAGAATTAGATTATCTGCATAGAGTAGGCCTTGTACTCCAGGTACTGCTCGAACTGCCGTGAGTACGTCATTGATCATCAAATTAAAGAGTATACAACTGATTACGGCTCTTTGTGCTAATCCCTGTCTTTGGATACGATATTTGGACATTCCTCCTGTATATCTTACTCTAATAAGTCGTTGCGACAGAAAGGATTTGACCCCCTTATATAAATTGTCCCTAACTCCACTTTGGACTAGCTTGTGTATGAGCATTTCTCGTAGCCGTAGGCATTTTTTAGGTCTATTAGTACAGACAGGGTGGCATTTTCCTTTGGAAGCTGTCTTTGACACACTGTGAGAAGTATACTACTTGATCCATTGTACTTCGTCTCGGTCTGAATCCTGCTTGGTCATCGTCGATGGTGTTGTGTAAATCGAGGAATTGGCTCAGTCGGCGGGCAACCATTCTTTCCATTACTTTACTGCATGCACTCGTTAGAGCAACTGGTCTGTAGCTTCCTGATTCGCCGATAGGTTTGCCCTTCTTATGGATTGGCACTATTTCACCTTTTCGCCATTGATGAGGTACATGGCTAGCCCAGGATAGGTTCACATCTCCAAGAAGAGCAATTTTGCCCTTTGGCCCAAGTTAATAAGGAACTCCGAGAAAATTCGATCCACACCTGGAGCTTTCCCTGTTTTTGTTGCCTGGAGTGTTTGTTCCAACTCGGCCAACGTGAAATCGGTAGCTGATGTTCCGTCTAAGTTGTTGAAAATGTATGTATGAATAATCAATTGTAACAAATGTCTGTGATGTGGGAAAAAGATGACGAATTACTTGTTCAAACAGCCAGAAAGGGAATATAGACAAACACATCAAGTTAATGTAATTAGGTAACGCGGCTGTAGACTTATACTTTATATTGAGTCAGAAAATTTAGTATTTTATCGGCATATTTATTTAATAAATGAATTTGATTTTTAAAAGTTCTAATTTTATGATACGTGGTTTTAAAAAGGTCTTTGAGTATTTTAAATATTTAAGTGTCATATTTCATCTAATCATCGAGTTATTTAAGTTAGTTTATCGTTTAACCTTTTTAAAAATTGTCTAACAAGCTGGCCGTCTGTAACAGGTCTACAACGTCACTAGTTTTACACAAAGTAAATAAATGTTATTCTTAGAACTTTTATATACTGTAATCTTGAAAAACTGGCTTATTTTGAATCATTTTTTTTTGTAAAAAAAATATATAATCATTATTTAAAGTTGTAGCAATGATTAGAGCTAGTTCCGATAGCTACACCAGAGCGCAGCAACTCATGGGATAACCATTCCCATTCATGTTCAAGATAACATGCTCACCAATAGGTCAGATCTTTATGAGCTCCTGGACGTGAAACATTTGAGGCTACCATCCAGTATTTTTTGTAACCAAGTTCAGAATATAGGAGGACGGATAGTTCTTAAAAATAAGGAATAAACGTCGGCTCTGTACAAGGACCCTTGGGATACAGGACATACCATTGATTTCCCCGCAGAAGTGGAAAACTACAGGACTAGAATTCTACGTGAGGTTGTCAAAATAGAGAACAGAGAGTCTTAACAAACGCGATGATACTTTGAATTTCCCTGCAGTGTGGAAATGTGTCACCGATAGATTTTATCCGCAGAACGGTGAGTAAAAAGAAAGGAATGTGAGTACTTGTTTGGCTCAGGTGTGTGTAGATTGACGTCAATGGGCGTTCAGATTTCTTCCCTCTCTCTCTCTTTCTCTCTCACTCTCTCATATATATATAGGAGCAGAGTTGTCTGCACTCTTCATATGCACTTCAACTGTTGTTGGGTTCATCACGTCAATGCTAGATAAGATCCTATCACGATTGTACTCCAGATAAAAACTATTCGTTATATATATATATATATATATATATATATATATATATATATATATATATATTTGTAGATTATGCAACACTGTTTTCTTGTATACACTTTTCACTTTTACTTATGTACTTAACAAGAATCTTACTTGGTATTTATGCAAGTACTTTCAAAGACTGGTTTCGTCTCCATCCTCGGGCATACTGAACGGGGTTTTTGTGGACTGCGAGCTCCGTGGATTTGCCGTTGACCTTGGTGTACCATTAAGTTCTATTTTTAGATTCACTGCACTGTGCGAGTTTTTAACGTTTGTTTTGGAGTTAATATTGTCTATTAGATTGAATAATTTATCGTTTTTTTATTTTCTTTGTATCTGTTCGTTAATGATATTATTTTTATTTTTATAAATTTCTAGTTGTTCCCAGATTGTCATTTTGAGGCCTTTTTGAACTTAACGGTACACCAAGGTCAACGGCAAATCCACGGAGCTCGCAGTCCACAAAAACCCCGTTCAGTATGCCCGAGGATGGAGACAAAACCAGTCTTTGAAAGTACTCGCATAAATACCAAGTAAGATTCTTGTTAAGTTACATAAGTGAAAGTGATATATATATATATATATATATATATATCCCAGTAATAACATTCTTCTAAGAGCGACATGGTTACCCAGTAATAACATTCTTCTAAGAGTGACATGGTTACAAAAACTCAGTAAATCTGAATCCAAGATAAAAAAGAGAAAAATTAGTAAATAGACCACTCTATTTGTATAGATTGATCCTTTTGCTCTCTGGCACAAGCTAGCTCGCTGTAGTATTTATTATTTGAGTATATTTATACATAATATAGTGTAATCCTTATCGGACTTTTCATAGAGTTAATTGTCTTATTTGTTTACCATAGACTATCTAATTAGTCGTTAGATCCAAGCTTCCAGTGTAGAAAAAGTCCTACAGACCATCCATTGCCGAGACGAACAGTCTAATATATATAACTAAGGAACTATTTGAAATTTTAGCTATATTTGGGGATTTATTTTAACACCTATATCTATTGTATTTTAATGTACAGTAGCTTCAGTTTCATATTCAAGCATCTATTAAATTAAATGTAATGAACTCGTAATGTTAAACTAGGAAAATATAATTACGCATATGTTTACTGCAGTTTGTGTAAAGGTTGTTTTACCTGTGATCCTGTGATGTCCCTCATAAGTCTGATTCCGAAGACCTAAGCAGAATGTTGAAGGTGAAGTGCTAGAGTTACTATTATAATTTACGATATAATTACGTTCTATAGAATTGTGACACCTACCACGGCCAAGGAGGACGTTGGCTTATCCCTTACACAAAAGGGGCAATCCATATCTCGATGGCTATAGGGAAATATTTAATAGTTTTTAGTTATTTTGTCTATAAAATAACATGTATTTTAAAAAGAACTTGCTTATTGCAATAACTATTTTGTTTCTATATTACAAATAAAGTACTAGCCAACGCCCACCCTTGGCAGTTGAGCAATTCACGACGCGCTGACCAGTAGAGATGGGAATCCCTGAAGATGGGACTGGAGTAAACCTAGGTCCGGTCCAGGACTGTGCAATCATTAAGGTTTTCGGTATTCACAAGTTCACCACCAAAAAGCAGACACTTCGGGGTTGGTAGCACATGAATGCGGTGGAGCTGCGCAGCAAGGTAATCATGACCGGTCTTCAATTTGAAAGCTGCAACGCTAACAGATCGGGGAAAGTTTAGTTCAATTGGTCTACCCAATTGGCAGACTTTGCCACCATTTTCCTGCTCAGAGCTCCCTCAATCGACCGTGATTCCATTTTTTGGTGGACGGCTTTATTAGGATCTGGAGGAATGTAGTGAACACAGATGCTCGGGCTGGGGGAGGCTTGTTCCTTTCTTTGCTAGAATATCAGCCTTTTCATTGCCAGTGATGTTTACATGGCTCGATATCCACTGGAAATTAAGTATCCACCCGGCATTTATCAGAGCATTTAGTTTTCTTCTACACTTTATGGTTCTACTACAGTCGGTACGTGAGTTCCCAGAGAGATTCATGATGGCGGTCTTAGAGTCAACAAGGAAAACGGCCTTACCCGGAGCAGTCAGGTTCTCAAGTTCTATTGCTGCAGCATATATAGCAGCTACCTCACCGTCATAGTTGCTAAGGTGGGCCCCGACAGCAGAAAATCCCTCAAAATATATGCAGTAGTATGCAGTAGTATGCAGCACCTGTTTCGCCTGATCCAGGTATGGATGATCCCTCTGTGTAAATTTGGAGCCATTCTGTGCAGGGTATTTTTCATTGATAGTTCGGAGGGCTGCACTTCTAAGTTCCTGATCCGAAGATGCATGCTTCGGGAAGTGAGGATCTGTCAGGAGGAGCTCTCCCTCAGGGAGCTCCTGGAAGCAGTTCTGAAAAGCAGTAAGTGGAGCTGGCTCTCCGGGAGTGACTCCATACTTTTTATAAAGATCCTGGTAACAGGCAGTTATATTCAGACAGTTGAAGTATATGAAACGTTTTTGTGCCAAAGGTGGTAACTGAGTCATTAAATGGTCTTGAAATCTATCAATAAGTGTATTTGCTATTGAAACGTACTTGTAGTAAGTAATTTTCTCTTTATTTTCTCAAAATATTAAGAATACTCTTTACTTCCATTGGCTTCTCAATGCTTTGGGACTTTGCTTTATATTTGATGGCAAAATTTGTAGTGTACAAAAACCAAGCTACTAAAATCATTATTATTGCCCTTTCTTGGAACCTTCTTTAGCGCCTAAAAATCAAAACCTTTGAGAGCATTAAATTATAAAAATGGTCTATTACTATAATAATACATTTTTTAAAGATTTTACCAGTAATATTAAAAAATAAGATTGTTTACTAATTTCTAAAATGCCACTAACCTAACTATAGGATCGCAGTTATTGGCGGTGCCGACCGAGCGCGATGGCAGATTCTTGACTTTCATTAGAGATACCAGCAGCTTCTCAGACGCCGCCTCGTATCTCACAGAGAACCATATCCTTCCCAAATGTCCTTCAGGATAGTCAAGCTCCTCTTCAAAATTTAGGGTGCCTTGGTAAAGTGCGGGATCTATAGCTCCCAGCCCATAGCTACCTGCAATGACATTTTAAGTTTTATTATAAAAATTGTACATATTTTCCTGAAAATATAAATACTATGCAGGTTCAGTGCAGGTTGATCAAGTTATGCAGCTCTGGGGAAGAAAGTACTAAATCAGCAATGGTAAACATATAAGGCCATAACGGTAAAAATGAATCTAATGTCTGACGTCTCTGGAATAGACATTTTTATAATCCCATAAAAACAGAATGTGTATAACGATAATTTAAATATAGATAGCATGTGGGGTGGAATCTATATAGAATATTGAATAAAAAACAAACAAGAATAAGATAAGTGATACAAAAATAATCTCTTTCGAGAAGATGTTTTTACGATACTGAAAAAAGATAAATTGACTAACGGGTTCAAAAAATAATTGCGAGTAGAAGAGAGGTGATTAATTTTGTATATATATAAAATATTTAGTATCGTACTGTGGAAATTTCGAAAAATATAGCAGGAATTCTGTACAAATCATAGATGAAGCCAGGTTCAACAGAAATACCTCCTAGATCACCTAACTACGGCCCGCCATTGTCATCAATCCGCCCCACGGCAGATAATGGCTCATTTTTTTGTGATATGTTGGATAAAAAACACAGAAAGTTAACATTTCTGTTTTATTTACTTCCTAGGTAAGGCTTAGGAACAAGTATAATAAGCGGAAAGAATAACTACAAAATAATTAAATGAATTTAATTCACATTATACAAATATATGAACATTATATCATATTAAATACTAATGAGATTTATGTAGTTGAGTTTTTCCACTGACAATAGTTTGTAGCTGTAGAGCAATGTTACTTGTACCAGATACTAAAAGAGATTCTAGATTCTCATCGGTGAAGTTAGATCTGTAAACATTCTTTACGAACTTTATTTTGGGGAATGTTTTCTTACACAAGTAAATAGTACGCCAAATATTAAAAAAAAAACCTAGGAACAAATTTATGCAAATTATTAAATGACTATGATAAAAACTTTAATGACGTTATAATAAACCTTTTAAAGTGATGGAGCATTTATTTAATTTTTGTGAATAAACCAGTTTAAACGAATATATAAATGTAATAGAATTGTAAAAATGTTTAAAGGGGGTTATATTACAAGTGAAGCTAGCTTTAGAGCACAAAAATTATTTCCGAAATAAAGGTTGTACAAATCAAAACTTTTATTACTCTAATATCCAAAGTAAATGATTCATAAAAGCGAGGTAGGCCTAACTAAATTACATTGTCATACGTGAAACAAATTAATGAAATTATGATTATCTTCATCTCTTTCTATACGCGGCATGGAATGGAAGTAAAGATTAAATCCACAAGCAGCAGTTTAGTATAACTAGTACATAACTGGTGCGTCATCTCCTCGTACTATAACTGAACACGGAAATTCCTCCGCTCAATATAATTGGAGTTTTCTCAGTGTACTCCTAAAGTGGAAAGCCGTTAAGGTTTTCCAACTAACACGTTATTTCATTTCAACAATATACAACGCAAAAAGGAATAAAATCAAACGTTCGAATGTACACAGGTCCTGAAACCCATCGCTTGAGAGAAAACGGTAGCGAAAATTTTCAAACGTATTTCAGCTCCCCTGGGGAAAATATGTTGTACTGAAAGCTTTATGGCGTTACCTAAGGGTAAATTGCTCGATTCATGTGTTTGTTTACCTGGAAAATTAAATGAAATAGAACATTGTATTTGGTAGTTTCCCCCAACATCGGGTAAAAATAATCGATTTATTAAACGTATATTTACGTTATCAGTACAATAACATTATAAAAGTCCACGTGTTATATAAGCACGCAATGTATATAAGTTATGAACAAAACTACTTTAGAATTCAACTTCAAAAGATCGATAAGAATAAAATCAGTAAGCAGCATATGCGAACAGGTGTTATAAGAATGTAATAATTATGTACAAACAAAATCTAAATTGAAAAAATAGCTAGACAATTTTAATCCATGTAAACATTATAGGCTTTAAATGTTAAAAAGTTTCTATGAAAAGGAAATGAGCCCACCCGAACATGCATCCTCCACTCAATAGTCTTGGCTCTCTGCTATCTATCCATTCTGTGTCTACTGTAATACAATACATATATAAAGAATTATGTCCAAACAGAACAATTCAAAGCCCAAAAAATTGCCTCAATATTTTCAAGCTTTAGGCTGACCAGAACGGCAAGGCTCTTACAGGCCTAATATGATGGTCATTAAGTATGGTGAGTAGAAGGTAGAATTAAAAAAAAAGGGCACAAAACTAGACAGTTAACGAAAATTATTTAGAATCATGGCACAATAGAAAGAGCCTTAGTAAGTATTGTAAATAAATTCTATTACTGAGGTGGAATTTTTTTTGTAATTTCATCCATTTTTCAATTCTTTGTATAAGTTTCACACTCTCCTTTAATACTTCCTCTTCAAATTTGCAATCGTTAATAAAATACTTTTTATGCATCCACTCAAGTTAAAATACATTTGTTTAAACTTGTAGTGGATGTCACTAGATATTAATACAATTTTTAAGATATTAATTCATTTATTAAATGTTTGAATTAATTTTAGTTTTATATTGGAGAAAACCTTTTCACAAAAGGGGAAGGAATACCATATAGTTATTTGGCTTAAAATAAGTGATAACATATGATTTCATAAAACAGATGATTTATTGTTATATTTGTTTTAATGCATAAGTTATGTTAGTTTATGTGAATTATTTGTAATTATAAAAACTAAAATATTTTTTTTAATAAAAATTAATTCAAATAAAATTTGTATTTGCTGGCCAAAATAAGAATTGACTTAAAATTTTTTTTAAATATATTACTTGTATATCCACATTCTTTTTTTAATAAATTGTGGTTTTATAAATTTGAGTTTTTTTTTATTAGCTCTAATCAGATCAAATAATCGGATCTAATTTTCATAAATTAAATTATCTACAATTTGTTTCTAGCGTGTATGTATTAAATCTACTTAGCTGTATTGAAAGTGTACTGAGATGTATTTAAAGTGTTAATAAATGAGCGTTAGTACTTTATTATTATTATTAATATTGTTTTAATCTAAGTTTTAAAAGAAACCAAATTATAAAATAGACCGAATTATAAAATCTGTAAACTGTTATATTAATTGTTTCTGGCAAAACATCAAGAGAAACTACTACTGACAACAGTGGCTAAAATGCTTCTTGGCCACAAACGGACCTGTTCGGCTTAAATTTTCAACATTTATCTATCTACTGATGTTTAAAATGAGTATAAACATAAGATTTTTAAGATGAGCATGTTTAACAAAAGAATCTACTTTGAAAACATAATCTGGAATAATGAAATAGAAAGGTACTAAACTTGATATAAATACTCACTGAATGAGTTGGAACGATGCGGATGGGTTCTAGGTACGAAAGCGGGAGATGGCTCTTCACACTCTAAATCTTCTGCAACGCCAGGTTCTCTGACCAGGTCGTCCAAGGACTCAGAGTGTCTCAGCTGCGGCAGACTGAAGGCAATATCTTTAGAACTGTTAATAAAAACGCAAGTACATATACAATATCTGTTTCAATTTCTTCTATTAGCATACGTTCGTGTTATTTATATATATATATATATATATATATATATATATATATATATATATATATATATATAAGAGAGAGAGAGTAACGCTAATTGCAGTTACATGTTACATAGTTTATGGATGATCTGCAAAGTAAAGAGCATTCTAAAATTGATTTTTAAAAGTGGTACTTTCAATAAAAAGGCTAAAAGTATTTTCAAATACAATACAAATTAAATTTATTGATTATAAGTTACAAGTGAGGGAAAATACAAATTATGAAACTTGGACAGTTTTAATTCTCGTTGTTAGTTTCGTTTAACATGTTAAACTTCAGAACAATTGTTACAGTCCAAGAATTTATGGTTTAGATATTAGACCTCATAACGAGATTGCGTTATATTAAAAAAAATACATTGCAAAATAGACTAAATGAATATATTAATTCTAGCAGTTTAAAATTTGTTCCATGGTGTGGATTAATCAATCACTTTTCACGTTTATTCAGATTTTGAAAGTTGCACAAATTTACTGTTCCTGCCTTCTTTTACAAAGTTAAATTTTGGCTTCAAAATAAACATTATACTAAAAATTAATAACTTGGTGGAACAGAAACTCAAGTTGTAGAATGTGGCTCCTGGATGAAGCTTGCCATTCTTCGGTTTGAACCCGCTGTGTGTGCTGATGGGACGTTAGTGAATTAAATGATCAGACATATATCAGAAAATAAATAAAAATATTTAACTTATGTTCATAATAAAATGTAAAATAACTTAAACTTTTAATTTTAAAAAAAATTAAAATTTTAAGCTGCCACATCTTGCAGCTGCTTCTGTATCGGCGGCACACGAAACTAGGACTATTAGAGTAGAAAAGACTACTTAAGACATTCTGCGCATTCCTTCTCGCGCATCTTGATCAGTTGTGGCTTTACATCTCTGGATTTAATATAACAGCTTGTGGAAATCGTATATCTCAACCAATATTTCTTTACACATCTATTATTGTTATACAATTCATAATTGTTTTAAAGTTTTTTAAATAATTATTTAGATTTGCTTTCTGAATTCTACTGTATTCTACATTATTTTACTAAAACAATGTTACAATATATATATATATATATATATATATATATATATATATATATATATATATATATATTATAACTTAACTTTTGTTATAATTAAAATTATATTTTAATGTTATATTTATTTACCTTACCTATCCAATGTCAAACCTTCAGGTTTATAAAGAATTAACACTCTTATAAATTTTAAACATCACTTGCATTTATTTCTTTACACATTATACCAAATTTATATTAATATTTTGCAGTGACAGGATTGATACCTTAACTAACATTACAATTATAAAAGGTGGACTTTGAGGCTTTAGAATTCTAATAAAATAACATAACAAAGATAATTAATTCAGTATTCAAATTTTGTAGTTGCTCTCGGGTCGCAAACACGGGAACTTGCTTCTTAAATTAGAAATGGTGAAATTAAATTAATTTTTACCAATGGTAATGAAATTAAATTTGTTCTGAACTAAAATATCGAAGTCTGTTGGCTACACTTATATTCAAAAAATACTTATTGTTCTGAAGAGTCCCTGGAATCTTGGCCTTTGTTACCTTCTGCACTTACTCTTAACAACAACAAAAAAACTTACTTTTATATTTCTAAAAAAACCTTTACTTTTTAAAATTTACTTACAAAAATTCTTTACTTAACTTAACAATTTATTCTTTTTACAACACTCCCATCTTTGTCCCCACCAATCCGACTGCCTTCTTCTCGAGTTCCCTTCAAAACCGTCATCTGATGACGTCTTTATGATTTGGCAACATGGTGGCACAGAACTTGATAAGTTTCTTTTGTACCTAAACTCTCGCCACTCCAGGATATTTTTCACTTTGGAACTGGAGAGTGATGGCTGCTTGCCGTTTCTGGACGTCTTGGTTAGGAAGGGTCAGAATGGTTGTGTTCACCATTCGATCTATAGAAAACCGTCTCATACCAATAGATATCTTAACGCTGAGTCACATCACCACCCATCTCAGATCCAGGCTGTCGCCGACACGCTCTTCTCTCGGTCTCACAAGTTAACAGACATCGATTCGAGGGACCAAGAACTCATTACTATGAGAGAGGTGCTTAGAAGCAATGGCTATAAGGAATATGCCATTAATAAAGCGTTACACCGCCAAAGTGCCCTTCCTGTTGACGTGGATGAAAAAGAGACTGAGAAAGCTGGTACTGTTGTTCTGCCCTTTATTAAAGGAACTACTGACAGGATTGGCAGACTCTTTAGGAGGCATGGTTTACGTTCCGTTTACAAACCTTACCTCACCATCGACAAGGTTTTTGGTAACGCCAAAGATAAGATCTTCTTGGAAAACCATGGTGTTTACAGTGTTTCTTGTGGAGTTTGTGAGAAATCGTACATTGGCCAAACGAACAGACGTATCTCAGCTAGGCTTGAGGAGCACAAACTGGGCCTTAAAAACAAGCAGAAAACGTCGGCTCTGTACAGGCACCACTGCGATACAGGGCATACCATTGATTTCCAATCTTGCCGACAGATTGCTCAAGTGGAAAACTACAGGACTAGAATTATTCGTGAGGCTATCGAAATAGAGAAGCAAGGGACTCTTAACAAACACGATGATACTTTGAATTTGCCCGCAGTTTGGAAGTGTGTCATCGATAGATTTTATCGGCAGAAAGGTGAACAAAGGCAAAGGAATGTGAGTAATTGTTTGGATCAGGTGTGTGTGGATTGACGTCAGTGTGTGTATTGATGTCAATGGGCGTGGCTTCATTCCTCTATATATAGGAGCCGAGCTATCTGCGCTCTTCACTCGCTCTTCTACTGTTGTTGGGTTCACCTCGTCAATCCTGGATGAGATTCTAGCGAAACGTCGGAACTGCGAATTTATGGACTGCAGAATGAACGGATGTACTCCAGATAGTAACAATTCATCATATTTTCCCATCCGTGAAGGAATACGTATCAGCATATATATATATATATATATATATAACAAAACGTATTCTTGTGTAGTAATGAAAATAGAAGAATTATTATTCAATAAATTAATTATTCTTGTATTTTCATGTATATATATATATATATATATATATATATATATATATATATATATAAAAGTTTTCTTGTTTAATAATTTAAAACAACATATGTTATTCAAATACAAGAATATTTATTAATTTATATTCTAAGCTTTTCGTTGGTAAACAGTACCAACATCATCAGGAATGAAAATTACAATAATGCAAGCTATAGGCCTAAAACATATGTTAAATTAGAAATAGAATTGTTGCTAAATTTATACAAATTTCCAAATTTATTTTGTTGCTGTAACATTATAGACATTGATTATAGTATCAAATTTAGAATGTATTTGTATTTGTTCTTTTATTAGTTTGTTATTATTACTATATTTATGTATTTAGAAAGCTTCATATATATTCATTCTTAATCCCTTATTAATTTTTTTTATAAGTTTCATATTTTCAATATTTGGAAATTGGTGCTTATTATTAATACAATGATTTGCAAAATTTGATTTATATATTTCTGGATTAATATAGGCATTCAAATGTTCTTTATATCTTTCTTTTAATTTTTTCTTGGTTTGACCTATATAAGCTTTATTACAGTTTTCGCATTCTAATTTATAAACACCACCTTTTTCATGCATATTAATTGTTTTATTATTGTTATTTATTATGTTTATTATTTTGTTATTAGTTTTGTATGCAATTTTGATATTGTTTACAACGAAAAGCTTTGAATATAAATTAATAAATATTCTTGTATTTGAATAACCTATGTTGTTTTAATATATATATATATATATATATATATATATATATATATGTGTGTGTGTGTGTGTGTGTGTGTGTGTGTGTGTGTGTGTGTGTGTGTGTGTGTGTGTGTGTGTGTGTGTGTGTGTGTGTGTGTGTGTGTGTGTGTGTGTGTGTGTGTGTGTGTGTGTGTGTGTGTGTGTGTGTGTGCGCGCGCGCGCGCGTGAGTCCGTGTGTGTGTGTGTGTGTGTGTGTGTGTGTGTATGTGTTTGGGTGTGGGCGCAGGCGTGCGCTTAAATATATATATATATATATATATATATATATATATATATATATATATATATATATTCTCTAAGTATGTTATTGTTATGTGAATAATGAAAATTAACTTTTGGTCTGATAAACATTCGCTCTTGGAGATTTTTAAAAGATGGAATTTGGCTTTTAAAAGTGTTTCTATGGCAAATAAAGTAGCCTATAAAGGATTCTTTATGATACAATTTATATGGTTCTAAATAATTGTTTTTCTCTGTAGTAATTTTTTCGCACAAATTTTTTTAATTGAAATTTACCCAGAAAACAATTGTGCAAGTACAAAGTTTTAACATATTACTTGACATTCGTTTAATCTAAATAGTATAAGCAAACGAATTAATGTTTTAAAGACTTAGTTCTTTAGGTGAAAAAGTTAATTTTATTTTTTAATAAACATAGTAACTCTACGTTCAGTTGAAATCCAAATTTTCATTTCTAAACCTTCCTTCATTTATAAATAATTAATATAGAATTTAAATTATGTACTTACAAAAACTGTGGTGCTGTACCCTGATAGGAGGGGTAAACTACGATACTGGGACCTAGACTATCCGATTCGGGATTCTTTTTTCGCATGATTAATGCATAGCAGGCTACTATTCCTAAAAGCAGAACTGTAGATCCAATCCCAAGTATCAGCAGGAACAAATCTGCAACATCATCATAAGTACTAATAGATACTAGAGTAACAGTGTATACTGTCTTACTCACAAAAACAACTTGCTAATTTTCACACAAATCTAAATTTACACGAGAAATGCTATTGCTGGAAATTGGCATCTTAGAACTGCTACATACATAGTTGTAAAAAAATAACACTTAATTAAAGGTATTTAAAAAACCACGCTCTACGATTTTATAAGACGTCGAAGCATTTGTAAATTCTTTGTCTTGGAAGAAATCACAGTTAAAAAACCTTGAATATTCTCAATCGGGAATTATGATTTTTTGATAAATGGGATGATAATTTTTATTTATAATAAGTATAATAAACGGCTAATCCTTAAGTAAATACCTTTTTGTTTAAGCCTAAACATTTCAAATGCCAGTACTCTAATGTTAAAACACTTCCCATCAAATTTTCCAAAAGCTGTGTTTATAAGAAACATAAATTGTCAATTGAGATGATTATAGAAAAATAACAACAGCCCGATTTCTTTGTCATTGTTTAGTGAATGAATAATTTAAGTTTTTACTGTTTACTTTGCTTAGTAATAGCGTATTTTTAAATTTACACAGGTTGAAAGATTGTGATTGAAATATTATTGTGATAATGTTAGACAATAAACTCAGCTGATTAAGAATAAAGAGTAATCAATCATTTGCCCAAGGTCTAAGATCGAGTTCTTGATACAGTCTTGCTTTATATCGTTTCTCATAGGAAAACGCATGACCTTGAAACATGAATGACCTAACCCACCCATTCAGTTTTTAATTTTACGGCGTTGGATATGTAATTTTTCTACATGAGAGAAAAAAATGATCTCCCAATAATTATTATCGGAGATTAATTATTTCTAGGAGGAATTTTTGACTTAAATATATTTGATGAAAAGATTATCGAACAATTTTTAAGAGTGGTATTATTTATTTAAAATCTCTTTCTTTAAAATTACATTAATTAATTTTTTTTCGATTCGTAGTAATGAAATACTACAGTTAATTTAATATGAAACTGTATTATTATTATTGTGTAAAATTGGTTTTATATAAAAACACTGAAGGCTTTTCAATGTTTATTAATGTTGAAATACAGTGTTTTCAACTGAAAACCACTGTTTGATTGTCTAGTTGTCAATCAATATACGGCAATAATGATTAATCAGAAATATGTGTTTTGTGTTTTCAAAGGTTATTTTAAATTTTGTGGCGTTGGATATAAATCTGCCTATATAGTGGCTAAATTAAAATTTATATATGTATTATAGGTATTTGCAATGATTATTGCCAAGGATTATTTACTTATGAAAACAATTATTTTATATCTACTCAATTAGGCACCGCTGATCAAAAACAAAAAAAAATAATTAAGAATCAGTTTGTTTATAGTTTTTTTAATTTGATTTCCTTAAAATTATTTTGATTGTTTATTTCTCACTGAAAATGTTAAAGTACAAATTTTGTTATGAATATGAAAGTTTTTATTAATAATAATATTCTATTATTGTTATTATTACATTCTATAAAATTATTTCTTTAAAAAAAAAAAGTTTTTCGTTAGGCCATAGTACTCTTTGTATACTATGACCTCCCAGAACGCAGTTAGGTCCAAAGCTGTTTCGTTCTTATTTAGAGCTACTCAAAAAAGCATGCTTGTACTAACGATCAGAGTTTCTCTACATTTCTTCGGCCTTGACGGCTTTTACTCGCTCTTTTCCCTTTAATAACTTTCTCCAATCCCCTGAAATTAGAAAGCCTCATAACATGCTCATCACATTCTAGCTTATCCTTCTTCATATTATTCATAATATCGGTGCTCTTATTTCGAGTCTTATAAAATGTTTAAATTTGAAATTGTTTTCTTTCATCAAACACTTTGATTCGGCTATAGCATCACATTTCGAAACATTTCTTACTGTCACTTACTCTTAAAAATCATTAAGTAATTTAGAAGTAAATTTAGTATTAAGGCCTCCACTACCCATAAATTTGTTCATTTTCCTGAGAGCTCGTGGAGCTAATTAATTCTAGATGTGACTTTGGCATGAAAATCATCATTTTCATTTAATTTGTACTAGTTTTCATCTTTTTTGGTAGTTTTGTTAGTTTTCTAACAACTATATAAACACAGAAGTATAAACAAAGATAATGTTTTGTTTTGTTAATTACTTGTTTGAAGCTCTATAGTTTTGTGACCAATGTTTGTCAATTTCCAAACGACAGTGACAAGTACAGAATATAGACTTTTTTGGTTAGAGGCCGAAGTACTATGAATACTGCTATCATTTATGAATTCTCCATTCACATTTTACTTTTTCCTGTTTCCAGGAAAGTACTTCTCTGAAATTCTAAATACACACAAAACTAAAACGAGAAAAAACACTAAATAGAATGTTAAAGAAAAATATTAAGAATCGTGGCACAGTATTAAAGAAGATCCCAAACGAATGATAAACGCTCTTATGGCAGAAGAACGTGGATAATTTGTACGTCCAGATGTTGAAAATAATTAAAAAATACGTTAATTGGAAAAAACCATTGTAAATTTTAAATTAGAGGAACATATTTCTTATTATTCCTACTGATTCATTTTTATGACGACTTTTGTTCCCCTACGAACATAACTTTTACGATGTCTTCCTCAGCGTTCCTCCATTGTCTTTCCAACTTTATTCTTGCATATTTATTTACATTAAATTGCCTAGAAGTTCTCTTGCTACTATCAGATTTTCTTCAATTATTAGCTGACGTATGTTATATCTTCTCGCCTTATTTATTATTCCCGGTTTCACGACCCGAACCCAAACGACGCATGACTTCATGGCTAGTGACATGGGCGATCCAAGATAATCCCAATTCACATCTATAGGTTCACATTTCAAAGTCCTAAACCAATTTAATTATAGATTTTGTCATTGTTCATATTTTCTGTCTGTTTAACGGAATCTGTTACAAAAAAACATTCAAGAATTCTGGTTTTGAGATGAATGTTTACGCTGTGTGAGATAAAAATACACAGAAAATCACTGTAGTGTTCAATATTAATACTGTATTTTAATTCCTATTTTTTTCTTTAGTTCTATACTAAGTTAAATGTTGTTCCTAGCTTCCTGTACGAGTCTACGTGTTCAATGCACGTCAAGTATCAACTTGTGTATTAAAGTACCAACAAGTTGTTGACTTTTGTTTCTAAATTTATGATTATCGTATTATTATTTTTAAATATATTGTAAGTAATGGTACACTTATAAACAAACATTTTAACGTTTAACAATATATTTTAACACCGCACGGGAATCTTAAATACTTCAAACCTTTTTTTCTAATCCGATTAGTCTAATTTCAAATTGTCCAAATCATTTCTGTTAAAGTTATATAAACAAATTTATTATTCCGCTCAACAAAATTATCAATATTGAATTATTATCATTATATTAAATTTTTATTTAAAAACAAAAGCAATGTTGTAATTGTGTTATAAATTTAAAACATAAAAGTTGTAAAACAACATTAAACATCATTGCAAGAATCTATTGCTGATCAGGAATATTAGTTTATCTAAATTTTCAACATTGTAATAATGTATCGTTGGTGAAATTTTGTCCCTTCCTATTCTATGAATCGAAATTTCAGATTTCACATATGTGTGTGTGTGTGTGTGTGTGTGTGTGTGTTTCCGTGTGTGTTATAAAAATGAATTATTTTAAAGATAATATTAATAAATTAAATTTATTCCTAATTACTGCAAAAATTTACTCACTTTAACAGAGAATCAAATCGCTATTGCTACAGTGACAAATTTTGTAAACATTCAAGATAATTGTCTTGTGTATCTTTTCAAATGTCTCTAACATAAACGGTGACGTAACATCTGTCAAACACAGTGCACTCTATATTCATTCATGTTTGCGTTACCACGTTTGCAATGCCTCTTATATATTAACACAATAGATGACGATTTCATATTATAAATTAATGTCGTTATGAAGTACGTGCATTATTTACAAATTTACTTAAATTTAAATATCTGACTTCTTGTCTGTAGAAATAAGTGACAGACTCTAATGAATAGAACAAGAGCATAAATGAATAAGTAGTTAATTTAATATTCTGGTCGTATTAAACATTTATAGTTTATTTTGTATAGTATAGTATATTATATTATAGTATTATAGTATATTATATATATATATATTCTCTATGAGAAGATCATCACTCTAGTATGTAACTTCTTGTTTGCTAGATTATAATTTTGTAAAAAGACCCTCTGATGATGATGACATCGAAATATACATAAGGGTTTAATCTTAAGTAACTTGTTTTATATGTTATTTTTTATTATTTTTGTGGTATTGGCGTTCTTTCCAATATTTTTATTGTAATATATTGTGCCCCTGTGCTCTTAATATTTTTTAATAATAAAAATAATTTAAAATTTGTTGTTTTGTTAAGATCTATATTTTGTAATAGTAATATATTTCTGTCTTCATACTCTTAATGTTTGTAAATTAAACTATAAATGGTCCAGGTGTTCACAGGCATTTTAAACGAATTAGTTACAGTTAATGGATTGCTATTTGTTAGAGTTCAAACTATGTATGTAAAAATGACACCAATGCATTATTTTCAGCCACGCAAACAATGCACCGAGGATTTTTAAGTCGCCATCAGCAATGTAAGCTAGAAAAAGGATATCTTGCGCACAAAATATAGGTAAAAATGCTTAAGTAAAACCTGATTGGAACTCGTAAAAACGAATTGTGCTTTATGGATATCAAAAATAAAAAAGTTATCACCAATAAGCCGTTGAAAGCTTCATTAAGGGTAATAATATAAACAAAGTTTCCTGTTCAGACAAATTTAAGGGTGTTACTTCAACTATTTAGTTTGTTTTTTCTTATGGCGGTGTGATATAGTAACTTATTTAATGCAGTTGTGTCAAATCCGTTTTTAATATTATACGTTTCATAAAAATTTTGTTTACTCAAAGCAACAAAGGATTTTCTTAACATTAGTGTTTTGTAATATAAAACTATCTTGATCCCAATTTATAGTGGGCTGGTAATTATGCTGATATAGTTCCTCGTAAAGTTTAAACAAGATAAGAACTATTTTCTTCTTTCTGAATATTAGGTTCCATACAGACTCGAAAGCGCCTCATAGAATTAGGTGATCCTTACGCCCTTTCGCGCTAACCCGCCTCGGTGACCTACCTGTCTCCGATGAGACAGCTAATAGAAGTCAACAAAATTAATTTTTCTCAAACTGTAACTGTTAGGTAATGTTTACTAACATTTCTTTTACTTACTTATTATTTCCTGGTAATAAAGACCCAACAGGGTGTAATTATACTACTCCTATGAAATAATAGAAAGATAACCGTCACTAAATATCGATTTCTAATATTTTTAAATTACAGTAAATATTCATTAAATAAGAACATAGCTACGTCGTGATCTGCCTCTATTTCCTAGGAATAGCATGTATAATCAAAAATTTTCAGTAAATTTACGGAATGTACGGTTTACAAAATTTTGGTTTCGTTGGCCAAGACCTAGTAGGTGACCCATGGAGAGCCATCCGACATGTAGATCAGCGAGTGTGAGTGTGAGCGCGCTTGAAGTGGATTAATTCTATTGAGCTTCCTATTGTGGATGCCCTATGATAGTGTTTGATCTCTTGATCTTTCTACAGAGGTTATTTGGTTTATGCAGTTCTAGATAAAAACGTTATAGTAATATAAGGGTGGTGAATTATCGTGGGTGTACATTTCTGATGTTCCCAGTGTTTTCTTATTTCTTTCTGTTGACGGGTTTTGGATGCTCTCCTTCAGATTTACACTCATATGGGAATCATCTTTACACACCCTGTGTGGTTAAGCTCTCAACCGAGTTCAACCTGTCCCCTCTTTAGTTCTAAACACGTTTTGAAAGATCATATTTTTTAATTATTTTTAACAATATACTGAAAATAATTGAATTTTTATATTATATTTATCTGTAATACACAAATATATGTATGTATATTTGTAAGTTATGTTCCAAGTTCATCAAGGAGTATTAACAGAAACTTATGTTTTGCAAATCAATTATTGCTTATCATGTGTACTTATGTGTTGATTTTCACAAAAAATCTTTCTAGATCCTAAAAGAATCTACAATAATTCTAGAATAAATGTCTATTCTACGGATATCAATCTTAGTATTTATATATCTGTTTTGATTATTTAATAGTGAAATAGGGTTTACTTTAGTTTATTTTCACTATTTTTATCTTAACAACAACAACAGTGGATAAACCAAAGTAAACACTGTATAAAGTGACAAATCCTGTAATACTTGACAAAGTGCGCGCACACTTTTCGTCTTCAGATATGTCACTCAAACATAAATCGTAAAGCGTTGCAAACTATACATAGTGCTAAATGCTACAAGATGTAATGGTTTAGTTATAAAAGTATTATTTTAAGTTTTATTGGCGTATTTTAAGTAGTGTTATAAAATTGCGTCTAAACTGATAAAACTGTTGCCAATTTCAATGAAATCCTAATTATTTTAATACATTATAAGCAAACCTAATCTAAGTAAACTCTTTGAAGGTGTGGTGTTAAATTGTTTTATTTGATTGTCGTGTAAAATAAGGTTCTGTTTTATTTACTTTATACAACTTTTGAATATTTTTTTCTATTTAAGTTTTGTAAATCATCAATTTTCAGGAACTTTAACCACTAGGCCTATTTATAACTTCCAACACGTAAAATCACTTGCATTTTTTTAAGAATATAACTTGGTGTTTAGTAACTTTGGAACAGACATATCAAGCTATATTAACCACTACTCTTGCATATAGTGCATAACGAGACATACACCATTAAATAGACTACAATAGAACTACTGAAATCCGAACCCCGGTACAGGACATAATTTGATCAAAACCAAATTTTAAAAAGTATCTAAAATTTAACGAAGTATGTACTGAAAGTTTGCTCCTTTCTGCCTCTCTTTTTAAACCATAAGAATACAGCTTCGTCAATTTTTTCATTCACAGAATCTTTCGCGTGATGGCGTTGTTCCAAAGCCTTTTCACTTGTAGCACTGCAGAAATGTTCAATTTTTTATACAGAAATATGTATTGAATGCTCTAATATTGTTCGTTAATTAATGAACGCACTTCTGTCAAATGCAAAATACACAGCAAATCCGAAATCCGAACTTTTCCAAATCCGAACAAGCTATAGCCCCATTTAGTTTGGATTTGAGGGGTTCCACTATTTATAAATAACCAGTTTTTATATAACAACTATTTTTTAGCAATCGAAAACTACGGGGACAATTAAACACGTTTGTTCTGTGTGTCCTTTTTTGTCCACTTGCATAATATTATTTATAACACATAAATATATGAATAATAAGAATTTGTGTAATATGAAAAAAAAATGATTTTATAAAACAAATTGTAAAACGTTTCTCTACAATTGAAACAATAACACATTGTTAAAGGTTGTTATTGACAGTGGGGCTTATTATTGATCAACACTATACTTAAATAATCAACAGAACTGAACTGAAGACAGACGATGCGCCTAATGAAAGACATTGTTGGTAGTTAATTATCTAACCTTGTGTAGATGACAGATAGGGGGTGACTACTTGGCTTTCTGCGTCATATACAGCTGATAGGGTGGTAGCAGGCTCATGGAGCTCGTCCACTAGCGTGGTTTCGACGTACGACATCTCACGTTTTCATCAGGCGATACCATGTCGAGACGTCTGCATTCTATCTCCACCTATGAAAATACAACCCGTAAATTTGTTAGCAATCCGGTTACTAAATCATATAACGTTCAAAATTAGGTTATATATGTAATATAATTATTATATATTAATATTAAACACTTCTTGGCAATTCTAGCATTTACTTTAAGTAAGTGTTTGACTGATGGAAATGTTAAAATAAGCAAGAGTTTATATATTAACATATATTAAAGTAGTAATATATTATAAATTATACTATAATATTAACATGTTAGTTAAAAACTAGGAGTTTAGGTTAAAGATAGCAGTTAAATCATAATAATTTTATATACTTTTATGAAAGTATATTTCTTTTCCTAATCTAATATTTGTAACAAAGAAGTATAACTGAAAATCATTTATTTGTAAAATATATTGAAAATATATATTTTGTGAATATATTTTTCAACTTTGAATTACGATGTATGTGTTATTTAAAGTCTTATATGTTAACACCTAGTGTAACAGTTATCCAACAGAACAGGGATGTACAATTGGTGACTCATGGGCAGCATGGAGTTCGCCAGGTCATTCTGTGTGGTTCACCAACTGTATAGTGATCTGCGGGCAGCAAGCGACTGATTGCTTTTGGCTGTGCTGGTAGCATATCGGTTGCAGTGTCTCGGTGGATGTGAAAAGTATTTTCAACAAAAAAGGTTTATTAAAAATAAAAACAGAAATAATCTCACTGAAATTTCATACCGCCATCTCATGAGGCTTTCTTCAACGCAATAAGATGTGTTTCCCCGCTTTTGCTGGGAGCAACTGCACCGCCTTAATCTCAACACTGAGTTGTAGTTGCCCTTAAAATATTTTTTTTTAAATGTTGTACATCGTTAGTGTTTAACTATATATTTACCATGATAAAAGTTTCATTTTTAACTGTATCATAATTGAATTTAATATCGACATATCTAGGTTAGCTACACAAATCTTAGGAGGAGAACCTTTTCTCGATTTTCTGTTAAAATAAGATTTTCTAATTTAAAAATTTCCAAACCATTGAGAATTGTACTTCCAAATTACTCATGGAATAAAACACCTTCCTCAGTTAACCTTTTCAATCCACCTCTATATGTCGTAATACTATACAAGTGGTCATTTCAACATTTTACGTTTAGATTTATGTACCACATTAGAAAAAAAATATTAATTTATATGTCCTTAGCATTTAAATTTCAAAATTCCTTCTTATGTGATGTCATGAGAACTTATCGACTTTGCTCGAAAATTGAGTTACGGTCGCTGTAACTTCTTTAGATGGACAGATCTGCTACAACATACAAAATATTATCAATTTTATTTGGCACGTAACTTTTTCAACCCCATAACAATTTTATGATAATATTATTAAATTATTTTAGTAAATTACAACTGAAAACATCTAAATATTGAATTCTAAACGGAGACGGCGGTAGCGTGGTGGGCAGAGTATTTTAAATTCTAAGTACGACATATAGCAAAACACTTTTAATTGCTTTTTCCATGTTACTATTTTCATCATAATATAAACGAAAAATATGTCATTTCGGATGACTATATTTTGTTTATTGGCTAAATTAAATTAATAGGCTGACTTATTTATGTGATAAACTTATTGAATTTTGTTCCCAGTAAACAAATTATATTTTATATTGAAACACTTTCAGAACCGAAATTCAAATTCCATATTGTAAAAATATTGTCATTGAAGGAAGCTAACTAACTCAAAACTTGAAGCTTACTCGTATTTGATTCAAAGGTGATTTTTAGCTGTGACTTAAGGGAGATATCGTCATCTGTGATCTGTAGATGTGCTGGGAAATAGGCAGATATCTGAAAAAGATTGCTTAATGTAACTTTGAAATTCTTAGTTACACGGCTTTAAAAAAAACTGAACTTATTGATCGATATGTTCTGAACGAAAAGACCTACTGATGCCATTCTTGTAAAGAGTTTCGTCAGTGAAACTAGGATTTCAGTAACTAGGATGACGCAAAAATAGGCTGTCATTGCTTATGTATTTTCTTATAGCAATCCTAAAATTGCAAATGTATGAAATATACGAGTGAGAGATAAAACTGTATCTGCAAGAAAGATAGCTAATTTTCCCGAACAATGATGCTCTCAAAACATATCTCTATTAGAGGGTATACTTCTCGATGTTCCTAAGAAAAGTAATTACATTCTGGAAATCTAGTTTCAATCTGTAAGCTATGTTTATCTCGGCCTCAAACAATATAGATAACCATTTCTCTACCTTAATGCTCAGATATTTTACCATTTTCCTTTCGCATAATTCCTATTAGGCCATGTTGTACTAGCTAAGAACCTATCATTTTGAAATTTTAAAAAACTATCTTTTACTAGAACATTGTTTTTAATTTAAATTATATCTCAAATGTTCAAAGTTATTACTGACAGGAGTCATATTTCACAATGGATTTAGGCATGTAAGCAAATGAAACCCTTGTGTTTTGGCCTCGGAAGGAGAGTTCACACATGGAGGAGGTTTACCCCACATAAGAGGCCTCTGGGAGTGCGCATGAATGTGTTTAACAAGAATTAGAAGTTATGCTTTAATGTGCCCGCGTGTCTTATGAAGGACAGGAATGAACGTGACACGAAATATGTTCTCAGTAATCACAGGAACTCAGTCACAGGTTGTTCATAATGTGTTCTACAAACAGTCTACATTGTAGGGAAAAGACGATATTTGAACAATGCGAATCTTCTTCTACTGCCCGCTCGAAAATAAAATAAGTAGAATATATCATCCAAAACCAAAGTTATAAATATGAATATCTTTTTGCACAGCAAAATGTAAACTCTTAGAAGTTAAACTTTCATAGTCGTACTTGCAACTGACAGGACAGGTTGCAACTAAACTAAACCTTTCAAGCAAAGGGCAGCAATAATTATATCTAAATACCACAATAAAGTCGGTAAATTTATTCCGAAGAATCTAAATTAACGGAATTGTGGGTAAACAACTGCAAAAAACGTTGGAACATTATTTTAGGCAAAAATATTACATATTACAGCAGCATCAGAAAATAAACCGAGATATTTGTTTAAAAATAAAAATTTTAAAAAAATTGTAAATTATAATTCTATGTACTATACTGGTTGAGATATGATTTCTACAAGCCTTTTTTTTTATGAAAACAGCTAACCAATTGCTCAGAAGGTCAGGAATTCGCAACGGGAAATCTAAACTCTTTCTTCTCGGTTGGTCTTCGAACCGAAAGGACGTCGCAAGATCAAGAACAAATTTATTTTTAATAGTTTTAGTTTAATTTAACTTTATTATGTTAATAAGTGTCTAAAAGTTTTCTTTATTATTTTTAAAATACGTTTCATCGCTGATTAGTCGACATTTGACGAGCACCCTAGCCAACACGTATCCAAAATGAATAATGGCAAGGCCTGATCCAGCAACCACGCTGTACAACATAAATTTCAATTCCAGAAAAGTTGTTAATTTTATGTAAGGTGATGTGAAATCAAAATTTAACTTTCAAAATTTTTATCTCGCGATGGTAGTACAAGTTTTCATATTTTAATAATACAGGAAGTTATGATTAATAAGTGGGATGCAATAACAAATTTTCAACTGTTAGACAAACTAATTTGAAATGTATTTTATTTTATATTGAAGCAATCTCTTTGTGGATATCATATGTCAATGCCATAAATACTAAAATAGTGAAAATATTTGTGTACATTCTTAACATGTTAAACAAATGTAAAACCCAGATTTAAAATATTAGAGTTATATTATAAGTTTCTAAATGTATTTATTTTTTTTTATCTTTTGTGTAAATTTTGTACATTAAAATTTGATTTATTTTATTTTGAAATAATTGGTAAATTTATTAAATGCAACATTCTCAAGTTCAATTTAGGAATGCATTTGACTTGCAGGTCTTTTTTTTAATCATGTAACAGATAACAGCAATATTCAACACCTAAATTCCTTAATAATTTATTTAATGTGTTACAACGTGAGATGCAAATTTTAAATTTTTTATCATAAAGTTCTATACAGATTGAAAATTAATCCAAAATATTTCCATAATAATATATATTTTCAAATTGTATCCACTTCGGTGTACCTTCTATAGAATTGTTTCGTACATCTCGAACATTTAACAGTGCTTTCTGTATCAGAGTATAAATATTCTACTTCAATGCTTAACATTATAACATAATGATATTATTGGTTATTTTTAAGGATTATTATTCATTTAAATTACTTGATTGCCTTTATAAAAGAATGTTTCTGCTCAAACGTCTACGGGGTTTCCTCACACAGGTTGCGGGACTCCTAACTTTCTAATTAAAACTTAAATTAGATTTCAAGTCACCTTTATGGGTTCGTTATTATTTCTAACTTTCCTATTTATTTTACTTTTCATTTCAAATGTTTGAACTTTTAATTAAAAGGTAACACTTTAATTAATATTGTAATCTAATACTTTTTAGATATTAAGTTTCTATTGCAATTACGTAATTAAACAAATTGTTACACTATACAGTTAATAATAGGCACTTATATTAAACACTTATAATACTACAATAATATTAAATATTTTTTATATAGGCTAATGTCAGATCACAGACAATTTTGCTTTTTCAAACAAGAATTATCTGTAATATTTATAGCCTATATTAAAAAATTAATAGTAATTAGCAGACAATAAATAACAATATTAAATAGACTATCTTTCAGTTTTAAATCTCGTTTATGTATATCTTGCAATCGATGTACAGACAAAACACATCTATAGAATGGCACTTTAGAATACATTAAACAGAAAACATGTTAGAACGAAAATCCAATATAATTTCTATTAAATTCATATCGGATGTAGGTTTACAGTAATTGCAGTTGTTTAAAAACAATTCTCATTGAAAAAAAACTGAATTGACAGTTTCTAAAACTAAAGGATAAGTATGTCTACCAGTGGAGTAGCGCGGTTGGTAGGTCCCGAATAGGATTTCAAAAGCTGTCGAAATCATAAAAGCACTCATCTCGTCCAAGGGGCGGAGGTGACCAGTCAAGGCCTTACAGGAATGTCTTCAGACTCGTACAAACTGGTGCCAAGTGTTGTGGTCCCCGAATCAGGATCACA
>JBAIZL010000005.1:34776116-35068616 GCA_036971475.1 Prosapia bicincta
AAAAGTCAAACCCGTGGAGAAGACTAGCACAAAGTTTTAACGGAGTTTTTTGAAAATGCTAGTTTTGATCCTAAAAAGTTAATTTCGATAACAACAGATGGTACTCGTGCAATGACTGATAAAAACAAAGGTTTGGTTGGTCAAATAAAAAGTGACGCTAAATTTAATGAAAATCTGCTATTCTACCATTGCATCATTCATCAAACTGTTTTGTGCTGCAAACTGAGCCCTTCTCTTGAATGTAAAATGCAGGTTGTGATTAAGATTATCAACTTCATTCGTTCAAAGTCTTCTCTACGTCACTGTGAGTTCAAAGCTCTCCTTCAGGAAACTAATGTACAGTTTGAAGACTTGCTTCTTCATAAAAATGTTCGGTGGTTGAGCAAGGGTTTGGTTCTTCAACGGTTTTTTGCAGCTTTTAACGATATTAAAGTGTTTCTGTCTGAGTGCAAAGAAGACATCGCAAGTGAATACTTAGGCTTCCTACTTGACACAGAACTGAATGTAGCTACGATTGCCTTTCTAACAGATATCTTCAGACATTTAAATTTCTTTAACTTAAAGCTACAAGGGAAAGGTCTGCTTGTGTGTGAACTTTACACGGAAGTTAAGAGTTTTTCAAACAAAATTGGTATCTGGTGTGAAGATATCTCTGATGAACAATTGCACTTTCCTAACCTAAAAACTATTTGTGACGAAACTGATGGTATTGATATCAAACCATTTGAAAATGTTTTGAAAGATTTGAAACTTGAGTATGAAACTAGGTTTTCTGATTTTGGGAAAATAGGAGATGTTGTACAAGTCCTTAACAAATGCTTTTCTTTAAAACCAAATGATGAATGGACAAGCGAAGCAGCGAAGATTTTCCACTCAAATAAGGCTGCCTTGCAAATGGAGATGGTCGACTTTCAAGAAGACATCGGTTTGAAGGACAAATTTAGTCAAGTCCCCAAAGATCTTCCTTGTGACCAGTTTTGGATTAGGTATGTTAGCCCTGAGAGATACCCAGAGATGAGAAAATTGGCAATTAAGTTGTGCACAATGTTTGGCTCAACGTACCTGTGTGAGTCAGCGTTTTCAAAAATGAACTTTATTAAAAATCGTTTTAGATTACGTCTGACAGATAATCATCTTAACAACTTGCTTAGAATTAGTTGTACAACCTCAACCCCAAACTTCAAGGAAGTTGTTCAAACTAAAAAATGTCATTTTTCTCACTAAAATGTATCTTATATAAGTTTCAAGATATAATATTCTCTTATTGTAGTATCTTTTGAGTCCAAATATAAACAAATTACTTTACTTCTTTGTTCAAATGTGTTTAAGTTCTTTACCCCATGAATATATATATATATATATATATATATATATATATATATATATATATATATAAAGGCCCGCGGCGGACTTTAGAAAATCCAAAACGGACCCTGACTAAATGTATTTGAAGACCACTGGGTTAGGAGAAAAGCTCCTTTTGTACCATCAACTAATTTTAGGGGAGAGAGAGCAGAGTTGTTTCAGTTTTATCAGAAGGTATTTAAGGAGAACACCTTCCAATTAACTTTTAAAGATAATTTCTTTTTTATACTAGCAACAAATCGTAGGAGGGCAGAGTAGACTTGTTTTACTTGGATGGAATAGTATTTAAGGGTGGTAATGGGGCCATTACTATGCTTCAAATTAACTTGTTAAGATAATTACTTCATTTACACCCTCAACCACGTTTAGGGGAGAGGATGCTTCATTTTGGCCGTACGATATTTATTAAATGCAATAGGGCTAGAATTATACTTTAAGTTAACTTGTTAAATGTATATCACCTTGGCTTCCTACGTGTGTTAACATTTTAAGTGTAATATTAACCTTACATAAACATATGTAATAGGTACTAGGTATATAGATAATAACCTAACATATACCTATATATAGATAATAACCTAACATATTTAAATGTTTAAATTTAGGTTTTATTGTAATTACGTTTCCTTTCTATAGTCACACCTTAAGTCTCTAAATAATTACAATCATACAAAATTTAACACCAGTTGCTCTGACATCCAATTGCTACAAATTATACCAAATTACATTAATAAGATGCAGTGACAAAGATTTATTGCTAAACTAATACTACAGTTACTAAAAAGGTGACTCTTGAGGCATTAGGTTTTTAATACAATAAGGTTTAGTAATTACAGTGTTAATTTGGGGTCGCATTCAAATGAACAAGGTGTCAAATAATCAAGGTATACGCAAATTTCAAATGAACAATGTGCGCGATGACCAACTAATCAAGGTGCACGACTTTCAATTAAACAAGTTACACGCATTTCAACTAATCAATGTGTCAAATAATCGTGGTCTGTTCCAAGTTACGCGCATTTCAACTAATCAATGTGTCAACTAATCAGGGTCTGTTCCAACTTACGCGCATTTCAAATAATCAAGGTGCACGAAGACCAACTAAACAAGGCCTGTTGCGGGTTATCGTATTGCCGCTCCGCAGGCGTTCACTGCACAACTCCTTTAAATTCATAAACGGTAAGTAACCTTTCATTATTATTATTTCTGTAAATATTTAAAGAGTGTGTAGTTACAAAACTAATCTAGTATTAAGATGCAAGTAATATTCGTAGTTTTAAAACTAATTAATACATAATTAGTAAATCTAAAGTAATCTTAGTCTTTGAAAAGTAGTTTGTAATAATACTTTTAATTCTTCAAAATACTACGGTTTAAACTTAATGTTATTTAAATAATTGTAATGTAGCAATTTTTGGTTATAGCATAGCTCATGAAAGTGTCTTATTATGTCTAAATATTTAAACATCGTGTTGAGTAACAGTGTAGTTAGTATTTACAAAACGATAATAATTTTAGTGTTCATTATTCAAAACTCTTCTATATTTAACATCATATTGACGCATAATTAAGAAATCAAAAGTAATCTTTCTCTTTGTAAAATAGTTATTTTTGTAACCTATATTTTTGTAATATACAAATATTGTCCATATTCATTTGTCAACTTAAAAACAATACATAAAGAGTCAAATCCGTTAATTATATTTTAGATGGCATTTAAAATAAATGTATTTGTTAAGAATTTAATTAGGTAAATATTTTAAAACCTAATTCTGAAAAATAGAAACACTATAATCAAACAGTGTGTGTCATTAGACAGGTTTCAAAATACTACGGTATACATTTATGATAATGTAAGTAATACAGCAATAACTTTCGACTTGGTTATAGCATAACTTATAAAGTATGTTATTACAATTGTAAATATTTAAACATCGTGTTGAAGGAAAGTGTAATTACAGAACGATAAGTAATATGATACAAGTTATTATTTTTCAAACGTTTCTTAAAAATTTTCTACATATAACATTATATTGACTCTTAATTAATACATCGAAAGTAATCTTTCTCTTTGCAAAATAGTTTTTAAGACTCTCTACATTTGTAACATACCAATATTGTTCATATTAATTTTTCAACTTACAAATACAAAGAGTGAAATAATAGGAAGTAATTATTAGAAAAATAACTATTGTAATATGTATGTATATATTTTTTTGCTAACTATATTGTTGGTGCCTATTGGAATATATTTCTTTGTTAAACATTTTATTAGGTAAATATTTAAAGAATTAATTCTCAAAAACAGAAACAATATATTCAAATACCGTGTGTCATTAGATTGATTCCATTATCATTAATATACTGTATGCCTAAGACAATGTAAAATGTAATTATATGTAAAATTATATGATAATTTTCAATTTAAAAAATCATTTAATTTAGTTAAGGTGATGTAATAGGATAGTAAGTAGGCTTAATTACTTCTTACATTGGCAATATGTTATAATAAAAGAATCGATAAAATTGCATAAAGGTGTAGATTTGTAAAGCAGTTTAATAAAATCCACTACCTTATAAAAAGACTATGATATTCCTTTGGTTACTAATGCCCTGACCATGTCTTGAATGTGTTAGAGAAACGTCCTATTAAAGTTGTGGGGGGAAAAAGCACTTCTCCGTTATCTTACAGGCTGTAAAGTTTATTGTTAACTTTCAGCCATGGAATTTTTTTGTTTTGTATTGTATTTTCAAAGGCATGGTTTATACGGCCTGTCAGTCAACGTGAAACAAAGGGCGTAACAGCTGGCTCCAAAGAAAAAGGGGCATGAATGTCATCAGGTTTGTTTACTTACCCCATAAATATCTATCTGTCAGCAGAGGTTTTTCGTATTTCCAATTCAGTGTTGTGTTGAGAAGCGTTTGTTACAGACCATACCAACTTATTTGGGGTACGTTTTATTGGAATTGTGAAATAAGTTTATAATAGCGGTTTACATGCGTATAAACTTTTACATTTAGTTTCTTTTATCAGTTGTATTAACTGTGTTTGCTTTAAATTAGTTGAAAAACAAAACGTTAATTGTGTTAAGTTACTAAAGCATGAAACGGACCAAAAAGGTAATTATAAACGGTTTACATATTTTTTTAGTTCAATTATTCCATGTAGCAATTAAAATTAACAAGTCTTTTAGTAATACAATAAGCCTCAAATAGTTAAAGTTGTGATAAAATATATAAAATATTGATACTGTTTCCAAATTACAAAAAGGCTTGTTCAAAAACTATGTCCTGTAATTATTGTTTTTCCATAAATGTAATTAAAGTTTTTGCTAAAATCCCACACCCTATATTCTATATATGAAATCGTTCGTTTCATATGAGGGCTATAGCATAGTTCTATCCGCATGTACTTAGCTATTTTCTGTTGAAATTTTTATTTAATCTCAAAAGTTTATTTCCATTAAAAAATCTTTATTTCGAGGGAACGAATAAATTACACACAAAAACACATAATTCAAAAATTGACAAGTAAAGGAAATATTATATTCCATGTTTGATATTGCTATTTCCTAAATCTCAGATGTCTACAATGAAAAGAAAAATACTCATTCACAGATATTTAATTTCTAACTGTTGAGTCAACCTGATAATGTGTAAACGTAAAATGACATTATTTAAATAAACATTACCATCACTGATACATTGAAATTAAATTTTTGATCACATATCACTAGCTGTGAGTTCAAATCTTTAATAAGGCAGGCAAAATATTTGCATTGATAATAATATTAAACATTACAAAAAATTACTGTTTAATGTTAAGACGTTGCATATTTAAGATATTTTAAAGATGTTCATTACAATATTAGTTATTCATTTTAAAAAAACTTCCAAGAGATATTTCTTACGATACACCCGTTCCAAAAACATCGGTTATCATAATCATACTCAAACCATTCATTTAACCATGTAAATTGGTTGTCTGTGCTGAAACATCTGTGAGCATCAGGTTATTATTATTTTTTTTTTTTTTTGTAGTTACTGTGTAGGCAGTGAAAGTATTAAAAAAACGAAGTATTTTCTATTAAAGTGATCTAAAACCATTGCGTTTGAACTCGAAGTGTAAAATATCAGTACTAGTATTAAATTCCTCTTGTAATATTTCAGTCCAACAATCACAGAAGTAGGGTAAAATTTTACTTTTATTACCATAATTTCCATATTCATTAAAAACGCATTTAGAGCATAATATGGCCTACTCAATACTTGAAATGAATCTCCTCTAATTCACTAATCACATCCAATTCTCATTAATATAAAGATAAAATGATACAATAATTTTTCTTTTTTCCAAACACTAGTCAATCTTCTATGATTAATAAATAGTATGAATCATTACATATAATCTGTGCATGGCATGTGAAATAGTTGTCTGATCACTGAACAAATGTAATAAATATTTAGTTGATTCCATCATCATGTGAGCTACTAGTTTTCACCAAACAATTAGAAGTATTTATAATTATATTTGTTGACACATGTCCCGAAACGACCGTCCTCAACAAATATAAGTAAGTGCTACTTTAGGAAAGTTTATAAATACTTAAATTGTTTAGTTAAATGTATTAAATGTTAGGAAAAAATAAATTATTAAAAGAAATATTACATGAGAAGTAGTTGAAACCAATGTGACAATATAATACGTCAAAATAAATTCCTTATGAAAATATTAAGAGGTCGAATGAATTAGGTAAGTATTGCAATA
This sequence comes from Prosapia bicincta, assembly GCA_036971475.1. Taxonomy (NCBI): domain Eukaryota; kingdom Metazoa; phylum Arthropoda; class Insecta; order Hemiptera; family Cercopidae; genus Prosapia; species Prosapia bicincta. The sequence goes on from JBAIZL010000005.1 coordinate 34,782,250, forward strand.
GGAATTTTTAAATGTCTTGGTAATCTTTAACACTTACCTGCTGTTAAACCTACATACAGTTTGAAGCAAATATTTTTGGTTTGAACCACAGTTCATAAGTGTACCTTACTTAAGTTTCAAAACTTACTACAGCCTGTCACTTTATTGTCAATGTATTACATACTAAAAAAATAATTTAATAATAATCATAAACCATTGTTTAAGTGATTAATTTAATAAGATTTAGTTACAAATATATTCATAAATTTTATGTCTAGTTGTCATTGTTGACAGCTATGGTAACTATCTACTTTATGTTGTACGTTATTATAGTAATTAGTAATGGATAGGTGATCATGTTCTTAGGGATGAGTGTAAATGAAACTACAGTACTTCCAATTTGAAAACTTTTTAATAAATTGTCTTTTAAAATTCCTTGGCAGTGGCTAAATAATTACTAATAGTCAACATTTTCTTGATACAAAATTACATGAAATCGATCACTTGTTTACAAAACATATGTTAAATGTAATTGTGGGGATAATACTTGACCAAGATTGCATAATCTCCGATTTCTCCTTAACAACATGAAACTTGAAGAAATTGTTTTTTTTTAATTTTTCCAACTAGCATAAAAACAACCCACCCATAGTAATATGTGTTAACATTATAATCCCTTTAACACAACACTGCACTGAACAACTCTAAAATTAAAAAATTTAAACACATTGCATAGTCGATAATTGCATAAAAACTGTCTATAAATTTCTTATATTTTACCTGTTGTAATTGTTCGCAGGCCATACAAAAGCACATCAAGGCTTACAAGGATTACTTATATGTGGGAGTTGCTAAACAATTCATAAATAGCTAAACAATATTGTAATAATATAATATTACATTTAATCGATCACTTATAAAATACAGTTTAAATGTGATGCTTGAGGTAAGGTATTACTTTATCAAGAATGCATCACCTTGGATGTTTCCCTAATGATTAGTATAATTTTAATCTTTATGACATAAAATTAGTAAATTTTCTCTTGTGAGTAATTATAAATTGTTTTTTTCTGAAAAACATTAATACAACCTCACACATATTAAAATGTGTTAACCCATGCCAACTGTAACCTTATCCCAACACACGTTGCCCTGAAGTAAAATGAAATAAAAAAATATTAATACAATGCGTAGTCTAGAATTGCATTGTAAACTGTCTACGATTCTAGTTATATTTTAGCCTATGTAATGTATCATTATATTGTAGTATGAGCTGTATCATTTCCTTTTTTCGGTTTTGTTTTACTCACATGTCGATAATAACACTTACTTTTTTATTAGTCCGACTTTATGAATTGAGTTAATTGCGACTACAGGCGCTTCTTTGGCAACACAAGTTTAAAGGGACAAATCACTTGGACAGGATATTATTACAGAAGGGCGTTTTGTTGGTATTTAAAAGGAGTGATAGATAATAAATCGCATTAACTTATAACAAACATATTTATAAACAAAGCCTTACTGTTTACTGCTCCTCTCAAGTTCGGCCTAGAAATAATATTTGTTGGGGTGATAGAACCCAACCATAGATTCAGTACTATAACAACTAATAGTACTACAATGTTTATATTACCTCTTGAATTTTGTCGTCTATTGCGTTCAGTTAAACTCAATTAATCACTTTAACTTCCATAAATCCAAAGGTTGGATAGTCATAAACTAATGTTTAAGTGATTAATCTATATTACATTAATAAATTAGTTACAGGCTATTAACTCAGACGATAACAGTCCGTATTATTATTTTATTAGCAATGTCACCTAGCCCTGACCGGTATTTACAAACCCCCAGTAACGGGTGTCTAAACTACAACCGTTTTAGAGCTACATTGTAGAAAAACAAATTCTAGACTACAAGATTTTTTCAACAAATTTAAATGAAATTTTATCGCATATAGTTTTATTGTAATAAATGAACTTGCAATTAAATGTTATTATAATTTTTTACCAGTTACACATGTATAACTACATATTTATTTAAAAATATGTATGTGCTTAGTTTCATATAGTTTGGATTTTATAAAGATGATAACTGGCTAAACTTTTTAATTACATTCAAATATAATGCAGCATATTTTGAGCAAATCTCTTTTATGTGTAGTCAAAGTATTGAAATTAACTTAATTAATTTATAAACACAAACTTTCATCTTAGCCTCCGGCTACAGTTTAAATAAAGGTTTTTATTATATAATTTATCTCGGCGTTTATATGTAAGTACCAAAAATTGTTATCATTCATACGATTGAAATACATATTTCTAAAATGGATATAATTCTATACACACACACAAAAATATAGGCCTACTAATAATTGTTGTATTGGTGGAAACGTGGTTTGCAAGCTAAGTCGCCTCACTGTTATTTGTACATTGACCGCGAGCTGTTTATGTTTGGAGAGATAAGAGTGGAATGCTCACAGCATCTGCGTTTACAGAAACCCTAGTTAAGTTAAGACTCTTACCAGACTATATCTAGGAATTCATTTGATTAACACATTGTAAACTTTAAAGTATATTTCAGTGTGCATTTAGGTTCAGTAACATTTACATATTATGAAATAATTTTTACAATAAATTTCAAGACCTCTCAATTATAACTAACCTTGGGAAATAAAGCGATTCAAATTTTTGTGGGTATAATATGCCTATGATTAAATAGGTCTTCGGAGTAGGAAAATATTACTTTCTTTTTTCGTAACTTGAAATTATACAGTAGGAATTTTTTTGGTAAGTCGATTCTTTTTTTTTTTAATTTTCATTTATTATTTTTTGTAGTTATGAATTTTAATCTTTATCTCAATTAGAATCGAAATCCGTTTCATGCCGTTGAATATGTTAGCAAATTTTCCACTATTTATCTATGCGAATTTTGTATATTTATATCCCTCCTATAAACAAGTTGGATGATCGTTGTTCATTTAATTTAAATGTAGAATATGATGAATTCCACACACACACACACACACACACACACACACACACACACACACACACACACACACACACACACACACACACACACACACACACACACACACACACACACACACACACACACACACACACACACACACACACACACACACACACACACACACACACACACACACACACACACACACACACACACACACACACACACACACACACACACACACACACACACACACACACACACACACACACACACACACACACACACACACACACACACACACACACACACACACACACACACACACACACACACACACACACACACACACACACACACACACACACACACACACACACACACACACACACACACACACACACACACACACACACACACACACACACACACACACACACACACACACACACACACACACACACACACACACACACACACACACACACACACACACACACACACACACACACACACACACACACACACACACACACACACACACACACACACACACACACACACACACACACACACACACACACACACACACACACACACACACACACACACACACACACACACACACACACACACACACACACACACACACACACACACACACACACACACACACACACACACACACACACACACACACACACACACACACACACACACACACACACACACACACACACACACACACACACACACACACACACACACACACACACACACACACACACACACACACACACACACACACACACACACACACACACACACACACACACACACACACACACACACACACACACACACACACACACACACACACACACACACACACACACACACACACACACACACACACACACACACACACACACACACACACACACACACACACACACACACACACACACACACACACACACACACACACACACACACACACACACACACACACACACACACACACACACACACACACACACACACACACACACACACACACACACACACACACACACACACACACACACACACACACACACACACACACACACACACACACACACACACACACACACACACACACACACACACACACACACACACACACACACACACACACACACACACACACACACACACACACACACACACACACACACACACACACACACACACACACACACACACACACACACACACACACACACACACACACACACACACACACACACACACACACACACACACACACACACACACACACACACACACACACACACACACACACACACACACACACACACACACACACACACACACACACACACACACACACACACACACACACACACACACACACACACACACACACACACACACACACACACACACACACACACACACACACACACACACACACACACACACACACACACACACACACACACACACACACACACACACACACACACACACACACACACACACACACACACACACACACACACACACACACACACACACACACACACACACACACACACACACACACACACACACACACACACACACACACACACACACACACACACACACACACACACACACACACACACACACACACACACACACACACACACACACACACACACACACACACACACACACACACACACACACACACACACACACACACACACACACACACACACACACACACACACACACACACACACACACACACACACACACACACACACACACACACACACACACACACACACACACACACACACACACACACACACACACACACACACACACACACACACACACACACACAGCCTGTAAACCACATTTAATTGAAATCGACATCATTAGGTAAGATTTGATTTTCCTCCCTAGAGATTGATATTCAGTTGGTCTTTACTCAGCTCCCTCACTCAACTTGTTGTCATCGGTAAAAGAATTCAATTGCCGTAATAAATTCCTTTGCCAAGCTCACCATGTAACAACTAACATCAATATAAAAGAATATTTTAATACTGATTTTAAAAAAATTAGTGAATGTTATTGCATAATATTAACCATAGTGTACAACCGTAAACAAAGGATGACAATAAATGAATTATTTCTAGATTGCTAGCGAAGAAAGGTTAATGTAAATAACGGAACTGTAATTCAATATTTTTAATTTATTTTAATTACGATCTTTATGATAGCAAATAAAAAGTAATAACCCTCATTTTGATTTTCAAGAATAAAGAGTAAATTCTCGCAAATGATGTATTTAAGTACAAGGGCATTTACGTAAATACTTCAGCGGAATTTGTCTTTTCAAATAAATTTACCATGTAGAGGGGATATGCTTCAACCTATTACCTTGTACTTAAATAATTTCAAAACCTTTACGTAAATTCAGCCTAAACCTTTATTGGTGTGTTATACAGTATATGCATTTATATTAGTCATATATGGCTACCAAATTATATTCAAGGTCCTATAAAACAAATGTTCATAAGTAATAGTAGCTATAAAGTAATTAATTACACTAAAGCCTTTTCTTAGCTTATTATTTTACCATATTATTTTTGGTAGAATATGAAAAACCCATTTTCCGTAACTAAAAAGCTCGCATAGTCAACTGCGATTGAGCGAATCTTCCTATTAACAAACATATTACACAAACAACAAATTACATTTGCTCATCAACTTCGATGGAAAATGGGACGTCATTATTTGAGTAATTATTTTTTGAAATTCCCTTGACGAATATTCCCAAAGTCCTACATATTATATCTTATCTTGCAATTATTCTTTTTCATTTTATAATCTGGTCAACCCAGTACACAATATCAGTCCAATACAAATTAATGCTTATTTTAATATTTACTAATAGGAAAAAACATTTTGTACAAACAAAATATTAATAAGAAAACGAAGTGAAAATTTATAGTAAAGTTATAATTCGCGGATTTATCTCTATTTAGTGAAGTGATGAAGTTATCATCTGGGACTTATTATAGGCTATATGTTGATTATTACTTATTGCGCTTGGCGACCTGACCTGTTAACTAAAGGTTGTTATATTTTTAACTTACACTTGGAGGAAACGATTTCGTATTAATCGTTCCTCCAAGTGTAAGCTAACAATTTAACAAGTATAATAAATAATTAATAACCAGCTCGTCATGAACAACAACAACACTTAGATATTGATTATGGTAAATGAACTAATTCGTATTTACAGTATAATAGTTTTGTAACTAACTAAAACCTTTTGGTTCGGACATTAGTTTAAACTTATATCACGGAGAGGAAATACGTTGTGGCGCCACTGTTTCAAGGTTATCTTGAAGTGTTAATTCATCTGTTTTCCTTGTGCCCTTTTACTAAGAAGCTACTTGTTGCACAATACGGAGTCAAGTACAGTTTTCCGACATACGTGCCATATAAATATGTAGTAAGTACATTTATGTAGTTATAAATGTTTGCTTATATTTCATTTATTATACCTACATTATAATGTATTATAGGTTGTCATTTTACAGAAGCATTTATGTGGTGGTATGAATTATGTGGCCTAAATAAATTCACATGTGGTTTTGGTTATGATTTTTTAAAACCTTGCAAGTACAAGACCGTTAATGTTTCTAACAGTTTATTGAATGTTATGTTCATTTGTGTTTAACCACTGATTTTTGTCAGTTATGTTGCGAGGATATTACATATAAATTTAATTTCAAAAATCAAACTAAATATATTGAAATATTAATATATTTTAATTATTAATAATATAATATAATTTATATTATTTAATAATATTATAATCAAACAAATTATAAATATTTAATAACAATATATATAGTATTGATTTAATTATAATTGATACATTAATATTACAACGTGATAGTTTTTAGCATTATATAACTTGTTCAATGTTTCAGCGTAATTGTTTAAGGGAGTATGCCTCGGAAAGTAAATTAACTTGCCATTTACAAACACAAAAAAAATTGAATTTGCTATTGTTATTTCAATCGGTGTGTGTGTGTGTTGGGTTAAGTAATTACTAGAAACAGTAAAAAGTTACTATGCTACAAAAATTCGTTCTCACATTTTCTCTTGCAAGGGTGTTTTGTATATATGGTATTTATTTTCCTGTTCTATTCTATAGTTTTGTAATTCTATAAGGTGTGTGCAGGATGAAACATGGTGCTGTGGTTGCTAATAGTGCTTTCTTAAAGTTAAATTTTGTGTTAAAATTTTTTATTTTTGGGAGACAATAGGAAATGAATTATATTTACAGGCACTTTGCTAGCTTTTACTTACAAAAAATGAAGCCAACATGTTAAATTAGTCATGTTTGAGGTATGCAGTGGAGGGGTGGGGGAGTTTCTATTTTCCAAAATTCTGATTTTGTTAGACTTGCGAATGTTTTCATAATTTCCCTTTTATTCTTAATGACTTTTTGCATCCCCCTTTATAATTTAGTTTTTGTTTCAAAAATCGATTACGTATAAGTAGGAGATAAATACCATGTTTATTAGTAATTGATAAATTATCAATTTGCTATTAGCAGATTTACTTCTAGTACTGTAACAGTATATTTTGGTATTAATTCAATATACAGTTTATATAATTATTACTGGCCTTTTTTACATGTCATTATTTTTTTTCTACAAATCTTAGCTTGATGGGGGAACCTATGATTTGGAGTCCTACCTGCATCTCACAGTGTTGCTGAAATGTTGCTTTTGATGGATTCTTGGAGCGTTTTGTACAAGCTTTAGATGTTAAAAGTAAGATTATTACAGTATAAGAAATATTATATATATGTATATAAAGAACTAAGTCAAAATACAAATACCAGAATTATAATTGAATTTACAATTCAAAGCTTTTCGTTGGCTAACAGTACAAACATCATCAGGAATATTAAACAATTAAAATTAACATATGTGCAAATTAGATCAAATAAATAGCTATGCCAAATAAATTATAATGTTGTTAAACTTTTATTTTGTTGCCCTAACATTATAAACATTGATTATATTATCAAATTTAGATTTATATTCAGTGTTTGTAATGTTAGGTTAGGTTAAAATGAAAGTTTAACAACATTGTAATTGATTTGGCATAGCTATTTATTTGATCTAATTTGCACATATGTTAATTTTAATTGTTTAATACTCCTGATGATGTTAGTACTGTTAGCCAACGAAAAGCTTTGAATTGTAAATTCAATTATAATTCTTGTAATTGTATTTTGACTTAGTTCTTTATTAATACACAAGAATACATATTGCGATATTTATATATATATATATATATATATATATATATATATATATATATATTATAATTAAGATGATTATTTTTTCTTGATTTGTTATAATTAATAAATAACTTCAAAAAGTTCATAATCAAGATATATTTTATTCAACATTTACAATTATGCTGAAGCTTTTCGCCGGTGCATAGTTCCAGCATTCTCAAAGACTATATATATATAATCTTTGTCGATTATTTATTCAATGAGTAACCGAATTTGATTTGTATTTGTTTAGTTTAGATGTTCATTGTATCTTTCTTTTAATTTCTTGTTTGTTTCTCCCACATATAATTGATTACAATCTTGACATTTTATATTATATACATATAAATATGTATATATTTATACAAATACACACACGTGTGTGTGTGTGTGTGTGTGTGTATATATATATATATATATATATATAGTTTTTTTTTCACATTGTCCATTATTTTTCCGTTGCACTGACTTTATGAAGTTATTATTATCACTTGTAAATACTTTTTTCCACCACTGTGTAATAATAATAACTTCATATATATATATATGTGTATATATATATATATATATATATATATATATATATATATATATATATATAATCGTGTGTTTATGTATATGTATGTATTTATGTATCTGTGTACTTTTTTCAATTTTACTCGTTTAAAATAATTTAATATTTTTAATAAAAAACTTAGTACTTTATCGAACACCTATGATAGCGGCTACCGCTATTTTCGTTATATTATTTTAATTTTCTTATGTATTTCTATGGCCTAAACACGAATCCATCAGTATTTTCTGTCGCTGATGCCGGTTTTTTAAAATATACTTTAAAAAACATCAACCTAAACTAACCTTTATATTTCAACATTAATATATAGGCTTTATATATTGAAATATAGATACAAAGTATCCAGAGCGGTAGTTGCTGATCTTAATAATTACCAGAATATAGCCTACGTGTTATGTAATAAAATAAGCTTATATATAACCTTTTACAGTATGCTATTATTTTGTTTCAGAACTTTCGATTGACCACGACGCTGTCTATTTACAGGAAGAAGTTATATTACTAATATCTGATGTAAAATGCTTGTTGTGTTAACGTTCAGTGCAATACTTTCTGTTTTGATATTTTATGACTAAAATCAAAAGTGCGATAGGTTTAACATTTTGCGATAGGTTTCATTGTTTTCAGACCAGTTACAAATGAAGGATGTGCACATGTTCTATGCAATATTCCTTGTTTTGTGCGTGGAATTGTGTGTGTATGAGTGATTTCTTTAGTTCTATTGGTTAATGTTTATAAGCGAGGACACGTACGATATTTTGGATAATGTCGTACTTCATACTGTTAAAATAAGTAAATTTATTAAATCCACGATGTAATTAATGCACAATAGCAGCTGATTGGGTTGAAATGCAGTACTCCGGCACTATACGATATTTTGGGAAATTGTTCAAAACCATCAAATTGGACGATATCCACAAGAATTTTTTTAAAATTGAAGTAGGAAAGTTACTTTTTTTCAATTTAAAGTAGGGTACTAAATTCAGCGCGGATGTAGAAGTTGTGAATATGCGCGGAGTGATACTTACGTCACAGTGCTGCGCATAAGGTTGTACGCATTGTCCGCCGTACGTCACTCAACCTTATGTGTGTAGATATTTGAGAAACAACTTCTACAGTTAGGATAGATTTGGTTTTAAATTTATAAAATACTGTATACCTATATTAAAATATACCGAAAAAGTGTAAAGTCAGGTTAGGTTTGGTTTTAATTTTATACATTGAAATACAGTTGTAACATCACGAAGCATTTGTATCACTCCGCGCCTATTCACAACTTCTACATCCGCGCTGAATTTTTTACGCTACTTTAAATTGAAAAAAAGTAACTTTCCGAGGTCAATTTTTAAAAAAATTCTTGTAGATATCGTCCTATTTAATGATGTTAAACCATTTCCCAAAATATCGTATGGCGCCGAGTTTCTGCATTTTTACCAAATAGCCTTTTTACATGTTTCGGAATGTTTCCTGCAAATAAAGGCCTGGTTTAGGAACGTAAACAATTACCTTATATTGTGAACTAAGTTTAATGGTTTTTAGGCCAGTTACAAATGAAGGATATGCAAATGTTAAATGCAATATTTCTTGTGTTGTGTGTGGAATTTTGTGCTTAGTGTTCTCTAAAGTGATTTTGTAAGTTCTATTATTCAGTAAGGCTTGTGTGCGTTACTATAAGACTCTCTACATTTGTAACATACCAATATTGTTCATATTAATTTTTCAACTTACAAATACAAAGAGTGAAATAATAGGAAGTAATTATTAGAAAAATAACTATTGTAATATGTATGTATATATTTTTTTGCTAACTATATTGTTGGTGTCTATTGGAATATATTTCTTTGTTAAACATTTTATTAGGTAAATATTTGAAGAATTAATTCTCAAAAACAGAAACAATATATTCAAATACCGTGTGTCATTAGATTGATTCCATTATCATTAATATACTGTATGCCTAAGACAATGTAAAATGTAATTATATGTAAAATTATATGATAATTTTCAATTTAAAAAATCATTTAATTTAGTTAAGGTGATGTAATAGGATAGTAAGTAGGCTTAATTACTTCTTACATTGGCAATATGTTATAATAAAAGAATCGATAAAATTGCATAAAGGTGTAGATTTGTAAAGCAGTTTAATAAAATCCACTACCTTATAAAAAGACTATGATATTCCTTTGGTTACTAATGCCCTGACCATGTCTTGAATGTGTTAGAGCAGGGGTTCCCAAACTTTTTTGTACCACGCCCCCCTCTGGTTATTTGGAGACCCCCACGCCCCCCTACACATATCAGCTTTCCATTTTGCAATACCTTATTTCCACGGTGCCGTACATAGCAACTCCTACTTGTACAAGTACATGAACTCGTACAAGTATGTGCTTAGTTGATACGGTGAGTAGGTAGATTTTTTGTTCACTGTTGAATGCGGTATCGCACAATGGAAAGATTCGATAATTGTACGTATGATGAAAATTAAAACAAGTATTACATGAAAAACGAATATAATTACTGATACAAAATTTAACATTGTAACACAGATACATTTTCAATTTAAGGAAGGTGAAACAATAGGCCTACCTACTTACAAAAACAAAACATAAAATGTAATTTAGTGAGATGGGTGCGCTTGCATGCTCTGAATAAGTTGACAGATCCTGGGTTGTGTTTCAGACAAAGCACAGCGTAGGTCACTTTCGACATCAAGTTTGATGCGGTACTTTGTTTTGATCGCCACAAGAGTTGAAAACGCTTTTTTGCACATGTATGTTGTTGAAAAAGGCAAGTACATCCGAATAGCTTTCTCTGAAACACTGGGGTAAACTCTTAAGTACTTTAACCAAAATGAGGGCTTGTCCATTTTTTCAAAATCGTATCTTGCAGCAGAGTCATTTTTTATTTCTATTCCCTCCTCTTGCAACTCTTCTGGCAGCAACTGTATGTCGATGTGGAACAGGTCGGTTGATAGTTTGTAAAACTCCTCTGAAGTTAGGAAAGTACCTGCTGAACTATTCCTTGAGGTTCTTCAAATGGTCAATTATCAAGTTTTTCAAAAGCGGTCCTTCAAAAACGTCCTCAAAACATGTTTCTTCTGAGACTGATACTACTTTGCTGAAACTTGAATAGTTGCTGGGGTTCATTGACATTTTACGTATCCAAAGTTGTAGTTTCTCAACGTACATCTTGATGGCATCCTGATGTGTTACTATATTTGAGTCTGCACCTTGCAGTCTCAAGTTTAGGTTGTTTAACGTGTCAAAAAAATCTAATAAATAGGCCAAAATCACTTGGCTACTGGGTTTTTTGAACTCTGCACTAAGCTCGTTTTGTTTCTGCTGTGCCAAAAACGTAATCACTTCATCACGGAGCTCAAATAGTCTTCCCAACATATTGCCTTTTGATAGCCATCGTACTTCTGTATGAAATAGCAGCGTTTTGTGGTCACTTCCTAAATCTTCACAAAGAACTTTAAGCAATCGAGTATTTAATGGACTGTTCTTAACGTAGTTGACTACTTTAATACATAGCTTTAAAACAGCATTGAGTTCATATGGAAGCATTTTTGCTGCCAAGGCTTGGCGGTGAATAAAACAATGAATCCCAACCACATCAGCATTCTTCTCTTTGACCAACTGCACAAAGCCTGAATGAGAACCCAGCATTGAAGAAGCACCATGTGTGCATACACCAATAAGTTTTATTTTTTTTGTAGGAAATTATTTTTGTAATTTTTTTATTTATTTCATTTGGGTGTCACGCCCCCCCTGGACTTTCTCCACGCCCCCCCAGGGGGGCGCGCCCCCCAGTTTGGGAACCCCTGTGTTAGAGAAACGTCCTATTAAGTTGTGGGGGGAAAAAGCACTTCTCCGTTATCTTACAGGCTGTAAAGTTTATTGTTAACTTTCAGCCATGGAATTTTTTTGTTTTGTAATGTATTTTCAAAGGCATGGTTTATACGGCCTGTCAGTCAACGTGAAACAAAGGGCGTAACAGCTGGCTCCAAAGAAAAAGGTGCATGAATGTCATCAGGTTTGTTTCCTTACCCCATAAATATCTATCTGTCAGCAGAGGTTTTTCGTATTTCCAATTACCGGCAGGAAGTTAGCGTTAACGCTGGCTGCTGCTGGCGCCACGAACATTCTCGGGCGACAAAGAAGCCTCTGTTTACTCACTTCTAAATATTAAATAATGGTATTTCTTATACACACATGATTTAAAATATATTTAGGATTACTTACAAACTTGTTACAACACTTCAAACATTTTATTTAAATAGTTATGTTCGTATATTCACTGTCGGAACAACAGGCTCCCCAAACGTACCTTCGTTAGGCGGTTTTAGGGATAGAAAATGAGAATCCTGCCAACATATTTTTTGCAAGCGTGTTACGTACACATTTAGCTACAGAACTAACTATACCACAATATTTAAATAAAGCCAATAAATTATCTACAGATCATGATATCAAGCCCGGACGAAAACCGTACCTAGCAATCGTTAAACTGTTCTAAAAGTTATTAAAAAATCCAATATAATTTTTCTTTGCAGGCTTGTTACAAACAAATGAAACATTATAACTAACACTGATACAATATTTGGATGTCAATATTACATTAGCTACAAGCCATGATAGCTAGCCCGGGCGCTCACCGTATCTACCTCTCGTTTATGGGTTCCAGAATTTTTAAAATGATAACCCAGACCACATATTTCTTTGCATTCGTGTTACGCGTACCTGTAACTTTGGAACTAACACTGCTGCAATATTTGGATGTCAATATTAAACTAGCTGCAAGGTTAGAGAATATTATTGTAATGGAATAATTTTTTAGGCGTGTTATGCATACAAGTAACGTTATAACCAACATTGCTACAATATTTGGATGTCAATAACAAATTACCCTGGCGAAAACCGTACCTACCAATACTATCAATCGTTGTATTATCTTAGAAGCTACAACGAGTTATGGACGTGTTATCAATAGAAGTAACTTAACGTTACTACACTATTTGGAAGGCAATATAAAACTAGTTACAAGCCATGATAACTAACCCAGACGATAACTGTACCTTTCCATCGTTAAACTATCACGTAATTTATAAAAAAGCAGTGGTCACTTTTTTATGTGTTAAGTATACATGCAACTTTGGATGGAATGTTATAAGTATAACTCTGATGTACGCTACTGTGAGGGAGCAGCAAGGTATCCACGGGCATTTTATGGAACAATAGGTTTTGGAGGCCAAGGCGCAAGTTGTAAGCCAATAAAAGTTTTAGGTTGACATTTTTTCATAACGGTTTGAAATAACGTTATGTGTAGGTGAAGATATATCCATTTTGGTCATGTTTATATTGGGTTTTTTGTGTAATTGGATGCAATATTTTAGGTATGAATTATATAACATAGGTGAGTACATTTTTTTATCACCACGAGAGGTGAAACAAGCTGAGAGGTTTGAAAAAATCTGGTTTATCTTAAGAGATGGACTTGTTTTGACAATGATAACACTAGTCAAGGGTATATAAATGATTGAGGTTATGGCAAAAGCATCGACGCAGAATATGTTTATACCGAAAACCTACAAAGTATTTTGAGTACATCATCGCAAATTTTCTGATTTGATGAGATATTTTACCTGCAAAATTAAATATTTGGAAACCAGCTGAGGTTACATAGGTGAGTATATTTTGCACCACAATGAGGGGTTTAAACAGCTAATGTCAAAGCAAATCTAGTTTATCTTGAAAGGTGTACTTGTGACGAAACAATGATAGCACAAATCCATTGTATCAAAGGTATATTAATAGAATGTGAATATTTACTAACCAATAATTTGATATAATCTGGCCGTTATTTGGTCGATAAGGTTAGCGTCTAGAATGTGTATAATTGCTAGCAAATGTTTTTACAACGGGTAATAGCGAGTATACATTTTTTTTTTTATAACCACCGTGTGTTGATTCACATTTTTATTGCGAGTTAAGATAAAGAGCAGCGAGGGGGGGGTTTAAAGTGGTTCTCTTTACTAACAGAATTGTAGTTTGTCAAATTAGTTTTCAAGGAACAATAGCATTTAAAATATGAAGTTTTTAAAAATAATATTGGGACAATTCTGCGGACTATATACAAACACGTATTTGTATGTCGAACAAATTCATGTGTTATTTGTCTTGTTAATTGGTAATAGATGAAAATATGGGATTGTTGCTGTGCTTTTGGTCACCGAATTCGTTACCTTACTGGCAATAACATTTGTACTTTGAAATAACCTTTGCAAAAAAAAAAAAAATGAGGACATGCTATTATTATGCCTTTAATGGTATTTTAGTCATTTTTTATTTCTGACTACCAATTTGCCCCTTTCCCTAATACTAATACATAGCTTCTACTCTGGAATTTCTTGAGTAGAGGTAGGCCTATATCATCATAATTCAAAAATTAAATTATGGTTTTGATATGGATAGAATTGTTAGTGGTTTTCAATTGTAATTTATAGTTTCTTGATGAATTATTGCTCTTAAATTGACTAGTTTACTTTACTATAAGGGGCTCAGTTTCTTGATCCATTAATGATTTTGCTTTGACTAGTTTACTTTAATAAAAAGTATCAGTAGGCTGTTGCATCTAGAATAACTTTTTAAAAATAACCACTTGATAAGATACTTTTATGTTTTGTGATATAACCAGGTCGAAATATATTGCTAATAAGATACTTTTATGTTTTGTGAAATAACCAGGTCGAAATATATTGCTATATATTACCGTTTCTTGATTAACGATAAATTAAAACCGAAGTACTTTTGAAAAATTAATCAAATGTATTAAAAACTACTTTGCAGAGACAAAGATTACTTCCGTTTTACTAATTAGGTGTTATTTATTTTCAAAACTTGGCATATTACTTGCTTCATATTATTTATCTTTTTGTAGTTTTTTTGTATCTTATTGTAAAATGTAACTAGCAAATTAACATTTTAAGTTATTAAAAAAATATATTTCAACTATTATTTTTCTAATATTGTATTTATTTGACTATATATTGTTTATAAGTTGACAAATAAATATGGACATTATTTGTTTATTACAAAAATATAGGTTTTAAAAATAACTATTTTGCAAAGAGAAAGATTACTTTTGATTTCTTAATTATGCGTCAATATGATGTTAAATATAGAAGAGTTTTGAATAATGAACACTAAAATTATTATCGTTTTGTAAATACTAACTACACTGTTACTCAACACGATGTTTAAATATTTAGAGACATAATAAGACACTTTCATGAGCTGTGCTATAACAAAAAATTGCTACATTATAATTATTTAAATAACAATAAGTTTAAACCGTAGTATTTTGAAGAATTAAAAGTATTATTACAAACTACTTTTCAAAGACTAAGATTACTTTAGATTTACTAATTATGTATTAATTAGTTTTAAAACTACGAATATTACTTGCATCTTAATACTAGATTAGTTTTGTAACTACACACTCTTTAAATATTTACAGAAATAATAATAATGAAAGGTTACTTACCGTTTATGAATTTAAAGGAGTTGTGCAGTGAACGCCTGCGGAGCGGCAATACGATAACCCGCAACAGGCCTTGTTTAGTTGGTCTTCGTGCACCTTGATTATTTGAAATGCGCGTAAGTTGGAACAGACCCTGATTAGTTGACACATTGATTAGTTGAAATGCGTGTAACTTGTTTGATTGAAAGTCGTGCACCTTGATTAGTTGGTCATCGCGCACATTGTTCATTTGAGCGTTGCGTATGTACGTTGTACCTTGGTTAGTTAACACATTGGTCATTTGAAGCAGCCCCCATTAATAACTTACTTCCCTAATTTTTTTTACTATCCACCTAATTCATTCACGTCGCCCTTTTATATTTTTACACATAAATAATTAACAATTACCTTAACTCTTCTCAACAAATTTACCCTTTTTAAAACATTGCTTACAACTTTGAAATTCCCCTCCCCCCAAATACGTCTGCACTATTCTGAAGTTCTTCCAAGACTCTTTTGCCAGATGATTGTTAGTTTTTAAGAACCAGCATAATATCCTCCCTTATGTATTTCGGTTATATTAGCGATTCCCATGCCTTTAACAATTAGTTTTCCAAACTGCACGAAGTTACTTTCCCAGGTTATTTTGGTCACTTGGAAACGTTTAACTTTTAAATACTTTCCTTTGTCAATAGGTTCCCACGGCTGTACTGGTTTATGTCTAGCCTCGAAATAGAACAATCGTTAACTGCTCTATGTCGGTACTTTAGGAAACTATTCGTGGTTACGCCTTTCTTAATATTTCTACAGATTATTATTATTATTTTAGATACTAACTAAAATTATATTATATGCCTCATATTTTTATGTTATCGTAAATATAAATAAATATATATATATATATATATATATATTATAATATTATATAGGCTACCTATATTATATACAATATTAATGTATGTGATATATTTAATATGTATACCTAATTGAATATATATATATATATATATATATATATATATATATATATATATATATATATCGCAATATGTATTCTTGTGTATTAATAAAGAACTAAGTCAAAATACAAATACAAGAATTATAATTTAATTTACAATTCAAAGCGTTTCGTTGGCTGACAGTACCAACATCATCAGGAATATTAAACATTTGTTTAATATTAAATAATTTGATTTAATATTAAATCATTTGTTTAATATTCCTGATGATGTTGGTACTGTTAGCCAACGAAAAGCTTTGAATTGTAAATTCAATTACAATTCTTATATTTGTATTTTGACTTAGTTCTTTATATATATATATATATATATATATATATATATATATATATATATATATATATATATATATAATTATATTGTATTACATTACATTATAGGCCTATTATATAAGCTATATATTTATTATTGTACTATAATATATTTAATTACATTATATTATATTATACTTATGGTATTGTAATATATTTAGCGATGGACCGATTCCGATTCTCGATTCCAGGAATCGTCGATTCTAGGTGGTATCGAGGTATTGTCGATACTCGATTCTTCATTGATAAAAGTATCGATTCTGATTCCTATTTTATTAACTATTAAAATATGTATATGGAGTAATTTATTGGAAAAATAATTAACTACCAAATATGTCTTATTTATGTATTAGTTGCTCTGAATGAATTAAACGATTAAAGCAAATACCGATTTGAGATAACGAAAATATTATTATTTATGAAGCAACAACAAAGAAGATCGTAACCAATCCTGGTAGTTTGTCATCACTCGTCTCTCTATCTCTCTCTCACTAGAGAGGGTTCGTTACACAATCTCTCTTTCTCTCTCTCTCTCTCGCTCTCTATCTCCCCCCCCCCCGTGTCGCTGCCAATGATTCAGAGGCATATTAAAAACTACTCTATTTCTATTATTTTTTTAAAATCTTTATGTTGTTCTGTTGTTTTAATTTTTGTTTTGTTTTGAGAGACAATGTAAATAGGCTTAGATATTTTTTCAAACATCATAAAATAGTGCAAAGTTCACATTTTTAACTTTATAATAAGTCATTACTTTAAACTGATATGTTTTTATGCTTTTAAAAATTCCTATTGAAAGTTTTCTATAGCCTATTACATTAAAACAGAACTTTTAAATGGTTTTGCCGTATGATCAAGATGTTAACTAAATTAATTATTAGATACCTAGCATGTAAGCTAATATAACTTGAAAGAATCGATAATCGACCAAAGAATCGAGGATCGAAAGGAAAATTTTAGAATCGGAATCGGAATCGAAAATTTTAGGAATTGGCCCATCCCTAATTATATTATATTACCTTATAATATACTATATTGTATTGTATTATATTATTTCATATTTTAATGTAGTATATTATATTTTACTATTATATTATATTATATAAATATATTATTTAAATGATAGAGATACACCATTGCCTTAACCCTAATACAGAGAGAAACGTTTAACATTCCAAAGGGTGGCGTATACAGTAGAATTTGTAAACGATTAGTGGATGATTGAAAAGAAGGACTGAAAGAGATTGCTTCCAGTTTATAGAGTCATCACTCTTTAAACCAAATGGAATGAAACTTCTTTTTATTTTAAATCCAAACGCAGTAAATTAAACTTATATCTAAGATGTGTTAGACATAAAGAAAACGTTTCAGTTACAAATAAGCTATAGTTAAAGGTTCATCCCATGTTAAATCACATTATTATCATATTTTTAGTTTATTGTTATTATGTTTAAGATTTATTTGCTTATCCCATTTTATCACACATCCTTCATATGTGCTTTAGTGTGTCTCCGTATCTTAAATCACAGTACGGAATTAGCTTCGCTATATTGTGGTACTCAAAAAATCATAAAATGCATATAAAGTTAATCTGATATTCTAGAAAATACAGAAAGAAAACGCTATTACACAATCTTTTTTTAGTTTATTTGTTCCTTTAAACATTTTATTTATAAATATCTTTTAATAACACGCCATTGTCTTACTAGAAAGAAAGGAATCTGCTAACTAAAGTTTTCAAGCACTATTTTTGAATTAATACATAAAAATTTTCATAAATATTGTTTTTGAAGATGGCGAAAAAACATGAAAAGAGACTTCACCTTCATCCAAGTACAGTACAGTGGCTCGAACTTCTCGATAACCAGTCCATAGTTAGAAGATTGAAGAGAGCCAAGCCATTTGAGTTAGTGTAGTGTTGTGTTGTACTGTGCTAGTTCTAATATAATATGTATTGACAATGTTCAGATAATAACTAATGAGTCAATGGGCACTTTAGTTATATCAATATTTAGGTTAAGATAATGCAAGGAAAGTTGATGGTTGGTCTAATAAAACCAGTTTTAATAAAAGAAAAAAAAAGAAATATTGTTTTTAAATTTTACTTATTATATATATATATATATATATATATATATATATATATATATATATATATATATATATTCATTTAATGTCAAGAAGACCAGAGTATTTGCTTACTGGTAACAGTGACAGCTTAGGGTAGGCGCACATGAGCTTGAAAGTAATCGGGGCAGGCAGAAATACCTTGGGAGTAATGGAGCAACGCACATGGGACGCCGATAGCTATCGGATACCCTCTGCCTATCTCGATAGGTATCTGGGCTAACGCAGGTTTCTCCTGCTATCTAGCGTCAATTCTATCGCCAGCGTTCCACTAGTACTCAGTTGGTAATGAGACAGCGCACATTAACCGCAGCTTACTTTCTATCTGTTTCATTTTATTAGGTAAGCTTCGACAATACAATTACTAATTTCACTATATTTATATGTTTAACTTTAAATATGATTGAATAACGAATTGACAATATTCTTTGGCATTAATAGTAATAAGATTGATAATTTGTTATTAATATAAATGAGGAATTACTTATATTTATAGTTTGAGATATTAATTTTCAATAGTTACTAATCATTTTATTTAATTTATATATATATATATATATATATATATATATATATATATATATAGTAATTAAATCTATCAACCATTTTCTTTTCAAATACTTGCTAAAACGTATCAATGGTCAATACGCTCTATCAACATTTTCCATTTAACGAAAACGACCAATTTATCCGGGAAACAGCAAACAAGTTTGATTACAGTAGTTTTTAGGCAATATCTGAGGTCTATCATAATATAATATTATATTATCAAATATATTTGTTCCAAACAATAACAAACCATTTTTTTTTGTTCCAGTTCAAAAGCTCAAAATTAAATGGAAATACACCAAGGATAACTATAAAGGAAGCAAGAGAAAACGAACAGTTGTACACCAAGATCGACTACACCAAGAAAACTACTTTCTTTTAGTAAATTTGCACTTGTTTTAGATCCCTCTCGTTTCTCTAGGAGAAACAACATAGTGTGAAGCCTGTCCACAACATGGAAAATAACTATCAAAAGGATGGTTTGAAACGACGCGGATATCTATCTCATACGCACTGAAACTTCGATAGGTATAAAAAAGATTGCATTGAAAACTATCTTGGCGTCCCGATTACTTTCAAGCTCGTGTGCCCCTTCCCTTAAGATTAATCTTAAATAACTAGGCAACGATAATGAAAGATATACAAAACTTTTATCCAAGTACAAATTTATATTTATTCTTCAAAAACACTTATCGAGTCAATTGTTTATATTACCAATGTAAACTATTATCTAACGATTTAACCTTGGCAGTTTGGCTGTGCATTCAAATCGTTTTGAAGAAATATAGGCTGCATTGAAGTTCACGTTTAAATTTAAAAAAAGGTCTAATTAAACAATATTCTTTAAAAAATTACACATAACAAATTTAACACTATCGATTAAAATTAATAAAATAGGGTTAATACCTTTTGCAAATTATTTCATTAGATAACATTTGATTAGAAGCATACTATTACCTGATTTGTAAATTTACTGGTTTTATCAAATTATTTTAAAAAAAATTAATTTCTAACATCCTTACTCAAACACTTAAACAATACTCAGCTTCACCCGATTAAAATACAAGTGATTTCCATCTTTTTCCGTACATGAAGCTGTGGCTTGCATTTCAGAGGTTTGCGAGTGATGAAGAGCTTCAAAACCCTGTGACAGGCTGACTACGTTCTCAGGCGGCAGATTTTTTTTAAAGACGGAATTTCAAAAACTGTTAAAAGATATGATAAGTGCTTGAATTTGTATGGTGAATATGTAGAAAAGTAGAGAAAATCTGTAGTTTTAACATGTATAAAATAAATTTTTTGTATCTCAACTGGTTTAATTTTTATTTCTAAACGGAGGTTACTTTGTGGACCACCCTCGTATTTAAATTTTAAAAATAAAATAAAAGTTACATTTAAACTTTACAAAAATTTTCACTTGTTATTATTTAATTATGACTATTACCTTTTTACATTTTCGAGTAAGCTGTCTAACACATTATTTTACAGCAACCGACTCAAGAATCAAGAGATTAGGACTCAAGATGACACGCTTGGTCAAGAGAATCCCCCCTTGCAATTTCAAAATAGTGGGCTTTGATTGGATACCAGTATTTTTAGTATAAATCTCTACCCAAAGCTTTCTAATAAACCTTTTCAAAAAAAATATTTTTTGTAACTTTCGTCCGATTTTACGAAAACAAACAACTTTTTATCCAACATGCTAAATTTATACCAAATATTAAACATATTAGTATATATATATATATATATATATATATATATATATATATATATATATATATTTATATATACATATATATATATATATATATACATATATATATATATATATATATATATATATATATATATATATATAATTAATAAATTAAAAATATTTCAAAAACATGAATACTTTTAATGAATATATTTAATCAAAGCTTTTTGCCGATAAAATAGTATCAGCATCTTCAGGAAAATTATTATCTAATAAAATATTTTTACAAAATTAAATCATATATGATAAATTAGATATGATTTAATTTTGTAAAAATATTTTATTAGATAAGTATTTTCCTGAATATGCTGATACTATTTTATCGGCGAAAAGCTTTGAATGAATATATTCATTAAAAGTATTCTTGTTTTTGAAATATTTTTAATTTATTAACTATATTACAAGAAAACATACCACCATATTTAATATATTTAAAATATATATATATTTTTATACATATATATATATATATATATATATATATATATATATATATATATATATATATATATAAAGAACTAAGTCAAAATACAAATACAAGAATTATAATTGAATTTACAATTCAAAGCTTTTCGTTGGCTAACAGTACCAACATCATCAGGAATATTAAACAAATAAAATTAACAATGTTTAATATTCCTGATGATGATGGTACTGTTAGCCAACGAAAAGCTTTGAATTTTAAACTCAATTATAATTCTTGTATTTGTATTTTGACTTAGTTCTTTATTAATACACAAGAATACATATTGCGTTATTTATATATATGATGAATAGTTATTATCTGAAGTACATCTGTTTATTCTGCAGTCCATAAATTCGCAGTTCCGACGTTTCGCTAGAATCTCATCCAGCATTGACGAGGTGAACCCAACAACAGTAGAAGAGATGTTGGTTTCACCTCGTCAATGCTGGATGAGATTCTAGCGAAACGTCGGAACTGCGAATTTATTAACTGCATAATGAACGGATATATTCCAGATAATAACTATTCATCATATTTTTTCATCCGTGAAGGAATACGTATCAGCATGTATATATATATATATATATATATATATATATATATATATATATTAATTTTAATTGCTTAATATTCCTGATGATGTTGGTACTGTTAGCCAACGAAAAGCTTTGAATTGTAAATATAATATTGTTAATATAATTCTTGTATTTGTATTTTGACTTAGTTCCTTATTAATACACAAGAATACATATTGCGATATATATATATATATATATATATATATATATATATATAGAGAGAGAGAGAGAGAGAGAGAGAGAGAGAGAGAGAAAGAAAGCGAGAGAGAGAGAGAGAGAGACTCACGATGTAATTGTAAAGCAAAAATAAAACTAAAACCAAACAACGAAAACAAATATTTGTACTGTAATTAGCATATAGGTAAGTGAAATTGATTATTTAACGTTGGCAACGTTAGAGGGTGGGATAATTTCCTTTAATTCATGAATCTGTAGTCATGTTTAGAACTGTTAGAACTGATGTTTGTAAACTAATACAGTAAATTCAAATGAATTATGGGCAGTAAGTTGTTAAATAAATACAATTATGTTCTGTTATATACTATGAGAAAATGTTTACGTTTTTTGAAAAAGCGCGAGTGAATGAGAAATGAAACGAAGAGAGATATCTAGAACGTTATTAATAGAATTATGTCAGCAGATGAAATCATAACATATCACATCTGTGACGGATTGTCGTATGATATGAGTCGCGGCAGGATCAGTTCCCAGAATACTTAGTTCGTTACGCTATAAGTTTACATCTTTACGAAGTCTGTCAGAAAGCACTGGGGAGAAAGGAAAGTTGCCTTTCAGAAGACCTCTTTAACATGTCACACTTTTAAAAGTTTCTTTCCAGAGTGTTTTATAAAACAAAATATACTCTTCACTTCATAAATAAATAAAAGATTAACAATTCTTTACTTTATTTAATATTTTTCAATGATGATATTAAAAGCCAGAAAAATACATATTCAAAAATGTTTGTTATTCTTATTTCATTAATTGCAAGATCTATAAAATATATTTACCTAACAATTTCTAAATTTTTAAGTTCAAAATTTGCCTCACGCCAAAAACTCATGAATGATGATGATGAAATTATGGAGTATGAGTACAAATAAACTTATGTGGAGATCTTTCCCCTATCACCATAGCTATAATAAAAGAAACAACAGAATGCTCAAGACTATTAAGACAATTGAAAAGGTTAAATTTATGTTTAAAGCAAGTATTGTTTGTCTGTTTCTGTCTGAGCGTGTCCATGAGTAAGTGTATATGGATATATGTGTGCGTGCGTGTGTGTGTGTGTGTGTGTGTGTGTGTGTGTGTGTGTGTGTGTGTGTGTGTCTGTGTCTGTGTGGTGTGTGTGTGTGTCTGTGTGTCTGTGTGGTGTGTGTGTGTGTGTGTGTGTGTGTGTGTGATGCGTGCGTGTGTGTGTGTGTGTGTGTGTGTGTGTTGCAGCGGAGTGCCACAAGCTCAGAATTTTGACCGGGCCTATCCTAGCCAAAACTAGGCTACTGTGCAATGACCCACCAAAATCTGCCAGAGAACCAGTCACTGGACTTTAGTTTAAAAAAACCAAACATGCTGAAATTTAACCTTTTGGGTACGTATTTCCAGGGGAATGAGTTCTTTGAAAGCGTCTTTGTGGCGAAATGACCCTTTAGTTTCAGGAGCGTGTAAGAAATCTGTTTTAAATAATAACACTATTGCTTTGTTGGCAAGTTAGTAAAAAATACATTTTTTATTTATCCTTTAATTTGTTATTACAGCACACTTTGTAACCATCTTACATTTACTAGCTCTGTAAATTCTGAATACTACATTTCTTTTAATCTTTCTTTGCCTAGTCTTTTTTATACTACAAGTTCTGAGAAAATTTATCTCTAATTATTAATTTCAGCTGGAAAATTTTAATTTAACTAAGTTTCCTTTAATCTTTTAATATTTAAAATCAAAATTACATAATTCTTTAAAAAAACAAAACTGTCCTTACTTTTTAACCTACTTTTAATTCAATATTTGATACTTTAAAAACATAAGTGACATTTATAAACAATTTACACTCTGTCAAAACCATTAATAATATAAAAACATTAGTTATAGTATTGGCAATATAGCCCTTTAAATAATTAATATATTTAAAAACATCAGTTATATTCAAAAACAATGTAACCCTTTAAACAAAACCATTGTTATTTCCAAATCATAAGTTCTTTCAATAAGCATTTTTTTTTTTTTTAACCGTTAATAATATGAAAACATTAGTTATAGCATTAAGCAATTTACTCTTTTAATTAATTATTATATTTAAAAACATTAGTTATACCCAAAAACAATGTAACTTTTTAAACTAAACGATTGTTATTTTTATTTTGTAAGTTAATTCAATCAGCAGTTTTCCCCCTTTAAACTAAACCCTTGGTATTTTTCTTAAAATAGAAATTATTTCAACAATCAATTTTACTTTATTTAGTTTAATAAATATTTTGAACATTTGATTTGCCAACAATAAAAAAGAAAATGTTTATGATTATGTAACTAAATAAACCAAAACCTTATATCCTAATCTGAAAGTCTTAACCTAACAATTTATTCACTAGACACACACTTTTTAAAACCCTTTAATCCCTCTATGATGTAATTAAACTTCAAAAATAATTTTCATTAAATAGTTTTACCCCTTTCTCTAAAAGTAATTTTAATTAATTTTCTTTGCAACTTATATCTGAATTTAAAAAAAAAATAAAAACACAAATTTTTTTATCTAATAACAATTTAAATTTAATTTAATATAGGTAATCTTGGTTGAAGGAGCCCTCCATTTTGTGGTGGGGATTTCCCCCACTAAACGCTAGCCCCGCTAAGTTACGCTATAAACAAAGCCATTGCTTGTAAGCTCTTCAACTATAAAAAGAAATTTTATTTGAATTTAAATTTAATAGAATGTCAACTTTCCCAAAAATTTTTAATATAAAATTATAATTTAAATGAAACTGAGAGAAGCTAAAATCTGACCTTACACTCAAGATCAATCCTAAATCCAGGTAGATTACACCATCTCCATTCACGATATAGTTTGGTGGCCATCTTGAAGTGAAAGCGTCCCTGATCTTATTGACAGCGTTGCCCTCTGCAAAATCCTTTGTCGTTGGCGTCCCTACTGCAAAGCCTTTGTCTCTAACACCCAGGACGTTCCATATGTGTTGTAGTGGTAGAGTGTTATGTCCCCACTTCGAAACTCAGAAACATTTGACCTTCCACTTTCCGTTTATTGATTAGTATCGTCCTATTTAAAATTTAATTACCATTTTTTATCACTGTTCTTTTATAAAATTTGAATTTAAAAACTTGAAGTCCACTTTAATTTACTTTTGTTTACACTGTTCACATTAATAACAAGTTTTAACTAAAATTTAGAAGCACTGTCCTTTAAAAATTATTACATTTGCTCTAATGTTCCCCTTTTAACACCTAACAAACTTCTGAGAACGCCGCCACGTTGATGTTAACTTTTGAAACCACTTTTGAAGAAAACCCTTTCTCCGAAAAGGGTCCCATCACACTTGCAGCTACATTTCGATGACACCCACTCTCGCCCTTAGTCCTTCATTAGCTACCTCTTCATTTACAGATCACAAAATTTAAAACAAAGGCTTGTGACCTGGAGCGCACTTACATGTTGTTACCCCCTCGACGTACCAAGACACGCTGCCCGCTCTACCCCCGCTTGGTCTTCTTGTTCCCTCAGCGTCCACGATCACCCCATGTTTTTCGACCAAAGGGGTGGCTGTATAATTGACGTCACGACATCAGGTGACTTTAACCGACTTTCTGGTTTATCTTTCTCTCACACTGCGAGCCTCACTCCAAAATGATCAAATTCTTAACTGTTTCGTTAATTTCTGCTTAACTCCTTTATTTGGTGCTTTCGTTTTTTTTGTACAGGGCACTTCCTTTTCCTCTTCAAAATCCGCGTCTCCTCGAATGTCGATGGTGGTTGTAGGTGGATTTTGGGCTTTTCTCTCCTTTTCAATGTAATTAACGTGTTTTTTAAAAATATACTAAACCCCTTATCCCTGCTAATGGCTTAGTGTTCTCATTTTTTAACTACGAAATTTCTATATCATTGCGACGGTATTTGTTAATCCCGATTCTGCCCGTCGCAATGTGTGTGTGTGTGTGTATTATTCCTAACCAAATGTAGTTAGCCTTGTAGTTACTTCCTCTGAAGATGATTGCTCCGTGCAATCTCCTCCGAAGATGTAATGTGCATCAGGACATAAAAAACGTGGTTTAGGAGGATTTATTTATTTATAATTAAAAATTGAACCACAGTTGCTCCAAGTTATTCAAAAAATAGCATTCATAAATCAATATTAATAACAGCTAATACAAAAGTAAAACTAACCTTTTGATTAACACTTTTATTATATCAATTGAAATTTATAATGCAGTTCGACAAGAAACCGGTTAATGGATTTAGGACCGAATACTATCATATTATGTTATATTTGTATTCTTTGGAATTTGACTATTTTTTTACTGAATATTCCGACACAGATTAAATATTGCTACAAAATCGGAAAAAACAAAAAGGTAATACATTGGAAAGAGTTATGTAATCTACCGATAGTTTACTTAACTAAAATACACGACCTCTCAAGCCAAACAAGCTTTTTAAATCGTTAAAATTTATATCTAACATAATTTCTGCTGCGAAAGCATGAGATCGAAATTGAAAAATAAATACCTTTATTGTTAGATTTGTCTTTGAACTTCCTAATTGGAATCGCTGTAACTAAAAAAAAAACATCAACCTTTCAGCCTTTCAACTAATTAATTTTATTTGATTAAACGTATCTTGCACCACATAACTTCAAAGGGAGTAAAATCCTTTGTAACAAATCTGTATTTTTACAGAACATGCAACAAGAGCAAAGATGTAGAGTTGATTGGATTCACAAAACACAATTTATAAACATTTTACCTTCTTTAGCGTATAATGTTGTAAATAAATTATTGTTATAATAATAAATTATTTCAATCATTGTAAAAAAATATGCAATATATAATTTTACTACGATCTGAATTAGAAAAACCTTGTTAAAACCCAAATAAAATGTTTCATATGTGACTAAGAGACACATAATTTAGGACTAAATTTTGAGTTGTTAGGGTGTCTAAGGCACAGTACAGTCAGCCAGAATGCCAAAACAGAGAAAATACTCCAATGATAGATTACTGTTTTTAGCGCAAAAAACGCGTACATAGTAGAGAAGTTTTTGTTCATTTCAGGTGTTTTTAGGATTGTGATCATTAGGAAGCAAAGCTTTTGTGTAGAAACGAGATCGTAGGATTAATTAAAGCTCTGGTCAAAACTACGGGCGCTCAACCCCCCCCCCCCGTTTGTGAGTTTCTTTTTAGATCCCTAATTACCATATTATGTATTCCAATCTTAGTTGCATGGTCAGAAAGCTTAAAGAGGAAGTAGGGTGGGAAATTAATTGTGAAAGGAAGAGGTAATATTAATTACTCAGGACGAAATCTAGGGATAGAAGAAGAAATACGGGAAAAGCAACCATTTCAAGTGTTTAGAATATATCATTTCAAAAGATACCATCACTAAAACATATTCAAATTGCATTTTAGGGCAAGCTACAGAATTTATTAAACCAATTAATTCCGTTCAATGAGTTATAAAATGGAACACTCAAGGTGAATAATTTGTTAACCTTACATAATCACTTTTTATATTTAAAAAAAATTACAACATCTCTAAACTAAAACTTACAGTTATGTATTATGAGAATGGGTTTCTTAGGAGATAAATCCCGTTTTATAAAACAAATAACTAGAACTGAACTACAGCAACAGTTTAAAATGGAGCTGAATTGAGTTTCCTTCTTCCGTAAGAGCCGTAGAAAATGTCTGTTCAATAATGTATTCAATGTTAGTTTTAGAATATTCTTACGTGTTTTATGTGATATTAGACTAAAGTTAAAATGGAAACATTTAATTTCTTTTTCACTTATTTGTAATTTTGGATTTGTAAATTAATTCCAATTTCGTATTTCACTTTTTAATTAAATAATCAAAGACACTAATCCGCTATAATGGTTTCTGAGCTTCAGGTATTAAAAATTTTCTTAAAGCCATAAAAACTAAAATAATTCTAAAATCTTTTCCAGTTTAAAAAAAAGGCAGCCAGGTGGTGCAGTTTTTAAAAATATATATGTGTTTTTTTAATCTATTTTATTAGAAATAACTATCAAATTTCAATTTATAAATTTTTATTGATTTAAAATTTCCTATGTAATTTGTTATATAGACATTTTATGTGCAATATACGTGTAATATCGTCAACGGAATGTTATGTTTTTTGTCAAGCGTATTTTACTGGCTGGAACTGAAACTAATCTGAATAAATGATAGCGGTAGACGGTTCAATGCCAAACTTCTAATCACCAGAAGTGCTTGCATCAAGTATTCATGGATCATAGAAGTACAAGATAAAGTCTCTGAAAACTCTGAATATTTTCAGTATAAAAAAAACATGCAAAAATATTTGACAAAGAAAAAAATATATGTCTATGTAATCATAATTGAAATGTAATAAAATTTTATTTTGCAGTGCGCTATAAGTTATTCATAGAGCCATAATATTTATTACATTCAAATAAGACGGTTTTATATGTTTATTTAATTTATATTTAATTGACTATTATCTTTTTTAGAATTCCAAAATCTGTATTTTAAAGCAGTATTAGATTTGTGAAAAAGTTTTACCCGTATCTTAACAGCATTCAATTTTAGGTAGAATATGTTCAAGAATTTATTCTGCATAAAACGTCTAAGAATTCAAAAAAACTGGGTCACACACACACACACACACACACACACACACACACACACACACACACACACACATACAAACACACACACACACACACACACACACACACACACACTCACTCACTCACACACACACACACACACACACACACAAACACACACACACACACACACACACACACACACACCACACACACACACACACACACATACATAACACACACACACACACACACACACACACACACACACACACACACACACACACACTCACACACACACACACACACACACACACACACACACACACACACACACACACACACACACACACACACACACACACACACACACACACACACACACACACACACACACACACACATACACACACACACACACACACACACACACATACAAACACACACACACACACACACACACACTCACACACACACACACACACACACACACACACACACACACACACACACACACACACACACACACACACACACACACACACACACACACACACACACACACATACAAACACACACACACACACACACACACACACACACACACACACACACACACACACACACACACACACACACACACACATACACACACTTACAGATTATATTAAGTTTATTTCATTTCATTTATTTGTTATGGGTGACCTACTCAAGAAACTACCACTTCTAATTTATGGGCAATATATTTAAAATTCTTAATAAACTGATCTTCATTTCTGTTAGGTATATTTCTATATATTCGAGTACATTTTTCTGCCTAACAATAAAAACGATTGTAGTGTTAGGAAAGGCAGAAAAATGTACTCGAATATATAGAAAGTATATTTGTTTAAAAATAACGTTCAATGCAATCTGGCGGTGACAGTAGTTCGTATAACTAAGGGAAATAACTTGAAGCAACTGAGGTTTATTTTTTAAAATGTTGTAATAAACTATACCCCTTGACCATGAACTGTTTTGTTTAAGTCCTTTGTACATTTCATTTGCAAAGCAATCATCTTCAGGGTGAAATTATAACAAAAATAAATACTCTCTACGACAAGAGTAGATGACGATTGGTTTATAGCTGAAACGTACATGAATTTAATACATGTGCACGTGTAACATATAATTTGTATTTAAATATAGTCAAAATGAGTAGATTAGAAATTATGTTGAATACTCTTTTAAACATTAAAACATACCGGGTATTTGCATTTACATTATTGATTTACAATAATCTGATGAATGTGGCAACATTGATTTCATAATGTTAAAACGAAATAATACTATTGCAACATTGAATATTATTGCATTGGGCATAATATTATTATATTGACTATTATATTACTTTGATATACATAAATGTTATTATATTATATATAATACTCTTATATTTATAGAAGATATATGTTTATAACATATATGTTATTTGTGATAATGTTATTAACATAAACATGCTTTCTATAATTATAGAGGCAATAAAGTGGTGTAAAAGAAATTTCATTTTAAATATTAAAAATTTTTATGAGTATTCTTCTAAAAAGGCATAAGAATATTTAAAAAAAATTTAATGCTCTTATTTCAGAATTGTTTATTCAAAGAAATCCTTTCAAGTACCTTTGATTAAAGTTAACATTTTATCATTCTACTGGTTTCCTTTCACCTCTTTTTCCAAGAAAACCCAACTTTACTTCTAACTGCGGATTACGAGTAAGCGCTTTGACTCCAAACATCCTTTATAAATTTACTCAAACGATTGGTTTGGTTTAGGATGTGTTTGTAAAAAAAAGAGTTCTATACCCAACAAAGTTCTATGTAATTTCAGTTTTTATTTTCTAAATAGAAATCCAAAATAATACGTGTGAAATAAAATAATGATTAATATAATTTAGATTCATTAAATTTGTATTTACAGTCTCAGGTTTCTTCCATATTATTTCGAGGTTAGTGACGTAAAATATTCCATATTGATTTGGGTTAGTGACGTTAAATATTCAATGTTGATTTGGGTTAATGACGTAAAATATTCCATTAAAATGGTGAATGAAGAATGTAGTTATTAGATGTGTGTATTGAATCTAAAATAATGTACAAAAATAAAATTTGAGTTTGATGATGTACTACAAAAAACCATAACCAACGCTTACATACAGCTGCTCTACAACATAAAAAAGCATGTGACATCATATAGATAAATTAATTTATGCTAAATTTGACTCCAAAATATCTCTGATTATTTAAATATTATTTCGCTTAGCAAAAGGTGATAGGCATGCCAAAAGACATTTTTAATTCACAATTAGCGTATTTACCATCGCGCTCAGACGACTTTGTGTAAGTAATATAAAATTTTTTGAATTAATTTTGTAATTATTTTTTTGTAAACATTTTAACAACAAAAACCTTTTAATTAAATCTTTATTTACATTTCGATTCCAAAACAATCATCTTCAGAGGAAATTATTACGAGAATTACTGCAATTGAGTCATTTTTGTAATAATTTCCTCTGAAGATGTGCAATCTATATGTACGTAAGGATTTAATTAAAACATTTAGTGGTTCAGAGGTTTTGTTTATTAAAAATTAAAAAAAAAACTATTCTACAGTGCTCCACGTTGTTGTCAATAAACTGTATTTTTACATGGCAAAGAATGAAGTAAATTTTGTAACTGAAAATCAAAACATAGTTTTATCAAACATTGCAAAATTTCATTAGGAGCTATATGACCTTGAATTAAAACAACTAATATTGAAATAAACCTACATAGACACAATTCATTTATAAATTATTTCTATTAACAATTATAATCATTCATATTGTAAAACTGTTATTTTAAAATATTCTGTAAGCTGTACATTTTCTGGAGAGATTACTATATTTTTGACAAATTACGTTATAATATCGCTATCATTTGTTGGAAGGAACGACTTATTAAAGTAACGCCCTATAAACTACACGATATAATGGTAGTCTCAATAACCATCAATTTGTTTGGTAAATATTAGTAAACAAAGTATGATTCACATGTATTATAATTATAAAAAGATTAGTATTAAATAACGACTTGGACTACCTACGGTGTAATTTTTTGTTTTAAATAAATAAAACCTTTTGACTGCAAAAGCGTTTTACTTATATCTTAATGTATATTTCTATAGCAAACCAATTATCTTTAGAGGATATTATTACAAAAATGTCTCAATTCCAGTTATTCTTGTAATAATATCCTCTGAAGATGCTTGCTTTGAAATAGAAATGTAAGTTTTTGCGGTTAAGAAGTATTATTTATTTAAAATTAAGAGTTATTCATGTAAAAATTCCCTCTGAAGACGATTGATTTGCAATCGAAATGTAGATTAGGATTTTAATCAAAGGTTTTTATGTTTATGAGGTTTTATTTAATTAGGGCGTAAAAGTAAAAAATAATATGTACTCGTACATGTCGAAACCCTAAAAAAAATTATTAAACTCTTATATCTACCAGCTGTTACAATTATGAATAACGATATGTGATTTTATCTAATTTTCAACCTCTTAAAATGGTATCTATAGTAAGCAATATTTTACCTATTACAAAGATTTCTTACATAAATTATAAAATTGAAATACTCTTTCAATAGGTATCTTATTACTCTACTGTTTTTATATAAAATAATTACTCATTAAAACCAAGTACTCAGAGTTAGAAATAACCGTGCTATTAAATTATTATAAAGGAATACGTTTATATTATTAGATCTGACGTTATTTAATTAGAGTGTGAAGGAGGAAACTCTTTATGCTTTAATATATCTTTAGACTTAATCTGCCTTTAAAACATATGTTCCGGTTTAATTTTTCCAATAAGAGGAAGATAAAACGAAGGTAATGTTTAGACATCCCATGAGAAGAAGGCAAGTCTTAATGGCCGCTGCTCGCAGTAAAAATCAGCTTAGAAAGGAAAGCCGACTGCAAGGAATGTTGAACAATAAAGTTTTTACTTGCCTTTGTATAAATTGACCTTTTCTTAGCGACTCTTTTAAAGCTTTTACTTTTCTTATTTGCTAATAAAATGAAATTACATTTACTTTAAAAACATTTGTAATCTGTTGAGTTAATTTATTTTGGAAAATTCGTTCTGTTTATCTTCATTGCAGAAATATTATTATTAAAATTTCAAGAGGACTGTAGCTCTTCTTATTAAAAAAAAAATTTTAAGAAATAGGATCATCCTTATTAGTAATGTGTGTATGTTTGTGTGTGTGTGTGTGTGTGTGTGTGTGTGTGTGTGTGTGTGTGTGTGTGTGTGTGTGTGTGTGTGTGTGTGTGTGTGTGTGTGTGTGTGTGTGTGTGTGTGTGTGTGTGTGTGTGTGTGTGTGTGTGTGTGTGTGTGTGTGTGTGTGTGTGTGTGTGTGTGTGTGTGTGTGTGTGTGTGTGTGTGTGTGTGTGTGTGTGTGTGTGTGTGTGTGTGTGTGTGTGTGTGTGTGTGTGTGTGTGTGTGTGTGTGTGTGTGTGTGTGTGTGTGTGTGTGTGTGTGTGTGTGTGTGTGTGTGTGTGTGTGTGTGTGTGTGTGTGTGTGTGTGTGTGTGTGTGTGTGTGTGTGTGTAGGTGTGTAGGAGTGTGTGGTGTGGTGTGTGTGTGTGTGATTTTTTACATTTTATTTTATAAAGTCACGTATTATTAATTGTATCTATAAATAGTATAATCTTTTCGCAAAACATGAATGATAGCATCATCAAGAACGTGTTAAATTGTTAAGTTACAGCTCAACAACCTCTGTCCTCAGTACAGATAATATTGTATTATTGTTTTCCAGATGTTTATAGTACACATCTGTGTGTGTGTTTGCTAAAGTAACCCACTTTTCTTGGATTCACACCTCTCATACTCTTATGATTTGTTCTTTTTTTGTGTGCTTTTTTATGGAATAAATTATTAGTAATTCCATTTTCAATCGTTCTCATTAATACTCGCACGTAGGCCTACTCTTGAAAATGAAGTGACTACTCATACCACTTATACACCTTAGTAAGTGTGACCGATTAGGTTCTGAGGAGTTTCAAATATATTTTCAGATCATATATCATATATAGTTTCTTCTAACACTTGGTGCTTTAAATATAAATCTTAAAAGTATGAAACATGATTCAAAAAACATCCAAAGGAGAACTCTTTGAAATGCTCGTAATTCCTTATCAACCATATTAGGCAATGGAATGTTTATATTCAGAATATTAATAATAATAACAGGTCAGGTAATAGTCGTCTGCCATCTTAAACAATAATGATTTTCTTGTTTAAAGTTTTCTAAGTATAAATGAGAATATCATTTAATAAACGGTATAAAAGTCTTTACAAAGTCAATTTATATTTCTATCTGTTACTTATTGTCAGAGAAAGTTTTCTGTTACTGACACAGTAAACTAGTTGGAAGTTCACTTCTTGTGTCATACAGAATGCCTCATAGAAACGTTTGAAAACTCCAGAACATCATAAATAATAAAATGCCACAGTCTACTGGAATCATTGTCCTAACCCCTTGAGGTTGTGGAGGTGGTGATATAAGTGTAGGTGGAGGTAGTGGTGGTGGTAATGTTGGTGTTAGGTATTTTGGTGGAGGTGTTGGTAATGGAGGTGGTGACAGTGTTTTGATGTGTTTAATAGTGGTGGTAGGTATGGTGATAGTGTAGGTGGTAGTTATTTTTTGTGATGGTCTTATTTGTAGTGGTAACCATTACGGTAATAGGCGTTTTTGTTGTGATAGCGATTGTGACAACGACGGTGACTCCAGTGGTGATGATGGTGGTGCTATTTTTGTTGAAAATGATGGTGATGATGACGACGACGATGGCTATGGTGATTATGGTAATGATGATTTCCTAAACGATATCCATGAACTTTTATAAACCTTTTTCTGGTTTTTAACCTCCAAATATTGTATTTGAAACATTCTGTAATTTATTTATCTAATATATTTCTTCCGTCAATTCCATGCGCTCTGTTCTATTACTTTGATATTGTTTACATTTGTATTTCATTTGCCTGGTTTAAAGTGAAATTCATTTCTATTTTCGTATATCAAACGTTTCCTCCAAAATTAAAATATTGTCTTTCTTAATGGAAAATTTTTAGAACTCATCGTATTTCTATCTTCATAAGTCTGATACATTCGCTTTTCTACTTTTTCCGTTAAACACGATTATCACCTAGTTGGATAAGGAAGTCTGTGAAGATTAAAGTATAGAATATAACTCCTGGAAAATAATACTCCTGATATAGGAATTAGATTTGGCATTTGTACAGGATTACGTACTTTAATTAGACCTACTCTCTTTTACTCCTGTTTAAGAAAGGGTAGTTGGAATGTTGTGGGACTAAGGAGATCACCTGGTAGTACTAATAGGGGCATATTATGACATTGCTTGGCTTAGCATCTGAAGTAGACTTTTTTCAACTGGCGAAAGAAGGTCCTACCAGCTGTCCTGTATTATTCTGAGATACCTGTTAAACTGACAGTATTATTTTCTCCTTTTTTGTTTATTATCACACTCCGTACACTCCTGTTCTTGCCCTAACTGTCACGTGTTCCTCTATTTGAAGAATGATCAGCACTATAACGAGCATGAAGATGTCAAATACTGTGTTATGCAGTGGTTGATAAATTAGACGCCAAACTAATATGAAATCTGATTGTTCTATGCGATAAGTGTCCTAATATTGGTGGGAATTTTGTAGATGGAAGAACAGGTTTTTATGTAAAAACAGGTCATATTTTAAAAATAATAATAATAACATACTTTCCTACTGAGGTTAACAAAGGAAATTTTATTTTAGTTACCCTAGAGCACAATTTATGATATTGTGTGGTAACCATGGTAACAGTATCGAAATCTTGTTGTTCATGACGAGCTGGTTGTTAATTCTTATTACACTTTGCCATTACTTGCGACCAGACTTCTTGTTAACTAAAAGTTGTTAAATTGTTAACTTACACTTAGAGGAAACGTTTTTGTCTTACTACTTCTTCAGCCTCGTATTTTTGCCGCTAGGAATGCTGCAATAAGTCCTATATTGTTCAAACAGGCAAATCTTTCGTCGAAAGATATAATGAACACAAAAGCGTACTGCACACTGCTATTAAAGCCATCTTCGCAAATCACCTCATGGACACTAAACACTCAAAAGTATGGAAAATAACAAGAGCATCCTCCACACATGCAACAAAGGCCATAAATTTAACACACTAGAAAAGTATGAAATATATAGATATAGCAACACACATAAAAATGACATCTTAAATGAACACACACGGCACAGATCACACATAATCTTCGTTCACATCAACTGCAGTTGCGCTCCCTCGGTAACATTATTTTGAAAGTTAGAAGTGATGTGAACGAAGAGTATGAGTGATCTGTGCCGTGTTTGTTCATTTAAGATGTCATTTTTATGTGTGTTGCTATGTCTATATATTTCATACTTTTCTAGTGTGTTAAATTTATGGCCTTTGTTGCATGTGTGGAGGATGCTCTTGTTATTTTCCATACTTTTGAGTGTTTAGTGTCCATGAGGTGATTTGCGAAGGTGGCTTCAATAGTGCGCTTTTGTGTTCATTATATCTTTCGACGAAAGATTGCCTGTTTGAACAATCTAGAACTTATTGCAGCATTCCTAGCGGCAAAAATACGAGGATGAAGAAGTCGTAAAACGAAAACGTTTCCTTTAAGTGTAAGTTAACAATTTAACAAGTTTTAGTTAACAAAAAGTCTGGTCGCAAGTAATAGCAAAAGTGTAATAAGGATGGTAACAGCGTAAGGTTGCAAAATGAGGGTGTTAACGATAACGAAACGGGGAGGGGAAATCATATACATCTTTGAGAAATATATTTCTAGGTATTGGTAAGTTTGGCGCAGTCCCAAGGCGCGCTAGACTTCGAACATGAAGATTCTGAATTCGAATACGACTGGAAGCCACAAATTTTATAATTTAATTATTGAATCAACATTTGAAAAAATTTTATTAAAATCAATTGTCATCGACTATAGGTTTTAAAGAAACGTATTTAAACTTGATTGGATAAATAAAAACGTATTTTACTAACGATTGAAAATTTGTAAGAGATATATATCAGGGGAGTGTGAGCTAATAGAAGGAATTTAATAAAAATTAACAAAAGATTTTTTTATTTCAAAGTTGTACACACAACACAAGCCACATGTATGTTTTTATAAACAGTTTTAATGCCACCAACGTAAAAAATAAATTTATAAATCGAAAACATTTTTTAAAACAATATTTCGAATTAGACTCACAAGTGAAAATATGGAGTGCTATATTGTTGTTCAGTTCTATTTCAAGAGATGTAAATAACCTAATATGTAAATAATGGTTCTCATAAGAAATAAACTTTATGGCCAATTTCGTATGGATTATTTTAAAACTCGACTTAATACAAAGCTCTTCAGATCCTGAGACAGAATTTTTGTAACATTAGGGAGCCAGGGCTCAAGACATGTTTTGCAGGGTTAAACAAATGAGATTTTGAAAGGTTCGCAGAATTAAGGACACGAGGATAAAGTAAGCCAGCGCCAAGACGGAGACGTTACTCGCTCATATCAGCGAAGTTTTTACAACGTGACCAAGTATCCTAATATGTTGACAGTAAAATTGATCTCACGGCATGATACGTCGCAGTAGATGCGTACGAGTTATTAGATTTGCGCTTCAACGTTCTTGCATTTACTGGAAGATTACATGAGAGCAATGTGATTATGTTGGAGCAAACTAAATTTATGTATCGATATATTAGCTCAGAAATTCAGTTACTTCAGTTTATCGGTATACTTCAGACTTTCTAATAAGGAAAAGCATTTTCTCAACTTCGTTTTTTTTTGTTTATACAGTAATTGGAACTAAAAACCAATAATTTCGCTTTTAACGTAGTTGATAACTACGATCAAATAAAAAACCTGTTTGGTAATTGTAAAATATAATTTTTAATTTTAAACTACTTAAACTTATTAATAACTGTACTTCTGGAGATGTTTACCATGTAATCGAAATGTACATAAATTAATTGTAATAAAGATTTTTTGTATTGTGGTTATTGGGTTTTATTTATTTAGGTATTTAAAGTTATTTGAAGCATATTCTGAAGGTGATTATTATAGGAATATAAGGTCGTGCAATTTTTTAAAAATATACTTAATTGTTTCTTTCTATCTTTCTCAATTGACTAAATGTTTATGATAAGACAGAATGTTATCGCCTATGAAGGATAATAAAATGATTGTGAAATAGATAAAGTTCAGGGGAGAAACAAAACTTGTAGCATGGGACAAAGTGGTATATAGCTCACGTACACAGAACTGATACTTAACGTCTACCTACTCTCTTTTGGAGTCATATGGTGAACACCAGAGGCCCTAAGAGACCAAAGGTTTGATCAAAAGAGTAGAATTTAAAAAATAAAGAACACCTTTCTCCAACATATCTTTTTTTCTTGCTTAATGGAGCTTTAAAAAAAAAAGGAAACGCTGACAGATATAATGCATAATGGAATAAAAAAATTATGCCTAGAGTTTTACCATGACAACTATTTTTTTTAGGAAATTCTCAGTTGAAAATCAACTAAATTCATTTAATTTATTTAACCATTTAAGCATCACAAAATTGTTTGGTTTATAAACAATTAGTTTTAAATTGGATTATTTCAATTATAACTATATAATCAATAAACGATGACAATAATAATTTTAAACATACTTTGGGTGTTTAAGAAACTGACTTACTATAATGTTTTTTCTTTAGCTCAGCATATTTATCGTGATGTAAAACGGCTGCATGAAACTGAATTAGCTCTGTAGATACACGCAAATACCATTCTACTGACCTTATTTACAATTTACATAAACCATTAACATACGAACATACACGTTCTATTTACGCGTTGTTACGCAAGGCAATTCATTTTTCTATGGAATAACAAGCTTATAATGTTTTTTAACTTGTTTATTTTAATTTATTTTTTTTTCATTTCTCAATTTGTTCTGTTGTTATTCACTCACTTTTGGCATTCTAATTATTAACTTTTTCTCGTTTAGTTTAATAATATCTTGCATGTTTAAAAATATTCAAAATTGAATAATTGCTTTTATCACTTTGACCAAAATATATTAATATCTGAAAGAAATATTTTTAGATACATTATAATTTTACAAATAGACTAAAAAAAATGCAGTAAAATTAATCAAATAGTTATAAATTTGAAAAAATGGATTGTTTAAAATATATATCTATTTTAAAATGGTAACGATTAAATGACTATTTTAAATATACTAGCCCCCTCCCCTCGTAAGGCTGACGTGCGTCTTCATATTTTTGCAAATATGTTTGCAAAAGGTGTTTAGTCTTTTCACGACCAGGTATAAACTACCATGTAAATTGTAAACAAATCCTTGAACTTTAAATTTTGGGTAAAATCGCCTGTTTTTCACCGAAGGATATCATTTTATAATAATACTATTACAAACTAAAAGACAATAAGTTTGTTCATAAACATCTGCTATTCATGTCCTAATCAAGTTAGTTCAAATATGACAGGTCTATTTCAGATATCATTACATCTCACTGTCATTATACACATATTTTAAGTTATTTATTTATTTTTTAAAATTTTGTTTTTAGTAATTATTTATTCAATTTTATTATATTTTTGATAATTTATTGGTTATTTATAATTAGTTAGAATTAATTTTCGTTTTAATTTATTTAAAGCTAATTTATAATAATGATATTCATTTAAAGTAGCCATATTTTATACCATTACGATTAAGAACCTACAAACGAAGCAGTTATTTATGAAAATGTATAATATTTACATTAACCTACACTTCTAGTATAAAACTAAAATGATAAGAAAGCAACAAATCTGTCCCTGTTTTCTACGATGCATAACACTCTGACACAACGAACATGGGTACTTTCGTCTTGTTGTCTTATGCACGATGTGAGACAAAGTTCGTAAAGATAGGTACGATCTCGAACAATAGGAATTACGAGAAAATAAGTTCACCATTACCATTCAACTAAACTGTTTCCTCGTTTACAATAACGATAGCTATTCACTGAACCTAATTAATTTACAGATCTTGAAACAGGTGATCCCTGAAATGACCCAAAGGCTATTCTATTCAATGGATATTTACCCAGTTTGAAACATCTAACCGCTTACAGCTCTTTTGTGAAGAATTTTATTATTAAACACACATATACAAAAAGATGTTTAGCAAACCTCTACAATTACCAAACTAAGGTTCCCTCCAAATTTAAAGTCTGTTGCTATTACAATTTAGGCTGTACATTTCTTATTAATCGGTCAGTCATTCAGAACATCTTTTGTACTATTATCTCATAAATATATAAATAAATATATATATATATATATATTTATATTTATATATTTATATATATATATATATGTATATATATATATATATATATATATATATATATATATATATATATATATATATATTCTCTAGTGAGGCTGAAATAAAACCGATATTAATTATTTTGAGAATCACAGTTTTCTGCCAAACCTGGGACTGTCATACAAATATTGCCAAAGCGTTTCGATGAACTTCCAATCGCCAGAACTTTCTACGTAGCCTACTCCAGAAACTTATCTAGCAATAATTTAAAATATTATAACAATTTAAACTTACTAATACAAATTTATGTTTAAACAGTAACTAGCCGGTTGTATTCCTAAAAAAATAAATAACCCCAAACAAACTCACAATTATAAACACATATTTTTATAAGCTTTTCAATTACTTATGACATCCATAGTGAGACTACATCACATCCACAACTGCAACTAAACAAGTAAAGCTATTACAGATAAAGGTCAGAACATGATCAGGGCGTGGACAGATTTTTAACCACACCTCTTTTTACACATAAATAAATTTAATAATATACAAATTTACTTTAACTCTAACATAAAACTAACCTTTGTGTAGAAATAAGACATCTAAGAGTTTCATTTGTTTCCTCCAGAGTAGCAACACCTTCGTCTACCACCCTATCCATATTAACGTTCTTTCTTTGCAGAACCCCATCCTTAGATGCACGCATATCAAAAGCCCTTTACTCACATTCCTACCAGTGTCGTGATAACGCGGGAATGTAGGAAACCCGATCCTTCTCTCACTGCCTTCATATGTTTAGATACAGTTGTGATTGTGTTTTAACATCATTGGTAATGATGTTGAAAGAAATCATATGGCGAATGGCAATAAAATATTTATTATTGTGAGTTTCTTATCAATTAATAACCTTAACTCAAGAGTCGGCTAAAATATTCAAATTTGGGAAATGGTAATATTCACAAATGTACAGTACGTGAGGTTTACCCGTGACTTTTACCTTGAGATCATTATGGTGGACTGGGCTGCAGTGCAGGGTCAAAACCCAACACTTCAGAAAACATCAGTGCCATGTTTAAAGTGTAAACAGCTCTAACTAACTAAATATTAATACTGTAATAGTTTATGTAGACATGGTCTTTAAATGCGTTGCTCTGCTTCTGCAAAGAAAGATACGCGATTACGAAAGAGACGATATATGTATTGTGTGATGTTTGCTGATAAGCTAGTAGTCAAATGCTAGAGCAGAACGAGGGACACCGTTAAACCTCACGAACTGTATCTCTAATTTATAAAAAA
This sequence comes from Prosapia bicincta, assembly GCA_036971475.1. Lineage (NCBI taxonomy): Eukaryota > Metazoa > Arthropoda > Insecta > Hemiptera > Cercopidae > Prosapia > Prosapia bicincta. Next base: position 34,825,049 of record JBAIZL010000005.1, read on the forward strand.
CTGTAAGAAACAGATGTTTTTTAAAAAATCACAAAAAAGCTTTTCAAACTGTGAAAATATAATTTTAAAACATAAATAGTAATTCATTTTATAAACATATTATAATACATGCAATTAAACGATTACTTATAAAAAACATAAGTAACAAAACCAATAAAAAAAGTAATCAAAATAAGTTAGTAATAAAGTAACATAGTAATATAGGATTGCATTCTGAAGAGGGTATAAATCCATTTTCAAAATGTCGTCAAGAATTTTATTAACGCATAAAATTCCTTAAAGTAATATTTGTTGTTCAGTAGCATGCTCTATTAATTTAGTATGTCTTACTTTGAAAAATGTATTTGTTTGCAAACAATATTTAGCTATTTCTGATTTTTCAGGTCTAAAATAATTTAACTTTCAATTATTTTAATTACAAGTTATTTAAAATGTATATTAACACACTGTATATTTCTTTTCACATTTTTCTTCATTTAATTACTAGTTTGAAAATCTACCATGAATCTTGCATAAATCACATAGGTCACTTAACGGTAAACAACAGATGAAGAAAGCAGGCGCTCTCGGAGAAAGGCAGAGTAAGAGCGGTCGATGTAAGACTAACTAGAAAATGCTCTTAATGGGAAAAGAGTAATCTCTTCTGCCGTTTTATTCTTTTCCCCCTGTTTAGTGATATTTTTTAATAGCGTTAAAGAATGTTTACTACCGTCCTAATTTGTACTACTAGGAAGGGTATTACTATCTACTAGGTAGGGTATATTACTACTAGGTAGGATATTACTATCTACTAGGTAGGGTATATTACTACTAGGTAGGGTATTACTATCTACTAGGTAGGGTATATTACTACTAGGAAGGGTATTACTATCTACTAGGTAGGGTATATTACTACTACATAGGGTATATTACTACTAGGTAGGGTATATTACTACTAGGTAGGGTATATTACTACTAGGTAGGGAGCGCCTACCCTTTCTATATATTCTCAGTCAAACTCAATTTCTGGAAACCTATTTCATGTCGAATCAATATCTGCCGATAGGAATCACAAAATTGAAAGAGTATGGCGGAAGATTCATAAAAAGAAACTAAAGCGTGTCACTTAGATTCTGTTTAAAATTATTAAATTCAAGAACTGGTTAAACAATGCAAATGACCTAGATCCTATATATGAAGAATTCAGCTTAAACTTGATATTTAAGAAGTGTCAAACGCAGATATATAAAAATATACCGAAGGGAAATAAAAGTTGTGAAGTAAAGACCTAGACGAAAGCATACGAAAGTTCTGCACGAATATGAATGCACGTAAATGTGTGAATACCTTACAGGAGTATGAATGTTTGTACTAGAAGTATAAAGGAGCACTCAGAGCATTATTTGAAATCTTAAATTTGTGTATTTGAAACAAAACGGATTAAATAAGAAAAGCTCTATCTGTGTCAGTATTGGATGTTGTAATTCATAAATGCAAAAGATATTGTTTAAAACACAATTCTTTGAATGCATTCAATACTATAAATTTAGAACAAGTTTTTATTTCCAATATTTTTATTTTATAATAACTATGTACAAAAATAGAATAACAACACTTAATTAACATAATCTATTATAATATAGCTTGTGTATGTCATATGCATAAAAATTATCACTTGTATACCAGTTGTCTTCCCCCTGTACATTTCTAAATATTTACTGTAACTGTTTAACGATATAAGAGTATATAATTATAATGAAAAAAATCTCTCAGGTTCTAAAAAGGACTAATATATATTCAAATTTTAAAAATTTATTGCAGTTCTCTAGTGGTTTGACCTATATTCTTTGGTATATTCTCATGAGACTGTAAATACTGCATTTTCGTTTTTTTATGTTCAAAATACGTTTAGTTAAACATGTAATTCCCTAGGTTTCTTTCAGTAGCATTTTCATAATTAATTCAAATTTTTTTATATTTAAAAATAGTAAAAAAATTAATTCCTTTTTAAATCACAATTTTAAGTTTTAAAACAATGAAACCCCAATTTAGTGTTATTGTGTGTATATTGATTAAATTTAAATAATAATACTTTCAACATATTTATTATTGAACATAAATCGCTTTTTTTAGGTTATCCACATTGGTGTGTATATTTAGTGTTTTTCCATTGTCAGGACACGTATAAGAACTACTTAGAAATTAACTGATGTAATATAACTTCGATAGCAAAAATTCAATTTTTGACAATTTTAAAAAATGTTGTCAATGTTTAATTTATGTTAAAAACAATGTTTACACATTAATGAAAAACGATGTTCTCTAAAAACATTTAATTTGAAATTATGAGAGGGCAAATTTGTCCGTCAATATTTTTTCGCTATAAATAAATAGCAAAAACTTCTTAAACAAATAAAATTCACAAGTTTATAGGAGTTCATATTTAAGTAGGTAAAGCTGTTTGCATAATTTTATTATTAATTTTGAGAAGACTGTTTTAAATTTTAAAAAGCATATTATTTAAGAATATAATACATTTGTTAAAATACAAATAGTATAATTTAACATTTTATATCAGTATGATATAAAATATAATAAAATAAACGGCTAAAAACTAACTGGAAAGTAAGAGATTACTTGATTTGTTAACTTGTAAATTTTAGAGGCAACAGAAACGCCGATCTAAATAATACTAGGAACGGAAAATCTGTTACTTGTTCAATGTAGCTCTATAAATAATTCACAGGGTTTTATCGTAACATCGTAACGCTTTTCAAAACTCCAGTGTAGCTCACACGAGAGACGATATTTGCGGATGTTAATCCGTTACAGTGAAAAGGCTATTCGGTGATCGGGGATCACGTGACAGACACACACAGTCATAGTGGTTATCATCGAACTAAAAATGGAAATCCGAGCATAGTATCTTCTGAACTCCTCTGATGAAGAAATATTTATGTTTATGACAAAGACGAATCAGATTTCTTGTCAAGTACTGTGAACGCAAAAAGAAGTTCCCTAAAGAAGCCCTTTCATCTAAATGTCCCGGCATTTTTAATAAAAGGAAATGTATTTAAAAATTTGCTTTACAAAGTCTTGTTAATGTTTGGAATCTGCTTTATTACAAATCAAACAATTGAAGTACAATTTAGTGTATATATATATATATTTATGATATATTAATATATATATATATATATATATATATATATATATATATATATATATATATATATATATATATGTATGTAACAAATGGTCAGGGAAAAAATATTTCAGTATATCTAATGCTAGAAAAAGAAACTCCTACCTACACTTCAAAAGATAAATATTCTAATTTCACAACTCTCAATGGTTATTTCAAGTCTACGAGATTTCTGACAGTCACAAGTTTTTCTTGCAGAAGTTCTACAACTTATTTATTCATTTCAAACGGGGTTGTAATAAGACAATACTGAACAGTTGTTTGGTATTTTGGTTTCGCACTGTTCTAAAACCGGCTAGCGTTCTACTAAACTAATAATTTGTTTTTCCTTTACAGATATTGCAATATATCAAATTTTGAAGAGGGGCAATATTTTTACAATTGTTTTTATTAGTGTTACTCAGAACTAGTTTTAAAAGAGTTTTTTAAAACCTCAAAAACAATTATGTGAATATACCAATAAATTATATATATATATATATATATATATATATATATATATATATTACTTCTTATTACTGTTTATTGAGAAATTATAATACAGTAGATGATTTATTTAAAAGTTGAAACTGAAAATCTTTTCATTATTTATCAAATGATATGTTAGTAACTTTTTTTCTATATCTCATAGTAAATATTTGAAACAATACTTTAATTACTTAATAATTATTGTTCTTAAATCGAGAGAGCAGAAATCATCAAGTGTTTATTTTTAAAAAAGTACTCTAAATTAAAAAAAGGTTCATGAGCATGTCCGATTAGGAATGAATGACGCTTATAAAAGCTTAGAATACAACTCTATCTCTTCACCTCTTCAAGACAAACGCCGTTACTGTTATATAAACATATTGTTTTAATCTAATTTATTATTATAAACATTTCTTCACCAAAAATTCTCGAAGCTTTTCATCGTAGTAATATATTGATATTATCAGGAGCTTCGCCTACTATTAATAGTATTAGCTGTTGACAGTCTACGACGCGCTTGATGATATATTTAATATATATTGTATACATTTATGAGAAAATCAAACCTATTGTATAAATATTCACGATGAAGAAATGTGTGCACATTAATAAATAAATATTTAAGAATTGAATAACAATATTTTTATTATTATTAATATTTTATTTAATATTAGTATTTCAGTTTAATTTATATATATATAGTGTCAAGTTCACGATATCATCACAAAGTGGACTTTGACGCAGATTTATTAAAATTATTTTATATATTGAAATAAGATATCCTCAGGTTTCTGCATTATGTAAACAACTGGTAGGCCTACAATAAACATAGGCCTGCGTGTAAATTACTATTAAAAACATATTAAGTCAGGAATACAAACCGAAGACACTGTTCGTAAGAAAAAGTATCCGTTTTAAATTTTTTTGCGAAAAGACGTTTAAAGCTATTTTCATCCAGGAGGGAAGGAAAATTTTTTATGTGCCCTTTATCTATCGTTGAGTTTTTATACACGTTTAACTTTTTTCCAAGCAAGTTGTTTAATAAGTTTTCCTTTTAACGTTGTATGTCTCTCCTCTTTATAATCATTTCTGGCTATCCGAATTGCAAAGTTTGTGATTTAAACACTAACAAATAAAATTTGGGAAAGCTGTAAAATTTCTTAAATCGTATCAATATGATCATAAATATTATTTCAAGGTTTAAAACTTGACTGAAATTTACCGTTTATATTGAAGTAACCTAAGTATTCGTGCGCCCTAGATTTCAATACTTTATATTACAACCCCAATTAAACGTGCACAGAAAGTAGAATGTACATGACGAAGTTAAACTATAATCTGAATGGAAAACATTAACTGTTTTTGTCTTAAAATAAGAATTTTATAGCCCCTAATAAAACACCAATTGTATTGCCTTGTAAGAACTCAGTGTGTGTGTGTGTGTGATATGTGTGGGTGTTAGTTTTGTTTTTATTCTTTCTTTAAATGTTGCATGTGAATACACATATGCATGTCACACATACACACATAGTGTGAAAGAGAGAGAGAGAGAGAGACGAAATGATAAACATTTGAAAATTCAACACTAAACCAACGGGATGAGTTAACACGTTTATATAGTAGTTACTTTTTAGTTTTCCAGTTTAATTAGCTAGAAGGAAAACGTCATGAATGGCGGCAGACAACAAAACAAAGTAACCACTTCCAATGCTGTACTCGTGTTTCAATCAAGCTTTTCCTTTTATAGTGTAATAAAATACACAGCGACTCTTTCAATACTTTTTACCTTTATGAAAAAGAGTTGGCTTTTATTTTTAAAAAACCATACTGAAATTACAATTCTCAACTAAGTTGTGTTTTATTTTAAAAAAATACTCAGTGATAGAATCGATTTAACAGAATTTATCAAGCAACAAAATTTATTTAAATGTGGTCCATACTGTACAACGTGTATCATATTACATTTCTTATCCAGCATGTTGCATTTCTTTCTCCAGCATATTGAATTTCGTATTTAATTTGTTATTTCTAATACCATAAGGAATATAAAGAAATGCCTCAGAGAAAATTCCTAACTCGATACTAATATTTTCAAACATGTATTATTTATTAAATGGTGAAGAAGCAAATATTTTATGATTTATTTCTTCATTGTAAAAAAAATTGTAAAACTGATAGAATATATAAAGATATCAGTATTGTTACTGTGGTATGATGGAATCATTATTAGTTTATCTAATTTACAGGGTTTTACATGAGTATTTTACACAAATTGTTTTTTATTTACTTTATAAACAATAAAATTCGTTTCCTTATACAAACGTTATGGCTTCTCTAGTACATATTCTACCACATTATCTAGAAATGGAAAATTCATAAATATTGCAATGAGGTGTTTGTTCGAATCTTTAAAAGCAATCATTGGGATAGACTTAATTAATATTGGGAAATATGATTGTCATGTTTTGTTTATACATAACAGTTTTTGTACTCTTTATGTGGAAAACGTCAAAAGCTGAAAATTAAAAAGTTAAATTTGTGAAGTTATAGCTCTTCTACCTAAATGTAAACATGTTTAATGTGGAAGTAGTCATTAATAGTTTTTTACTTACAATTTCATGAATTTGAAACTTATCAAAAATTTAAATACAACAAGAGCTAGTTAATAAATTAATTTTTAAAATCTACTTGTTATGTAGTACATAAATAATATATAATTGTTACAATATACAGCACCATACCCAATTTTTTTCAAATTTACATGTTATTTAAAAATACATTTTAAACAGGAGAAAGGTTATAATAAATGTAGTGAACCAGAATAGGTGGTTAAAATTTGAAAAAATATACAGTTCATATAGTTTCGCATGGGTTTGTAAATTTGGGTTACATTTAAAATGTTTATATGGTTTCTATATTTTCAACAACTTCTTCCTTTTTTAGAATGTCTTTTTAAGTAGCCCATTTAAAAGTGAAAACAATTCAGGTAATACCCTAAATTACTCAAAGGAACCCTTTAAATTTCAAATCCAAAAAATTACATAAATTTTCAAACTGACGAAATATTCTTAATCTTAAATCCTCAACCGAAATTCGAAAGTGCAACTTAATAAGAATTACGTAAAAACAAATATAGACATATTTGTGTAAGCGAGTTGTACGTTAGAGTTTGTAGTAGCAACACTCACTGATGATGATGACTTTGTCATTGAAATGCGTATGAGTCATAAATGATTAATGTCTTTATTATGTCTTTTATTTGTTTAAACACGACCACACAAGCTAAGCTCAAAGAATAGTTGTATGAATTACGCAACAATGGAAATATTTTCTAACAAAAATACTGAGGTTGATTATAATTTTTGCTCATATTTTCGTTTTTGTTGTAAGATGGACTAGTTAGCAGTTACAATAACCTTCACCAGAAACCCACAAAAACAAAGTATGTTATTATTAAAGAACAATATCATTTGAAAATCATTTTTATAAATACTGTTAGGTTGTAAGCTAGAAGAAGCTGGTACGAAATTAAACTGCTAAGGTGTGAACCATTTTTAAAATATATTTTCACAAACTCTTTAAACAATTAAATTTATTAAAACCGTCTAGTTTTTGAATAATTAGAAATAAAAGTAGTTTGTCTGTAATTGAATGTCATTTAATAAATTAAAAACATATCAGTGTATTCATAATTTTAAGTAATATTTTTAATCTAAATGTAAAAGTTTTATTTTAAAATGAACACTTTAGTCAGGTTATTGAAACACGATACCTGAGCTTTGGTATATCATATTTATTAAATATAATGACTTAGGTATAAACACAAACATAACTACAGGTTACGAAATGACTTGGGGAAATGGAACTTTTTTAAAGAGCGATGATTTATTTATAATTACAAGGACAACACCCCAGATTACACGCGAGGTAAAAAGGCATGCAAGGCGTAACAAGTAATATGAAATTAAACAACAATTCTAGAAGAATAGTTCTATGAAATATTGAATAACATTAGTGGGTTATTTAAGAAACATTTTTTGAAAAGTTTTTCTCCAAATGTTATTTCATACATACGAATCTACAACTGTATAATTAATAATAAGAAAAATTTTTAAATGATTAAATATTTTTCTGCCCCTTGAATTTTAGTTTAACTAACCTCAAAATTCACCTTTAAAAAAATATAATCACACTAAATGTGATTTAATAAAAATAATTCACACTAAATCAATCGAAACCACTCGAAGTATATCAATTACATATTCTAAAAAATCCAAAACTCTAGCGAAAATTTTATAATTCCTGGAATCTACTAACACTTAGCAGTCAAAGCGTTTGAACATACTCAAGACCAATCTAGTATAAATTTATAGAAGCAACATAATCACTCATTCAATTAAAAATTTAAAAAAATATATTTGTTAATTCCATCTTCACGTGATCTACTAGTTTTCACTAAGTTACAGTTTGAGTTGACAATGGGACACATCTCCCGAAACGGCCGTCCTCAACAAATACGTGTACTGCTATAGGCAAGTAGCAAAATATTTATTAGTCAATAAAATACTTACAGAATCACAACCATTTACAATTTCTGAAATAAATTATGTATGAAAATTATATAATTATTTTATATATTTTAAGAAATTATTAACAATTGTTCATATATAAAAACGTAAATTATAGATTGGACAAGAGAATTGTAAATAGCACATGCTAGCGGAATAGGAGTATTAACTGAGTATTTGGGCAACAGGTTGTTCGCTACTTTATAATAATTCTATTATGTTAGCAATTGACAATAATAATAAGTTTTTCTAACAAATTTTTACCTCTATACCTAATTACTTCCTATGTAGTGTAAGCACTTCATCATATTTCAAAACTTTTCTTGAGTTTCAACATTGTTTAGAAATTTTATTGATAAAACTCAATACCTTAAATACAATATTAGGTTTTTTTATTTTCAAATTATTCAAGAAATTAATATCGGCTATTATTATTATTATTATTTTTTTTTTTTTGTTAATGATTCGACCAAATTAATAGAAAATATTGTGTTAATGTTTCGCCGATTTTTATGCTCAACGTTTTCCTCATTTTGGTAGTCGCATTGTTATTATTAACATGCTTATGCTAATTTTGGTATAATTTTGATCGAGGTTCTTGTGATATTTTTCAACTGCATCTGCTTTATAGAACATATACACACTCTTAGCTAGGTTACCATTAGTTGGTGGTAAAATTTAGTTATATTTACATATTCCAACAAAATCGACTCTAATATTTATCTATTAAATTCAGTCGTACTTATATCCTTCAACAGTATCTGCTCAAATATTTAGATACTAACACATGTTTAACAACAACAGCATACTCATTTATACACTAAGAAGTTACACATATATCTAGTATTTATTATATTATATGGTACTTTATTTACTCAAAATAATCTCAGCAGGAAATTAGGTTTAAATGTTTTTTGGTGTGTTGAACGATGATGTTTTTGTAATATTAAATGTAGGAGTGGTATCATAGAGTTGTTAATTAATGAGAATTATATTTAAATTTAAAATCTGTAATGTATTATAGTATTAATTTGTTACTACATACTTATAATAATGTTATATAGCTAATTTAATATAGTATTTAGTTTAAAATTTTATAATTAATAAAACATAAATTTTAATTATTTTTTTTATTGAAAATTGTATTAATTTCATTCATATTTTTTCCTGAAATTCTTTACGGTTTATATATATATATATATATATATATATATATATATATATATATATATATATATATATATATATATAAAGTATTAATAAATACATTGATCGATGGCATAAAGTCGCTAAAACGACACAGACCAGTATGTAAAGCCTGTATTGAAAAATTCCGGATGGTTACAGAAACTCTCTATATAAACTTATTGATTATGTAAAATGTTGTTTTGTAAATATTTTGCTCAATTTACTCACCTGAACGGAGATAACGTGAACGCTTCACTACACAGATTGGAACTGAGACTGAGCCGTGTAGAGGGTGGTTTCACCCCCACCCCTTCCCTTCACTTACAACCCTGCGTAGTACAGTCTGTTAGCTAACAATTAGTCCCTACTGGTGTACTTTTAATGTAAGTTTTACATGACTGGCCGCTGTCACAAGCACGATTCTACTTACTTCCGGTAAAAGGCTTCCGGAAAAATATCATTTTACCTTTTTACTCGTATATGTTTAAAACCCATTATGAACTTCTAAACATAGTATACTAATCTTACTAAAGTTTCAAACAAAAAATTAAACTATAACATACAAAAAATCGTCAGAGACATATCAAATGTATAAATTATTTAGAATTCAACTGCCTTTTTTTAAAATTAAAAATCTCTGCAAAATGTCAGTAAAGTTATTACTTTGATGAATAATTATTATTGTTGTTTATATGCAATATCAAGAGCACGGTAGTACAATATATTACAATGAAAATATTGGAAAGAACACCAATGCCACGAAAATAATCAAAAATAAAGAATAAAACAAGTTACTTACTATTGAACCCTAGTCACTAAGGGGTTTAACCTTAAGTAACTTGTTTTATTAGTTATTTTTATTATTTTCGTAGTATTGCGGTTTTTTCAAATATTTTCATTGTGATTGTATTTTATGATTTACCAAATAGACTTGCCAGAATGAAATCTAAAAACATACGTTATAATAAAACAAATTAATAAAATTCAGAAATACGTCCATAATCTCTGTCTGAGTACTCATTGTTTCTCATAATCAAATAAATTTCACAAAGTGAACAAATTCATTATTCAATGAGATTAATCGAGCAGACATAATTTGCTTTAAACGAATATGAGCCTCCTTTTTGCAAATGCAATTTTGTTTATTGCAATTACAGTCGTGAATTTCAATATACTTAAGTTTACAAAACCTTTAACGGAAATAAACATTAATTCATCTGTTTAATCTCTTTCAATGAACTATATTAATTTATAAATAGATTTAATATATACACAAGATGTATCAATTGTTTATTATCATTTTTTCCTTTATTAAATAAATAAAACCCATGACTCATACTTGTAGCCTATACACCCTATAAGGTTTTCTGTGATGTTTAGGGTGAAATTTTATTATCAGGATTTTATTCGTGAATCACACACACACACACACACACAAATATATAAATCTTATTGAAAAACTAAATGCAATTAAAATTAATGAAAATACAAAATTAATATCATTAGATATAAAAAAATATGTATACAAACATACCTATAAATGAAACTCTTGAAATTATAAAATCTAAATTGAAACACGAGAAAGATAAAAAATTAACATTAGAAATTTTAAATACACTCAAAATAATATTAAATCAAAATTATTTTTCATATAATGACAAAATTTATAAACAAGAAGATGGCCTTGCTATGGGCTCGCCATTATCAAATATATTATCTGAAATATTTTTACAACAATTAGATAATAAAATAAATGAAATTATAAAAATATATGATAAAAATGGTTATTGGGTTCGCTATGTAGATGATGGAATGTATATATCAAACAATAATAATATAAATTTAACAAATGTTTTGGATAAAATAAATAAAATTAATAATAAAATCAAATTTACTTATGAAATTGAAACAAATAACAAAATAATTTTTTTAGATTTAACAATAACAAGAAAAAATAAAAAATTTGAATATATGATATACCGTAAACCAACTTTGACAAACCAAATTATACCAAATAAATCTAATCATCCATATAATCAAAAAATGGCTTCTTTATATAACTTATTATATAGAATGCATAAAATACCCATGAATGAAGAAAATAAAATAAGAGAAAAAAACATAATTTATCAAATTGCATTAGAAAACGGATATAAAAAGAAAACTGTTGACAAACTTAATTATAATATTTTTAATAAACAAAATAATAATTTAATTTGCAATAATAATAATACAATATGGACTTCATTTTTATTTATAGGCCATGAAATAAAAAATATCACCAAATTATTTAAAAATACAAATATCAAAATTGCATACAAAACTAATAACAAAATAATAAACATAATAAATAACAATAATAAAACAATTAATATGCATGAAAAAGGAGGTGTTTATAAATTAGAATGCAAAAATTGTAATAAAGCTTATATAGGTCAAACAAAGACAAAATTAAAAGAAAGATATAAAGAACATTTAAATGCCTATATTAATCCAGAAATATATAAATCAAATTTCGCAAATCATTGTATTAATAATAAGCACCAATTTCCAAATATAGAAAATGTGAGACTTATAAAAGAAATTAATAAGGGATTAAGAATGAATATATATGAAGGATTCGAAATATATAAACACAATAATAATAACAAATTAATAAAAGAACAAATACAAATACATTCTAAATTTAATACTATATTCAATGTCTATAATGTTACAGCAACAAAAATTTGGCAATTTGTATAAATTTAGCAACAATTCTATTTCTAAATGAACATATGTTTTAGGCCTATAGCTTACATTCTTGTAATTTTCATTCCTGATGAAGTTGGTACTGTTTGCCAACGAAAAGCTTTGGATACAAAATAATAAATATTCTTGTATTTGATTAACCTGTGTTGTTTTAAAATATATATATATATATATATATATATATATATATATATATATATATATATATATATATATATATATATATATATATATATATATATATATATATATATATATATATATAAATATATATATATATATATATAAATATATATATATATATATATATATATGTATATATATATATATATATATATATATATATATATATATATATATATGTATATATATATATATATATATATGTATATATATATATATATATGTATATATATATATATATATATATATATATATATATATATGTATATATATATATATATATATATATATATATATATATATATATATATATATATACTCTTTTAATAACAAAATATGTTTTCTATTTCATTCTAAATGGACCATTTTAAATTTTAGGCTATTGAAAACCGAGTTCCAAATTAAAACTATAATTTATCACAGTTTTTTTGTTGTTCCGATAGAGTGATTGATGTCTGTAGAAAGACAAACATTTCGCAGCGGCTTAGAGTTAAAATTTAATATTCTTTTTAACTGTTTGTTGATAAAAAAAATGTGAAATTACACCTATATATAATTTGTATATTTTACGTCCCTTAAGTATATTTTATAAAAATTAGATTTTGATGTAACCATTTTATTTTGTAAATTTTTAACACATATAAAACAACTGTCACGTTGTTTTATAATTATTAACATTAATTTTTTTATTTGTTTCTGGAGTGAGTCTACAACCCGACTACGGTGTTCGCATGTTCGGCCAAACCTTAGCTAAATTAAGTAACAAAAGAACACCAGAGTCAATCCGATTAAGTTGTTATAACTATTTTTAAACTAATATTATAAGATTATTAAAATTAAATTTTATTTTATATAAAGAGGTTCACAAAGAAACTGTCTATTATAAAACTATTTTAAGAATATTAGTTAAATAGCTTACCTATCACTACGTAGTCGTAGTTAGTCACTACTATTTGGTCAGTTTTAGGAGTTTACCTTAATAAATTATCACATTCTTTATACACTTTCTTTTGTTTTTATTAAGTTACTTTAAACAGATCGATGCCATCAGTTACTAACACGATGAAATCAGTTAGAAATATTTTTATGTTCCAGCCCACAGAACCCCGTTCAAAACTCTTCTTGCATCATTCTTCAAGATCTTTTGACCCCCAGTTCTCTTACTACCACCGCCAGCCAAGGTTCGGCAAACATTTCGGCCAACAAAATTAATGGGGTGTAGACCCATTGCGTCCGCTGTTACCCTTACACCCCGGAAGCGGTTACAACAACATAAATGGTGGGGATCATCATAGAATGAAAAGAAATATTGAAATGTAAAGGAGAAAGATATTCCACGGACCCTTTCTTCAAGGAAATCTTGAAATTTTTTAAGAAAATTTGTATTAAAACCTAACTGTATAGCAATTCAAGTAGTATCAATATGTATAATATATGGATGTATAAAAATCATTTGTATTAAAAAAAGCTCATTTTATCATTTTCCACTTGTAAGAAATTAAAGAAAGTTATTTTTAGATTGCCACAAGTTTTGACATTTTTATTATTTATTTATTAAAATAGCATATATTCAGTTATATTAAAAGTAAAACTGCGGAGATTAGGGGTGACTAACTGATAGATATAATTATTTCCTACGTTTTTTGACCATACTAGGTAATCGCTATTAATTTCTAATTTCAACTTTTACCGTTGAAAACGGTTTGTCTCAGTAAATTGTTTTTTTAATACGTCTATGCAGAGTAAAACGTCATGAACAACAAACCGAATAAGATAAATTAATAATTTGGACTGACCTACAGAAGTGAATAGTTTATTGGAAGAAGTTATTTAATAGAGATAATAATAAAAATATTATAAATTTTAATAGAATACATTTTATATAGTTAATAGAAAACATTTATTAAATTAAGTTAATTAGAGCTAAGCTAGTGATAACAATTCACAACGGTAAAAATTAAAACAGTTTATTCTAAATCTCCCTACACATTAGTTTATTAAAACAGACTAGTTTTGACGACTATGTCGCCTACAATGCTATGAGTAGGAGTCAAGCACTGATGAAGGCAACATCGATGACAAAACCACCATGTTTCTTTTAATAAACTAATGTGTTTGTTTTAATAAACTTAAGTGTAGTGAGATTTAGAGTAAACTGTTTTAATTTTTACCGTTGATTTATTAGATTTTTAAAAATTTACTGGATACAAAATTTAACTAAACTAATTTATTTAAAATCTGTTTTTAAAAAGTGTCAAACACGTTCAAGAAAGTTTTTATTTCAAAAATAAAAATAAAATACATACGTTTTATTATCATTATATTGGATATATTTTACTACGATTTATTGAAATAGAAATAGATTAATGTATATTTGTCAACTGATAAAAAAAATGTTTAATATTATTTCCATCATGTAAAATAAACAAAGCAACGCAATCTATGTATTAAAACACTTATTCTACAACATAGCATATAACGTAATATCATCTGTGATATGAAATCATATGTTATAAATTTACTTGGAATAATTTATAAAAATCATGCATTAGAACGTCTCGAAAGTGTCACGCCAGATCGAATATTTTTCTGCGTTCAAAACATTCCCATTCAGGCCTGACAAGAAGTAATCATTTCAAAAATGTATCTCTGCCAACTGTAACGTATTCAACAAAAATGCTCATTCTCAGAGCCTAGTTATTAAAAAGGTCATCAAAGAGAGTGTTGTAACAGAAGTTGTTTACTACTCTAACAAATAAAAAAAGCTTCTGATGTAAAATGGAAGCAAACAGAAAGGTTTCTCTAAAATGTTTCAAAAAAAAGCGATACAGTCGATATTAGTTATGTTTAGATTAATTCCAGATTCGGAAATAAGTACGAATATTTAATGAATCTACTCTGGAATAATAAATTTCAGGTTTACTTTCTTTTTACTCAGCGACTTTACAATGCAACTGTAAAAGACATCTAGCACAAAAATTACAAGATATTGTAAGTGTGTGTGTGAGTGTGTGAGTGAGTGTGTGTGTGTGTGTGTGTGTGTGTGTGTGTGTGTGTGTGTGTGTGTGTGTATGTATGTGTATGTGTGTGTGTGTGTGTGTTGTGTGTATATGTGTGTGTGTGTGTGTGTGTGTGTGTGTGTGTGTGTGTGTGTGTGTGTGTGTGTGTGTGTGTGTGTGTGTGTGTGTGTGTGTGTGTGTGTGTGTGTGTGTGTGTGTGTGTGTGTGTGTGTGTGTGTGTGTGTGAGTGTTTGTGGGTGTGTGTGTGTATGTATGTGTATGTGTGTGTGTAAAGATGTCTTTTTCCAAGATAAATGTTTTATAATACATTTCATATATAGCAATATTAATAATAATAATAGTACAAAAACAGTAACTTTTGTTGTTTAATAGTAACTTTAAATTGTGTTTACATTATTGAATACAAATATTTCAGATATTCTACAAGATCGGGAAATTTTAGTCGATGGTGAATTTGAATATAATAAGTTATTTTAAGATAGATATTTTGAATTAATGATATCTTATCTTTTCAAACTCAGACATCATTCTTTTTCCAAAGTAAAAGGGTTTCTTTTTCCTATGTTAAGACGAGCGTAATTGAAGTAGGTTTATTTAATAAAAGATCTTCGTGATTTATTATGGCTTTCATTAAACTTGAGTCATTGTAGGTAAGTACTTAAAAGTTGGATTTTATGTTTTACTCTAAACTAATTAGTTGTTGAAATCTGTAAAGAATTTCTATTAGGTAACAAATTGTATGAATAATTAGAACTGAGTTTAGTAGAAACAGAAATTACTAATTTAATGTATGTTTCAAAAAACACCTTATAGAACGGGTGATAAAAACGTGATAGTTAAAATATATTTTAAATTTTACTTATAGCATGATGTTTTTAAAAACATTTGCGTGTTGTAATTTCAATGTGTATCTAATAAAATTACCGTAAAATCAATTGTAGAAAAGAGTGAATAGTAAGCAATATTTCTCTAAAACAAAGAGAGGTTTAAGATTAGATTTGAGTGTTTATACAAACGAATAGGTAAAACAAAGTTTCATAGGCTATCTATACATTGCGTAGCTCACACTAAGGTTAAAAATTAGGAATTAATTTACAACCGTTAGTTACAAATCTAAAACCCGCTACTTTATCTTTAGTTACATTTCGTTTGTTTACAACTTACAACTGATTGTTTTTAAATTTGTAGCTAACAGTTTGTAATCGTTAATTATAATTTACGCTTCTGTTCTCTATATTTGCATGTGTTCTTTTGTAATAACTTTTATATATATATATATATATATATATATATATATATATATATATATATAAGTAAAAAGTTTATAAACAAGAATTTTTTATTTTATTTTTCTTTACATTAGTACTACATATATAACTCCCTCCTTTTTCGCTGTCTGAAATTTAATTTAGTCTTTTTTATTTGATGATTTTCGAATTTACCACATACTTTCTATACGGTATAATATAATATATAATATGTCGTTTATATATATATATATATATATGTGTGTGTGTGTGTGTGTGTGTGTGTGTGTGTATTTCCTAAGGGGCTCACGTGTGCAGGACCTCGTAGAAGAGGTAGATTTACTTCTATCACGATCACAGGTGTAATATAAAGTTGCCCACGTTACACCCACGTATTGGAAGAATGTGAAAAGATTGCTAGAAGAAACGTAGAATAAAAAAAAAAAAATTAAACCTTCCATTTTGCGGGTAATAGTGGAAGAGTACGGCGGTCGCGTGGGCATAGACGTTTAATAAAGCAATCATATTCTGACCCGAGAAGAAAAGTTATATCCGTAGAAATGCATGTGAGTGATACGGCAGAGAATGTAATGAATGTATCATAATGTATTCTTGTTGGAAGTGGGTGTATGTTGTTTTACTAGAGCGAAGTGAGGAATACCAAATAGTTGTATGTGCTTCTAATGTGAATTTGCCTATCCGTAACTAGAGAGGGTTAAAATGTGGTATACATCTTTGCAAAAATAGCAACGCATACATTTCAAAGTATGTATTTTTATTCATTTCAAAGTTTTTAAAACAAAGTCAGTATGCATTTATTTCTACCTACTTGAGGTTATTTCCCTCATTACCAATTATTGATCTTCTAGGCAATAATTATGCTTCATTGGAGGTAATATAATGTAGGATTTATACTCTGTTCTTAATGTTTACTAATTCTAATTCTAATGTACAAATACTAATTCTATTGCTTACTTGTATTACTCTTAGATGTTATTATAATACTTTAAAATATATAACAACTATACTAAAATCTGTCGAAATCATATTTCCAACTAAAAATGAAATGGCTAAGTAAGGCGTGTAGTAAAGAAAATAGAACAATAAACTATAGAGAAATGAAGAACAGCGTTTAAAACACTATGCCTGAATATTTAATACGTTAGTCACAATTCCAGTGTAGTAGAAGAAAAAAAAGATGGTGAAACAGAAGAATGGCGATAAAGAGTAACAAAATAGGCTGTATTTTGCAATTAATAAAGTACATCCAGGAGAAACAAGACGATGTTTTATACATTTTAGCTTCCTCCGGCTTTAAACGCGTTCTGAATGTTCAACTGCCCTTGAACGGGTTCTCTTCAATTACCTTAAATAAATTTCATTTTATATTATTGAAACCATCCAAATACCATGATGAAGGAGATATCCATGTTCAAACTAGGTCATATATTGAGAAAATCATAAATAGAATAATTACCTGTGATATTGCACATATAATTTGTACAAAAAAAATCTACTTAGACAGACGTCTCTAGAACGTCAGTTTTTACTAAATTTAAAAAAATAAGAAACATGTAAACGATGATTTACATACTCTGCTTATTAAAACAACTTAACATACTAACAATAAAAAAATTAAAACTATTGAAATAATAGACAATGGGTATTCGTATTGTCATTATCCCCACTTATAAAGCAAGCTCAAAATCCATGTTAAACTAAGATAAATGCAATTTTTTATGAAGTTTTTTTATAAAAAGCGTTTTAATTTTATAAATAATTAATTAGAAGCACAGACATTCATATGCTCGCACAATTAATCAAGCCGGGGGGGGGGAGAAGGGCAAGGGAGTGGAAAGACAAAGAGAATTTTGAAACTTTTCTAAAAGGCGTTTTATACACCTTCTTTCATCTTTAAATTCCTCGTTTTATATTTTCAGTGTTGTGTAAAATCTTTATTTTAAATATTTGCTAGTTTAAAGCCAAAACGTAATAGGTTTTTTTTTAATATTTGTTCTGATTTTGAATAAAACTACCAAAAATTTGAAATTCATGAAATAAACTACTTTCAAAACACTAACATTTTTACTGTTTGTTCAAACGGACCGAGTTACCGATTGTACTAGCCTTAAATTGTACAGTAAACAAAATTTCAAGATATTTACACTGCAACTTTACATCACAAAAAAAACAGTGTTTTCAGATTAAGATTGATTTACACCATCGACTTGAATGTTATAGGATATCATTAATGTTGCAATTTTTAAATATATATTATTACTACAATATTTTAAGTAAAACATATTACGTAAGTTTATATGTTTTGTATTATACGTATGTTATATTTATACATTATTTTTATAATACTATATTGTATCTATGTATAAATACCTATTTCATATACATATACGACAGTTTAACATTTTTGATGCAATTTTAAACTCTTTTAAAAGTTTAGAAAAATTAAAAAAACCAAGCATAGACCATGCTGATAACTGAGTATTTCAAAATCCTTGGAAATAGTGAAAAAAACAACTACACTTGCGTCTACGTTTTTATCAGTTTAACTTCTAATCTAAACTGTCATATTATACAAAATGTTAATGTGAAGATAAGGCTGGGTACGTACTATGATTTTCACTAGCTTGTAAGTATAATATCCACAGCATCAATGAAGATAAAGGTATCTGTCATTATTTACCCCCTATACTTTTATTATGGCACATAGAAAAAATCGTTGTGTTCACAAATACAATGCCGTTGTTAAGAGAAGCCGAAAACACATTGTTGAGCTATTATGATAGGTCAAGCCCTATCGATCTTTCGTCAAGGACATGTCAAAGTTTAAAATTTCTTTTCTTTCAACTAAAGCATTATTTTCTGCTTTAGGCTAATTTTCAATCTCCCGAAATTATTTTCTAAAATGTAATTTAAAATTTCACAGAAATTATTATAACAGTTAATGTTATCACTGTAATTATGATGCAGTCTTTTTTAACAGTTCTAGGATATTACCCTTCTGAAAGTATACACTGTATCTCAAAAATTGAAATATGTTAATATATGTATAAAACGTTCCAAATTAATATAGGACAGCAAGCAGTTCTAAATACGTATTGATTACTTTATCTGTGATTACTATTTAATATTGGAATTTAAAATAACATTTTTGAGAAAACCTGCTCTTTCCTGCAATCACATTTAAAAACAAAGTTTACAGAAACCAAAGTTTATTCTGTTGTAACACAACTTGTGTTTGCTTGTGTTGGCAATAACTTAAAAACAAAGCCCACTGCATCCCTATTATTTTGCTGTCAGTGACTGAAATTGATGTGTTCCCGTCTATTTGTTTTCCCGCCAGTAAAACTATCTCGCAGAAGTTGAGTCCTAAAATAAAATTATTATGTTGTCTAAATGTCAGCTTTATTATAGTTTTCATATTTTGCATTTTTATTTGAATACTTTTTAAGAAATGATACCCTTTAAAAATCGTTTTGTAGAATGAGTATGTATGTATATATATATATATATATATATATATATATATATATATATATATATATATATATATATATATATCACTTTCACTATATGTATTTAAACAAGAATCTTACTTGGTATTTATGCGAGTTAACTTTCAAAGATTGATAGTATCTTCATTATCGAGCATCACTGAACGGGGGTTGTAGTATACTATTGTAGTAAAATAGTCCTCTGGTCAGTGATGCTCGATAATGGAGATACTATCAATCTTTGAAAGTTAACTCGAATAAATACCAAGTAATATTCTTGTTTAAGTACATATAGTGAAAGTGCAAGTGAATACAAGAAAACAGTGTTTCAAAGTTAAAAAAAAAAAAAATATATATATATATATATATATATATATATATATATATATATATATATATATGTATATATATATATATATATATATATATATATATATATATATATGTATGTATATATAGTGAATAGTTATTATCTGGAGCACATCCGTTCATTTTGCAGTGCATAAAATTGCAGTTCTGACGTTTCCCTAGAATCTCATCTAGCATTGACGATTGGAACCCAAAGTTGTCTCGCTCTTTAACTGTTGTTGTGTTCACCTAGTCAATGCTAGATGAGATTCTAGCGAAACGTCAGAACTGCAATTTTATGCACTGCAGAATGAACGGATGTGCTCCAGATAATAACTATTCATCATATTTTTTCCATCCGTTTTCTTGTATTCACTTATCACTTACACTGTCATACTGCACAAGCTTATTCCTCTCATCAAAATAATGAAAAAAGTGCATATATACATGGGTCCGGTAATGCCTTGTTGTAAGTTATACAGGCTCGAATATTTCACCTAAAATTCAGGTCCCTCACTGAAAGTAATTCACATTGAAATTTTTAGGGCGTTAATTAACTTTTTTTAATGAGATACGTTTTATGTAAAACGAGCTGACAAATTGTATAAATCCTGTCCCAGAACTATTTCTCCAATAGTTTAGAAGAAAATTGGAGTGAAGAAAAAAGGTTAGGGTCGAAAACACGCTTTCTTGCGTTTGGACTACAATAACTCCGTTGAATTGCCTAAAAACAAAGAAAAGATTTATAGAGTATTTTGTTCTCAAAAACATAATGTAAATAAAGTGGAAAAACTGCATGATTTTCTTTTAAACTCAATTTTATTGGCTACTTTGTCAGCAATGCGTGACTCTCATAACTTTTAGTTTTGTGTGTTCCTTAATAAAATTGAATTTAAAAGAAAACTATTACGTTTTTATTGATTTTATTTATATTATTTTTTTTAGAATGAAATTCTCTACAAATTGTATTGAACATTTTTCTTTTTGTTTTTAGGCAATTCAACGGAGTTATTGGTTAAAACGGAGTTATTTAGACAATTTAAAGGAACTATTGTAGTCCAATCTCAAAAAAGTGTTTTCGACACTAACTTTTTTTCTTTACTCCAATTTTCTCCTAAACTATTGGCAATAGAGTTCTGGAGCAGGTTTTATACGGTTTGTAAGCTCATTTTACATTACACCTATCTAATTAACAAACTCAATTAACGACCTAAACATTTCAGTGCGAGTTAATTTTACTGAGAAAGTTTAATTTTAAGTGAAATCTTTGACCGTGACAATGAAGCATTTCCGGGCCTCATATGTTTATATGAGTTATTTTTATTATTTTGATGAAAGAAATAAGCTTGTGCAGTATGGCAGATTCCTCCTGGAACACTCTGTACATAACGAAAAAAAATACATTTTTAATTTTACATCTTAATTGGAAACTGAATTCTAAATTACGTATTTTTCAGATATTTTCAAATACATTTTACTCAAAGAAAACTTTAAATTCAAATAATGTTACCTAACATTATTTTAAAACAGTTTTATTGTTTTTAAATACTACTCATAACGTGATCTATATCTAAAATATTTTTGATAACTCGTTTAATGTTCACATCACTTGGTGCTTTTTGGCATTCAAATATGATTGTTATCAAATAATAAGCAGTTATAAAAATTATTAGTTGAAAGAAACTATGACCTAATATACATCATAATGGGCTACTTTGAGAGAAGCGATCGAAGACATGGGAGTAGACATCAGCGACGACGAGTTAAACGACGTGCTAAGACGTTCTGGACTGATTACCAGATGATTGTACTCAACAGAATTCTTATTGCTCTGAAGCACATAGTTACTTTAACGTGTTTACCTCAACTCAGTGTTTGCTTTCCACTGAGCCTTCAGTTACACTAACTTGAATGGTTTAACGCTTTCAAGTCTGGTAATAATAAAAAGAATCTTACTTCAGGCACGTAATTCAGAAGTAATTAAGAACCTGACGAAAGGACAAGACAATAAATAACTATTTTTATGTCTGACGTTAATTTAATTTAATATTTTAACGACTTTTCAGTCATTGCTAGTTTTTTTATGAATATTTTAAAGAGTAGAAAATAATAACTAATTTCAGATAACTATAAACAAATATATATGAACAGGTGTATAAATTTGTTTTAATTTCCATAGATTAAAATTGTTAAAGCAATTAATTGAAAATTACTTTTTCTATGATTTTTTGTTAGTACTTATTATTTTATATCGTAGTAAGTTTGTATTTCTAAAGTGTTTTAATGATCCAATGCAATTGTTGAGCTTTATATTAAGTTTTAATAGTTTTTGCTTACCAACTTTATTTTATTTTTGACAAATTTTTGTAATGGAATTTTTATTGAACAGATCCTTATTTTTAATAGTAGGCTGCTAATTAATTTTCATCTTTTTATTATGTTACATTTGGATATTGACTTTGGTATTGGCTATATTAATCTTTTTATGTTTCTTGTAATGTATTTTGTCTTTAGATATTAGGTCTTTTAATGTTATTTAAATGTATTAAGTGTTTCAAATTATTACACACACACACACACAACACACACACATACACACACAAACAAACAAACACACACACACACTGCAACGAACCCTACGTACGCTCACTTACCTGACTTAATTTTTTTTTAAACCTAAATTGCTGGGGATTTAACCCTTTTGGGTGTGCATTCCAAAAGGATGTATTTTGGGGAAGGAGTTCTTTTGAAAGGCATCTTAACGACGAAATGACCCTTGTTGTTTTAGGAGTGTGTAAAAAATTTGTTTCAATAAACAAACTACTGTTTTGTCTGAAAGTTAGTTGAAAAACATTTAATTTTTTAATTTCATAATTAATTATTTCTATGCATCGCACAGTATGCATTTTTTAAGATTTTACTACATTTTCGAATTATTTATGTTACTTTAATGACTAGCTTTTTATCTATTGAATCTTCATTTTCATCATTTGAATAAATTATCTAATTCCTTTTAACATCTCAAAATAAAAAAATATATAAAATTTACATTATCATTTAAGTTTGTTCATCATACTTTTTGTTCACATTCAACACTTTCGGTCAAGCCTTTGTTTTTCAAAATCTATTTAAACTCTTTCTTTTTCTAATTGAAAATTCAAAATCTAAGAACTACTTACTTTAATTTCATTTTAATTACTCTTGGTAATTAAACCTTGGCATATTGAAAACTCTAATCTTAAACCAAATTTACTAAAGTTTTTCTTTATCAATTTTTAATTAATTATTCAAAGTTTACTTTTAATATCATTTGCCTTTAACAATTCTTTACTCTTTAACACTTATAGAATTTACTTTCTATATTTTTCATACAATAAACAAGTTAAATTTTATATTAAGAAACTTGTAATCAGATAATTTTCTCTACTACCATTTTCTAAATTTGTTTATAAATCTCCTTTTATGACAAAACAACATAATAAAATTTTCTTATCCTAGGCACAAATTAATATCTTAATATCTTAGAACTAAACCTGAAAATTATTAATCTACTTTTTTATAGCTAGACCCACTGGATATTTATCCCAAAATGTTTATGTTTGTTTATATATTGTCATCTAATTCTCAAAATAATTTAACATTAAGTCTTATTTAAGACACCTTTTGAAACATAAAACTCCGTTCAATTTTGTTTTCACTCTAAAATATTTTAATTAATTTATCATAATTCACAACCCTTTTAACCCCTTTTCATTTATTAATGCATTTACCTTAATTTGCTTTAAAAACAGCAATTTAATTGTAATCATTTATGAACAGAAATATCTGACCTTCAACTCTTATGGACAGAAATATTCACATTTGTTACGACCATCTTGTTTGTTTATCTTTTGCACCCCACTCACATATTTAATTTAGAATAAGATATTTTCACATTTTACCTTTTTCCCAGCTGTTATTTACCTCAAAAACAAGTTGAATTTCTTAATTGGATTCACTTTCTTTAATTTATGAACAAATTTTAAGATTCTAACTTCAAATTTCAATTTTAGTCATTTTTACATTTAATTCAATTTATAAAATTATCTGGGAGTAGCCAGCCATCTTGTGGCTTGACCTACCCCTCCCCAGACTACTATCTCTTCTCCGAATCAAAGCCACCTTCTATTTTTCATGTACTATTGTCAAATTTGATATTTAATTTTTAATTTAATTTAATTTAATTTTCATATCCCCATTAAAATTTCTAAATTAAAATTTTCACTTATTTGCAAAGAGAGAGCGATAAAATCTGACCTGTCACTCAACACTTCATCCTCCTGTTGCCTTGTTTTGGCTGCCAACTCGTCCGCTGCTGCTGGTTAGCCATGTTGGATCCTTCTGCATGGCTTGGGTGGTGGTCCCACAGCGAAACCGCGTCGTTCGTTGATGACAAAGCCTTTCTCTCTTTAAGAAAATCATTTTGGTCCTTGTTGTCTTTTGTTAAGCTAAACTCCAGATTTTGATATTTACGCCTTCCCATGTTTTGCACTCTCGTTTTGCTTTTGCCGTTTAACGCTCACCTTTTTTAATTTTAAATTTTGAAACACTGTTCTGATATAAAACTTTATTCTTTCCCGCCTTTGATTTCACACTGTCAATTTTAAAATTTCGAGAATTTTACTCTTTAATTCACCACTATGAAGCACTATTCTATTCCTTGGCAAATACTGACATTATGTTTTATTTTACCCGGAAACCACTTAAACTCGCGACGACGCCGAATTTTCAATCTTGTTTGGAAGCAACTTTTGCGAACGTTTTTCCACAAAAGGGTTCCTGAGACTTCACGACACTACATCGCAGCGAAACACACTCTCGCCTTAGCCCTGCATAGCTATGTGTAACGATTTGACAAAATAAAAAATGTTATTTTAAATTTGCTCAAACCGGAGCGCAACCGACTTGACGCTTTCTCCCTTCGGTGTTCCAAGCCACGCTTAACTTATTCCCTCGTTGTCCGGCAACCTCCCACACAGCGTTTACCCAATCGGTTTTACCGAAAGTGACGTAATTTCTGATCATGTGATACGCGCGTCATATCCGTTCTAGTCGCTCTGCGAGGAAATATGTCTTGTTACCAAAAATCAATATGTTTGCCTTTTTCTTTTCTGGTCGTTTTCCTCTTCAACATATTTCTGATCGTCTTTACTGCATTTTCGCTATTCTACATCTTTGGTTCCTTTCGCTGTCCTGCATCCATACGAAGGTCGATCATAGTTATAGGACGATTTTGACTATTCTCACCTTCCAAATATTTTTTTTAAAATTACCAAGTTAAGACCTATTTCCCTTTTAACTGGCTTTGCTTGTTCTTTATTTTTAGTTAACATACTACCAATACTCCCAAATTTCCTTAATACCCCTTTCTCTTTTATTTTACTCTTTTTCTAATTTAATTATTTTATGTGAAACAGGTTTACTTTTGCAACGGCCGTCACTGACGTTTTTTGCCCGTCGCAACACACACATATACTTCATAACAAGAATATTTGAAATTATACATATGAGATATGTAGTATGTTTTTTAGTAATTGGTTTTGAAAATTTTGTAATGCTCTATTATTTTTTTCTGTGATACCGAACATTCAATTACAGGCCGTCAAAGGTTTGTTTATTTATTTGTTTACTTCAACCCTTGCTCTTGTTTTTGATCCACCCGTTGTAGTCGCCCTTATTATGTAATATATTTATTTTTTCTTTACAAATTCAAGGTAGTCATTTATTTTCAAGGAATGTTTTTAAAGAGTAAAATTTTGTCCCGTAATTCTTTAAATTCAATTTTACTAACTGTGGAAAATATTTTCTAGAGAAAGTAATGAGATATCTAAAATCAGCACAGTTTTTTGTTTTGTGAAACGATTTCATACAATAAAACGCATCTGAACGACAATCAAAAATATTCAATTGATAAAAATGTGCACAGATTACAGACTACAATACAAGTACGAGCAAACTCTTACGAAGCAAGTGGAATTGAAAATTAATTATAATGCTAGCCCTTATCTTTTAACTTTAATTTGAAGCTACAACTACTTTCTTGCGATAAACTGAACGAAGATTTTTGGGCTCTATCGCTAATCAGTTAATATTTTCAATCAGATATAGTATTTAATTTTTATTCTGTAAAAAAACTGTAAAAAACGTTTGTGATAAAACTTGTAATAATCGGACTATAGTGTGAATAATAATTTATAATAAAATCCTAATATTTAGAAATGAATTAACATAACAAAATGATCAAAATAACATATGATATTAAGTAATCTAATATTCATAGATACAAACATGTGTATGCAAATAAAATATATGATAATGTTAGACTTATACCTTAGATAAATTACTATTTATCCTTTGGGCTATATATGGTTCATCAATACAAACTTGGTAGATGGAGTCGGTAATTCACATAAAATTAATGTATGTCTAAAACTGCCTGAAAGCCTAAGTACGTGAAAGTGCGTGAAGCACGTCGCTTTCATTCGTCTCTATCGACGAAGAGAGAAGTGCCCAGACTAATTCATCCACTCTTTCTTAGAGCCCCTAAAATTTGAAGCTGTAGGATTAAAATTTAATTTTCTTAGTGGGTGTTTTTACAAGGGAATTCTTTACCTTGCTGAAAGCTATTTGGACATTAGAGCTGAAGGAACGAAAATTGTTGATTTTGACCATGGTTCTAAACGGTTGTAACTTAATAATACCTCTCTAACAAAATTAAACGTAAACTCTAAAGTAAATTTTATAGTATTATTTGATGAGTTTTGTTGTATTAAATATATGACCACGTGCATTTTTCTTTACCTATATTTAAAAAATAATAAGTTCCTTATGACAGATTTTACCTAACAATGAAAACAAAACATTTCATCGACATTGCATCATTAGTCTCCTCATGTTTATTGTTTGCCTGGAATTTATGTCTAATATCTCTTGCAGCTCATTACAGAATATAAAGTGTAAGATTTGAGTTAGTAAATTCATCTATTTAAAAAGTGTGTAAACAATATCTACAATACGTTTTATTACAATGGGTTTACGTTTTCTAATTATTTTAATAGCTTTTAGTTTTCTACAAACCTTTCTTGTAAAAATATGAATGTTATCACAGTATATCATTTTTATACATTAATTTCCCCACCTACACTAATTCATTTTTATACATTACTAGGGGCTTGTAGGAGCAAATGCCCCTATTCATATTGAGACAATTTTAAACTTATGTAGAGTCATTTTATTTTGTAATACAAATTAAATTTAATATAATTTAATTTTATAAGTTTTTCATAACACATTTTTTTTATAACCTATATTTTTTGTAAATGCGTTTTCATTTTGATTTTTTGACTAACCCTATTTTCAATGTGAATGTTTAGCCTACCTTGAGATTTTACTCGACTCAGTGCAACATAAAGTTGATCATGTGTATAAACAGGTTTGTTCAATTGAAGCCCTGCCCTTATTGAATGTTTGACCCAGATATTATTTATAGTATGTTATTGAAAATGCAAGTCTTGAAGAAAATTGGTTCCTTTTCATTTGAAATGGCATGTTAGGAACTGTTGATATTAAATTAATTCTTGGTAAAAATATGTTTTCTTTTCCAGAACCAGTGATTATTTTTAATTTAATACACTCGTCAAACATGTGTAATGTGATAGTCGTACTCTATTAACTAAACCGCACTCCAAGTTTATATTTCTAATTAGCCTTTAATGTTGTTAAAATTTTGTTCAGCTGTTTCTCAACTTTACTCAGCTGAAATATTTGAAAATCATACTTAGCTGTTTTTCATTGCAATGTATTTCTTATGGAGATTTTGGGTATTTTAATTCCTCAAACCCCTATAAATGTTGTGAATTGAGAAAAATGTATTTTGTCCCCACTCCTTCGTGTCAGTACCTACAATTTGAGCCATCTCCCAGCTCTTGTACGACCTTCCATGCTCCCTTTTTTCTCTCAATATTCGGCTTATGAAATTATATATATGGATATCTACGAGAATCAGCTGTTATTCTCATTTCAGTCAAAACTGTTTTACAACTGTAGTATTTATTGTCTTCTCAAAACAAAACTTCTTTATAATTCTGTGATTTCTCATTCCATTTCTTAAAAATAAAAAAAATAATAATAAATTTATAAAATATTATATAACATTTTTAATACGTTTTTGTGCTTTTTATTGTGATTGAGTTGACCGAAAATTATACTAGTGTTATACAGAAACTAGAGTGCGATTGCTTATACAAAATAAAATATACAGTTTTGTTAAAATAGGTTCTTTATTTAATTTATTACATCTTTCTCTATTTTTGTACATAGTTTCCATTTTTGTTGAAACATTTGTCAAAACGTTTTATAAGCTTGTGTCAAGTCCGAACTGTACGGTAGATAATCTATTTGTCCCCATCCAAATATCAGTGTCTGGCATTGACATTTAACAACATAACTCCAAACATACGTCCACATCACTTATTCTGTATGGCCCGTCGGAGTATGGCAGTATTTATCTAAAATAGAAAGTCCCTAGATGTCTATGTAAAATATGCCTGACATAACCTCAAGTGATGTGATTGTCTGCATACCTTGACTTTAACTGATTAGTGTGATACCAACAAACTGACTGAAGTTTTAACTCTGAGGTCTTGTGAGAAACCAACGTCTCGTTCCCTGTGACAATCTTCTCGAAACTTTGATCATCTTTCTTCTCAACAGTTTATTTTAAAAAGTACAAATTTAAATTCTTTTTATTATGTTTTCTTAAATATATGGCCTACAAAACCAAAGTGAATACAAATTCCAAATTTTTTGAAACAACTATCTTTAATTTCATTTTTTAATATTTGTTCGACAAACGTATTATATAAGTTTAAATTTGTTAAAAAAATTGTCAAAACTATTAAACGCTTCTAGTGATTGCAATTTGCTTTAACATTTGTATACAGGTTTGTACTTTCTGTCCTAGGAGAGGTTTTAATATATAATTACATTAACATAATAGTATTTTTCAATTTGTAGTAGTTTTAACAATATAGTTTCACTTAATTTTATAATTTGCCCACGCATTCCTAAACGAGTCCAATAACAAGCAAAGCAATACATTAGCCAACGGAGCCAAATGTTTTATTTTGTTCTGTTTGCTCAGACGGGACTTAAGCAATTTATTTCCGAGTCAACAGTTCAACGATTCCCTCCTCTGTCAACTTGAACTGTGGAAGACAGTTTAATAAAAAGATGTATTGATTTTTCATTGTAAGATTTTGTATACGATAAATTCGTATGTTTCAAATTATTCAATTGCTGCATTATTTATTATTATTTGCTGCGTACAAAGTACTGTATTCATTTTATATTTTGATAAAATTTTTATTGTTTCAGTTTCTACGAGTAACATTAATCTTTCTCTCTCTCTATATCTGTCTCTCTCTCTATATATATATATATATATATATATATATATATATATATATCCATCTATCTGTCTATCCATCTATCACTCACACACACACACAGACTTTATATATATATATATATATATATATATATATATATATATTGTCACAACGCCGTAGGAAAGCAAAATAACCCAATTATGTCGCAAAATAAAATTTAGGTCCCACCCCACAATAAAAATTTTAACAGATAGCCTTCCATGAGCCGTGGCCGGAGAGCATACTTATAATAGAGGTTATATATATTAATTTAAAATATTTAAGGCTTTACCCTTTGTGTCATTGTATTAAGATATAAGGGTTACCTCCGTAGTTAGTTTCAATCAATCATGTAAAATTATTATACATTTGCATTTACACATTTTAAGATGTTAAAAGATTTATTGATGCTTCATATTTTAAGCTGTTTGATCTTATAGATGGTTTTTATGAGTTGAAACCTTTAAAAGTAATGTTATAAATTAATTATTATAAAATTTTAAAATTAGGCAAATTTAATATATTGCAAATTCACCACTTAGGGCTATAACTTCTAAGTTCTTGTATACTACATTTTTCTACATTTCGTCATAAGAGAGAGTTTTCAAGTGTTAGAGAGTTGCAATTTTTCATAAAAAATATTTCATGTAAGATGAATAAATATTTATTT
The DNA here is from genome assembly GCA_036971475.1 of Prosapia bicincta. Lineage (NCBI taxonomy): Eukaryota > Metazoa > Arthropoda > Insecta > Hemiptera > Cercopidae > Prosapia > Prosapia bicincta. Next base: position 34,855,655 of record JBAIZL010000005.1, read on the forward strand.
CATGATTTTATTCTACAAAAAAGTTTGAATTGTTGTTTTTTTTTAATTTTTTAGCTTTAGCTTTCATTTTTTACACTAGCATGCCTATTTGTAGTTGTATTTTAGTAAGGGCTCAACCCAAGTCATTAGCAATATCATGTGCGTTTCTCTAATATTAGGTATATTTAATGTACTGTATCTTAATATTTTCCAACTGGTCTCTTGCCCCCCCTGACTCGCCTTCACGGACCCCTAGGGGTGCTCCCCCCCCCCAGTTTGGGAACCTATGGTATGGAGTTGGTATGTATTATCATGTCTCTGAGGATGAATACTTTATAGCCGAAATGTACATAATTCTAGAATAAAGAAACATATTTGTGGTTAGAGGTTGTGTGTATTATTTATTAATATTAAACCCCAGTTAATTATTCCAAGTAATTATTGAATTTTTTTATTATTACATTTATTTTATTATTAGAGGTTTTTTTATTTATTTTACCAAAAATCTCATTACAAAAAATAAATAATCATGTAAATTATTTTTTTTACTAGGACAAAGTCTGCCTTATACGTCCGCAAGCACATTTTATAAAATCAAATGCATAACATTAAGACACAGATTCTCGTGAACAATGTAAGTCTCAGTTTGTGAAGACCTTTTATAATTCAGTTGAATTAATGACTTGATAAAGTTTTCATGTGCGTACAGATTTATGGGAGAAGTTACCAAACTATTGTTAGTGTCCGTCACTCAAATAAACCCTCTTGTAACTTTCAGGCTTAAATTTGCGACAAGGAATTTTGTTTTAAGGAAACTCGTTCAAGTCTAAACCAGTTAGCACAGAAACAACAGTTGTGATCACATCCGACTCTAAATCTGCCAATTAAACTTTTACACTTAATATTATCTCAGTTAAACAAGTCCATAGATCTTAAAGAATTCGTTCGTATAATTTCCCTTGGTAAGAAATTAATTCGATTTTTTTTCAGCGAGCGTGCGTACCTCCCTCCCTCTCTCTCTCTCTCTCTCTCTCTCTCTCTCTCTCTCTCTCCCTCTCTCTCTCCCTCCCTCCCAATTATACAACATGCCTACAAAACGTCCGGTTAGAAAAGGCTTTTTATAAAAACATCCTAATAGTAACTTGGAGCTCGACAATCCGTTGAAATTGGGAAAGATTATGTATCTGTGCGTAGTTGGTATAAATTCCACTGCATAAACTCATAACTTGGTTGGTTTGGACGACCGTGACTAGCGTGTTAATACTTCAGTTGTGTTTTTTATAACAAAGCCTACCCTATTAAAATATGTTTTATCAATCTTGTAGTCTTGCTATATTAAATACAAAGTTTGATATAGTTCCTGTTCTGTAAACAGTGATTATTGACCATTCTAGAGAGGTATATGAAAATAAAATTAGAGATCTCCGAGATATCTCGTGAACTACTACTTCTGAAATCATGTTACATTTTCAGAATGTTTTATACATCAACAGCTTCTACATCCGATAAGTCAAATAACCACTACTTTCTGATATTTCTCAGTACCCCCTTTTCGCACTTGGTCATTGCATTCTTCAATCCTGTGACACAAAACTGTTCATAAATATATTTTATGTACAGTGCGGACCACGTAGCCGTTCACTTGGCCCTGAGAAATCCCACGAGATTTCTCGTGAACTACTATTTCTGAAATCATGTTATATTTTCAGAATGTTTTATACATCAACAGCTTCTGCATCCGATATGTTCACACATATTTCAAGATTGTTACATCATACCAACACTAATTTATCATCGAATTTATCAAATATCGATCGTCTCGTGCAATTCACTGTTTTAACAGTCCTTATCATGTTTGTAGAAAAGTATTCATACTAACCCTCCACCTCCCGTCTCATTTACTGCGATCTCTCAAGGCCAAGTTCACGGTTACGTGGTCCGCACTATAAGTAGTGGTGTTAATACAATTTAAATTGATATAAATAGAAAACTAGTAAAATAATTCTCCACTAGTGGAAAATTCAAAAATATAAACGTGAGATTTAAAAGATAATTATTTATATTTTACTCACTGATATTTCTTAAAGTAAAATTACATTTCATTGTAATAAATACTTATTATTCTAAGTAAATTTGATTCGGCAAATTCAATAAAGAGCAAGGGTAAACAGATTACTTAGTAAATAAAAGATAATGCACGCTTTAATCTGCATGCAATGTATCGTGCTATGAAAACGCCATTTGCTAATTAATTAAAGTTATTAACTTTAGGCTCAATTCGTCAGACGTTTTGTCCTAATTGAAAAAATATAGGCTAATTTCTACTTTACAATAACTGAACATTAACTGTGGCCATAGATTTGCATAATATATTAAAGTTAGTTGTATTTAATTTTGTTTAATATTTACAAAACAAATATTTGTAATAAACGACGCTTTGGAAATCAATGAAGAAAATAGGTAATAAATAATAATAAATTTTCTTGAGTATTGAAACCGATTTGAGTATATCTTTAGCTGTAGTTCACTTTCAGACCAGCATTTAACATGATGAAACTTCTTTTATTTACTTTCATGTTCTCTTTGGCCTTGAGCACCACTTGATTTTTTCATTTAAGAAATATTTTTTTTCTTGAAATCGGATTTTTATGAATGTTATTGAATCACAACATTATAGAAAGGTTTTACCTCTTTTCAACATAAAGACCTTGTAATTGATTTTTCGACCTTTTAGACACTACTAATGTTCTATTAAGCTGATATGTTGGTTAAATATCTAACTTCGGTGACAATATAAAAAAATTATTTGATATTGAATTAACTCATATAATAATTAATCAATGAATTTATTTCAATTATTGTAGTTCAAATCTTGTATCAATTTGTCACCCCTTTCATCTGTTCAATTCGGCTGAAATTTGCATGGTTTTTATCTAATGCCAATGCATGACTAAATCATTAAAATGCATTGATTAATTAAATCATTAATTAACTTAATTATTGTAGTTTTACTCTAGACGTAAACTTTGTTTGTACAAAAGAATTTCAGTCTAAAATATCAATTAAAGAATATCAATTTTTATAATCCAAAACTTTTTATAAAACTAAAGAGTTATAAAGAGTGACATGTACTCATGTACAGGGTGGGGAGGTGAAGTTGGGCAAATGATGATAAAATAGACAACTTTTAAAAATGAAAAATTGTAAGAGCACAAATATCCCTAATAGTTTTCAGAGATTAAATTACCTAAGATTAACAGACTGTGAGATAAAGGGAAAACAACAGAAATGTTGGCTTATTAATTTTAATTAAATTACAAATAAGTTAGTCATCGTCTGAGAACAATTAAAAAGAAGGAACATTGTATAGGCTGTAGTATCGATTCAAATCGATGGCCCAGTCACTGCCACCTGTAGTAGAATCATTTTGAAATTATATAGTCTACCCGTGATATTTTAATTATATGAAAAATAAAGTGTACTTAAAACTTGGCTAATATTGTAAAAAAATTTAGGTTATGATATAACAGATAAAAGTTTATATTGTTGATGGTTTAATTTTTAAGACGTTGTTATGTGGTAGCTTAGTTGCTTGTTTGGAGAAGGTAGTCGCTCTACTTCTTCAAGTAGTTCAAATAAACACTGGAGTTTTTTAATGGTTGTTACAATAGCATTTATTAAACTATATCTTCGTGGACTACAACTTCTTCCACACTTTGAAGTTTTTTTCTTACCAATAAACCACTGAAAATGACTTGTCCTGTAAAAAATTAAAATATTTATAATTAAATTACAAATATAATTTCCATGAAATCCAGGTTTCATCAAATTTTAAAACTTTACAAAACTATTTATATATGTATATATATGTATATATATGTATATATATATATATATATATATATATATATATATGTATATATATATATATATATATATATATATATATATATATATATATCAGTAGAGACGGGTATATTTTATCCCCCCAATGAGAGAGCAGTATTTGTTACCCCCACCACGAGCTAAGCCCCGCCCCTAGAGGTTGATTGGTGTCCTGGATCGGGAGGGCCATTTTGTTTTGGTGTAAGCCCCGCGGGCCATTTTGTTCTGGTGACGTAATTGTTTGAAGATGAAAAAATATAAATGCGTATTGGGGAATGGAACCGTGGACGTTCGGTTTGCTGGCGTGTGACGCTAGCGACTGAGCTACGATGTAGTCAGTTGTGTGTTGTGGTTAGATGTTGGTAGAAGTATGTCGTGAGTGTTGGATGTTGGTTTGGTCGTATGAAATAAGAGTAAAACGTGTATTTGTATAAGAATAAATATTTTTATTGTGTTAAGAATATAATTATAAATACAGGATTATACATAAAATATAAATCTGGGAATTGACAGAATTTAGAGGGGAGACTTGATTAACTATGATATTTTGCACAATCATTCCATGTTCAGAAATAGTCGGCAGCGTCTGTCTGCGGGTTTCCGGCATATGGGGCACCTCTGCACCCTTTCCGCACACTCCCTGCAATAGACGTGACCGCAGGGTATGATGGCAGTGCATGGTGGTCGTTCTAAGCAGACAGTGCAGTCTGCTATACGGTAGCCACTGTTTCCTACAATCTGCTCTTCTGATGTTCTCTGTTTCAACATACAAAACAAAGAAGATAATTTTCTTGTAAATGAATAGCATAAATATCAGGTTTTACAAATTGTAACACTTACGACTACGCCTGAAGGGATTCGATCGGCCATTATCGCCGCCGCTTCAGCGACAGCCACTCTTCTTCGGCCCTCTTCGAGTAGCTTATGTAGATCGCTCATCATTATCCGCCATACGCCGACCGCATAGAAATTTTCCTCGTATCCATCTCTTTGAAACGCTGCCTCTAAGTCCGCTACGAGTCTTTTTAGTATCTGCAGTGCATCAGCCGATACTCTACGAGCTGCAGTTGCCCGTGCGTTTCCCACAGCCGTCTAAGAAAATTAATTAGAAATGAAATTCAATTATAATCCTCTGATATTACTGCTATTATCATCGTACAATAAAACTTACTGAATATTGAGGAGGATACCGTGTCCTACTTCCTAAGCAAAGGAAACAGTCGATACGGGAATGCTCGAGTCCTTGTATGTGCTTTAGTTCCTCATCTAGTTCCCCCGAATAAGAAGCTCGATCTCTGAGTCTATTTACAACGTGATCTAATATTGCAGCCTATAAAATACAATGTATTAGTAATGAGCAAATAAGAATATAACAGTAATAATTTATTAAGAATACAATAATCACCGGCGTTGGGTGGTCGGTGTTGCTGCGATCAGTCAAAGGCCCTCTGGTTCTAGAAGGTGTGTTTGTTCCCTGAAAGAAAAAAAAACGCTTATTAGATGAAACTGTTAATAATCTAAATTGTTTGGAAACGGTAAAGGCAGTTCATTAATAATCACCGTTGTTGGGTGGGCGGTGTTGCTACGATCAGTCAAAGGTACTCTAGGAGGAGTCGTAATGTTTGTTTCCTGAAAGAAAAAAGCTTATTAGATATGAAAATGAAACTGTTAATAATTTAAATTATTTATAATTACCTGTGACGGAGTCTCCCCGCTATGATCAACTATCGATTGGCGTCTATAGTACGGTGTCCATGTAACCCCATGTAATATTGATGGGCTACGTCTGTTACGATCGATTTCGTTAGCATGATTATCTAATTCTTCCCAAATGCCCGTTTCATCGTAGCTAGAATCATCGTTGTTTGTTGTGTCATTAGACTGAAAACCAATGAAAAATTGCAATAACGAAACATAAAAACTTTAACAAAAAAAAAGAACACACTATTTCATACTCACCTCTGATTGATTACGTCTATCGGTCATCGTGTTTCTGAAATAAATCGATAATTTTTGAAATAAATTAAGTATTTGTTTAAAAAGAGTATTCGTTAATCAAGTCAGCTCCCCCCGTGGGATGAACTCTAATAGTTCGCCCCAGTGAAAACAGCTCCAGCCACGCTGTAATCAGTGGTGACCACTCCATTAATATATGTCACCCCCTTGAAAATAAATTTACCGTCGTATTTCCATTATCACCATGTCTTACCGACATTTCTCCAACTCCAGAAGAATCTTTCTCTATAGCAGTATCGTTTCGGAAAAAGTAGTCTTTTTTATATCGTCAGTCAACTTGAACAGATGAACGGTTGTTACGAGCACAGATAATACAGTATTCTTTATTCAACGCCCAACGACTTTAAAGGCACCAAAATTCGCTCGTAAACCGGAACCGCTCAAGCCAGCTCCCCGTGGGACGAACTCTAATAGTTCGTCCCAGTGAAAACAGCTCCAGCCACGCTGTAATCAGTGGTGACCACTCCATTAAAATATGTCACCCCCTTGAAAATAAATACGATTTACGGCCGTATTTCCATTATCACCGTCTTACCGACATGACGTGTAATGACAAATTTGCATTTCTCCAACTCCGGAAGATCGGAATCTTTCACTATCGCTGTATACCGTTTCGGAAAAAAAGTAGTCTTTTTTATATCGTCGTCATCAAAGTCAACCTGAATAGACGAGCCATGAACGGTTGTTACGAGTTTCGCACAGATAATGCCGTATTCTTTGTTCAACGCCAACGACTTTAACGACACCAAACTTCGCTCGTAAAACGGAACCGCATTGAACCGGTTAACTGTCGAATTTTTGGAGAGCTGACTTGCAGTATTCATAATTAAGATAAAACACACACACAACGCACCTAACTGCAAAGCGCTGAAGACTGATGCTCTCTGTATGTTGGTACCGGCTTATATACTGTGCAACTCCCCACGCGTCCTTTGTGTAGTTCCCGTAGTTGCCCAAAGCGGCTGTGTCACGCAACGGAAAGTTTAGAAATCATTGACCTTTTCCCACACTCGAGGTTGTACCGTGTGAAATCGTTGAACTTTCACTCCCACTCGCGGTCGTGCAGTGAAAGGATTAGAAATCGCTGACCTACTTTCACTCCTACTCGCGGTCGTGCAGTGAAAGGATTAGAAATCGCTGGCCTATGTCTCCCACTCTAAACAGGTTGCTATATAAACCCGTATATTACAGGTAGGACAGTATACTCCGGTCTCATTCAGACTGCAAAGAGGTAAGTGTGATTGTTATTCTATCTCTGTTTCTAATAAACAGTTAGCTATATAACAGTTAGCACAGTATACTCGGGTCTCATTCTGACTGCAAAGAGGTAAGTGTGATTGTTATCCTATCTCTGTTTCTAATTTGACTTCTTAAAATAAAACCTATATTATGGCCGTGTATATTTTTTCTAATGTGCAAACCTATGTAAAGAAATTCCGTTTATACGGGAATAAAATTGTTTTTAAATTCAATACACCCCCTGAAGGTGTAGGAGAGATTGAATGGGTTAGACAGGGACTTCAAGAGTTGGTGGAATCTGTGACTAGGGGTACAACAGACGAAGATCGACTTGGTTTTACTATGACTAGCATAAACTTTAAGAATCGCACACCTGGGTACGTAGCCTTCAGACCTGCTTCGGAAATAACGTCAGACACGCTTTGGAGCGTTTTTGGCGGAATAGTCCAGAGTAACGCTGAGGGATTTATGTCAGGTGATACCTTCCAGATATCGTGTACCAAGGTTAGAGTACCTGTAGGCCGGGGTCGACGTAGGCGTGGGATTTACAATAACTTTGACGAAGAGTGTCACAGCAGAACGGGAATCGTTGTAATTAAAAATAAAGATGCTTTGTGTTTGCCTTGTGCTCTTGTGGTTGGCATTGCTCGGGCGCAAAATGACAAAGAATATAAAGCTATAATACAGAACAAAGGTAAACGTCAGACCGTTAGGGCACAGCAACTAATGGCTGACGCTAATGTAGAAATTACCGAGTCAGGTGCCGGTGTGAATGAGTTACAAGCGTTTCAAAATCATTTGACAGAATATAAAATCACGGTGTACAGTTACGGTAGTAGAGGTAGGCATGTGTTATTTGAAGGTAATGTGAACAATCCCAAGTATAAAATAAATTTGCTATTTCACAATTCCCATTTTAATGTGATTACCAGTTTAACTAGCGCGTTTGCGTGTCATTTCTACTGTGAAGCATGTCGAACACCGTACAACACTTTAGGCAAACACAGATGTTCAGCTATCTGTTATTCTTGTAAACAGTCTCCGCCGTGTGTGCTAGACGACAACGGAGGTATTCAATGCGGTGACTGTAACCGTCTCTTTATGAACCAGCAATGTTACAACACACATTCCGTAAGCGTTTGCGAGTATATTAGAAAATGTTTAATATGTGAGAAGGTAATATTTACTCTAGATCGTAAAACCACACATCAGTGTGGAGAGGTTTATTGTAAAATGTGCTTAGAGTACAAACCGGCTAACCATCGTTGTTACATGAAAATCAATACCCAAACGCCTCAAGTTAAAGATTTCGTGTTTCTTTTTTTCGATCTGGAAACGCGTCAAGACGAAGTCCTTGATAGCGCTCACGTTCACAGGGTAAATTTATGCATTTCTCAACAGTACTGTTGGAAATGAATAAATGGCGAACGCTGTCGTAATTGTACGCCACGAACTCGTGTTTTTAAAGAGAGTCCAGTTGACGGGTTCATAGCCTACATAATGGATGTGCGTAAAACGTTTAAAAAGGTGTGCGTTATCGCTCATAATGGACAGGCATTTGATTTTCAATTCCTTTTGAAATACGTTCTGGAAGAAACTCAGTTTACACCTGAATTGATAATGCGTGGAACTAGGATTATATTGATGGAGATCGATAACGTAAAGTTTATTGATTCTCTAAACTATATGCCAATGGCATTGTCTAAACTCCCTGAAGCGTTCGACCTACCTCCCGAAAAAAAGAAGGGTTACTTTCCCCACCTTTTCAACACAGTGGCCAATGAAAATTATGTAGGTCCTATTCCAGCAAAGGAATACTACTGTCCTGACTCAATGTTCGAAAAGAACAATACCAAAATTCTTACAGTGGTACGATGAACAAGTCTCCAACGGTTATGTGTTCAATTTTCAAACGGAAATATTCGAATATTGCCTCTCTGATGTTGATATATTAGCTCAAGCCTGTATAAAGTTTCGTGCTTCGTTCTTGCAGGAATGCAATGTAGATCCGTTTCTCGAGGCCGTCACTATTGCTAGCGCGTGTAGCTTAGCGTTCAGAAGAAAGTTTCTCAAGCCAAACACAATAGGCATACTGCCAAAGAATGGGTACAGACGCGTCGATAATCAATCCGCCATCGCTCTACAGTGGCTCGCATGGATCGAAGACCAGAACGGCTATCGATTGGAGCATGCCGGTAGAGGTCGTGAAATTAAAGTAGACGGTATAAAGGTCGACGGACTATGTGACCGAACGAAGACCGTATATGAATTTCACGGTTGTTACTGGCACGGATGTCCAAACTGTTACACATTTGGGCGTGATTCACCTCTAATCGACGACCCGTCAGACACTCATAGTGCACGACTGACCAGGACTAAAGCTAAGATGGCTAAATTGTCCCGTCATTATAATGTTGTCGAGATGTGGGAGTGTGAATTTTATAGGAAGAAAAAATTAAACAAAACTATGGCATACCTTGATTCCCACCCTCTAACGCACCTCACACCACTAAACCCTCGAGACGCGTTTTTCGGCGGTCGTACGGGGAATGTAAAATCGTACCATATGTGTCAGGAGAACGAGAAAATTCGGTACATTGATGTTTGCTCCTTGTACCCCTGGGTGTGTAAGTACCGCGAATATCCGATAGGACATCCGCAAATACACGTCGGTAATAATGAGTGTAGAGCAGTCGGAATGTCTGCTGACGGCCTCCTGAAATGTACGGTCCTACCTCCTCGGGATCTGTATCATCCAGTGCTGCCGGTCAGGATGAACGATAAATTGATGTTCATCCTATGCCGTACATGTGGCGAGAACCTTATACCTGGAGACTGTACTCACTCTCTTGACGAACGGACGTTGACAGGAACATGGACTATGGATGAGATACGCAAAGCTGTGCAGAAAGGTTACGTGATATTGGAAATGTATGAGCTCTGGCAATACGAAATGGCTTCATTTGACAAAGGGAACGGACTGTTTACCGACTATATTAATACATTTTTAAAAATAAAGCAGGAGGCTTCAGGTTACCCAGAATGGTGTCGTTCTGAACAAGACAAAATAGACTATGTCCAAAGCTATTTCGACAACGAAGGGGTTAGACTTGACCCGTTGAAAATTGAAAAAAATCCTGGTGCCAGGTCGTTGGCTAAACTAATGTTAAACTCCTTTTGGGGTAAGTTTGGACAACGTGAAAACCAGGCAAAGACTACAATAGTAAGAGAGCCTAATGAACTGTTCAACTTGTTAACGTCGCCGTCAATTGATGTAATCCATATACAAGAGGTTAACCAGGACGTTGTCGTAGTGAACTGGTGCTACACTGACAACGCCTGTGATGTACTACCAACAGTAAATGTCGTTCTCGCTGCATTCACTACAGCCCATGCTCGTCTTAAGCTCTATGAGTATTTGGACGTGTTGGGATCACAGGTCCTCTATTACGACACAGATAGTGTCATTTATCTCCACAAAGACGGTACGCACGATATATCGACAGGAGACTACTTGGGGCAGATGACAGACGAACTGGCTGACTATGGTCCTTCTGCATACATTACAGAATTTGTTTCGGGAGGTCCGAAAACGTACGGCTACAAGGTAATGTGTACGGAAAATGACAAAACCGTTACAGTTTGCAAAATTAAAGGACTGACTTTAAATCTCCGCACCTCAGGTTATTTAAATTTCGATTCTTTAAAGAAACTAGTATTGAATGAACAAACAGAGGAGGATAGCATAATGGTCGATGAATCGCGTATACGTCGCAGAAAGGATCATGGTGTTGTTACTGTGTGTGAAACAAAATTGTTCAGAGCCACAGGTGCGAAAAGAAAACGTAACGGGGATTTTGATACGCTACCTTATGGGTACTGTAAGGTTCCACGCCTAGAATGATTCCCATCATCCTGAACGGCGTTGTGAAATCAAGTCGTTCCATTTTATTTTTTGTATGACCTATGCTGTGTGGAGATCCTAGGCTGAATGAATGGGCCCTCTGTCACGGTCTAATCGCCTATAAGGTTGTGTGAATGGATAAGTGTTGTAGCAACAAAAGAACATAGCTTCTGTTTTGACAGATTGTGTGTGTTTGTATTGAATAAAATACCTTTTTGCAAAAGGTATAAAATATTTGTTGCACGAGTGTGTGTGTGAAACCTAGGTTGAATGGTCCTCTGTCTCGACTTAATCGTCTATAAGACTGAATGTGTGTGTGGATGGGATTAAAAGTAAAATTGAACGACAAAAACTGATCGCCTGGGAGGATAGGCCTTGGAATGCTTCACATTCCCGGGGAAGCTTCCAAAAAACAAGAACGACTTCGGACTGTACCTCTTGGGTGTTGATGGAAACCTAGTCAGTTGGTTTAAAAGTACCAAAAGTAAAATCAAGGTGGTCAGTTTTGAAATGAACGTTAGACGTGCTATTGCTAACGAGCTTCATAAGCCGGCTCGTAGAAATTTTAAAACACGTAGTGTTACTTTGAAAGGTGTAAACGATCTTTATCAAGCTGATTTAGTTGAGATGATTCCCTATGCAAAGGAAAACAAAGGCTATAAGTATATATTGACTATGATTAACTGTTTATCAAAATTTGCGTTTGCGGTGCCGATAAAATCTAAAACCGGTTCCGAAGTAGCTTCAGCATTAAAGCCTATATTAGAGAAACACAGTATGAAGCATTTTCAGACCGATCAGGGTAAAGAATGGTTTAACAAATCTGTTCAAAACTTATTGAAAACCTATAAAATTAATCACTATCACACTTACACCGAGAAAAAAGCTTCCATCGTAGAAAGGTTAAACAGAACTTTGAAAAGTAAAATGTGGTTAGAATTCACGGCTCGCGGTAGTCATAAATGGACTGATATTTTAGATGATATTGTCAAGTCATACAACAAAACCGTACACAGTACTATTGGTATGAAACCGTGTCAGGTGAGAAAAAAACATGAAGCAATGCTGTTGGCTAGAATAAAAGACAAAGTAAATAGTCGTACTATACCTCAATCGCGATCATTCCAGGTAGACGATAGAGTTAGAATATCCAAATACAAAAAAGTTTTTTCGAAAGGATTTTATCCAAACTGGACGCAAGAAGTATTCACCGTGTTTGCTGTTGTACCGTCCTCACCTAAAACCTACATTTTACAAGATTCGAGAGGTGAAATATTAAAAGGTGGGTTTTATGCTGAAGAATTAAGTCGAACAAATGTTGGCGACGTTTATTTGGTGGAAAAGGTTTTGCGCCGGAAAGGAGATAAGCTTCTTGTGAAATGGCAAGGTTTCGATAAAAAGCACAACTCTTGGGTAGATAAAAATAAACTTATACTGTGAAACAATTTACCACATCCGGCCAGCTGCGCCCATCCGGCCATGTGCAAGCGATGACGTGAATGGAAAAGTACTGGTCGCAATTGCTTTGTCCCAACTGACCTTACACGCATCCGGCCACGAGCATGCGATGACGTCAATGGAAAAGTACTAGTTGCAGAGTCAATGTGTCACAATTGCTTTATACTGCAATAGAAAATATGTTTCGAAAATAAATATCAGGTTTTTCACACAATTGATTCATTCTGGTTACGTCTTTCGAGATGCGTGTAGTGGTTGCTCCATATACGATGCAGCTACATAATTTCGACGCTTATGTAGGTGAAAAGGAGAAACGAATTCGACACAGTCCCCTATTGCCCAACACTATTAGAGCAATTGTGTGTGGTCCTTCAAATTGCGGTAAAACAAATGTAATTTTTAATCTTTTGTTCGAGGCAAACGGGCTGAAGTTCGCCAACATATATATTTTTTCAAAATCACTTCACCAACCGAAATATGAGTTTCTGTCTAAGGTGATGGAAGAATCGGGTATCGGTTATTTTCCGTACAGTGATAACGACAACATCATCAATCCACATGAAGCGGAACCGAATTCCATTATGATTTTTGACGATATACAGTGTGAAAAACATGATAATATACGTAATTACTTCAGTATGGGGAGACATAGCTCAATTGATTCTTTTTATCTCGGTCAAACGTACAGTAGGATTCCCAAACATTTAATCCGAGACAATACCAATCTGATTGTTGTATTTAAACAGGACGATATGAATTTAAGACACATTCATTCGGATCACGTAGGCACGGACGTGTCGTTTAACACTTTCAAAAAGCTCTGCGCAACAGCCTGGAAAGAGAAATTCGGTTTTATAGTAATAGATAAAGACAGCGATATAGATCAGGGTCGATACAGAATCGGGTTTGATTCCTTCGTAAAAGATTTATAATGCGTATTTACACTTATAATGATATTTCGCCATATGCTAATAGCGACACTACGAAAACACCAAAATCAAATTTATGTTGTTTCTATTATCCCGATAAGAAGAGGTTTTGCGGAAACTACTGTAGTCGTACGAATAGACATGGACATGTATTTAATAGGCGCTGCTGGAGACATAAGCGGTTCGGATCGTACAGCAAGAGCTTACCGCCTATAATTCTGTTAATGATCACATCCGCAAATAGAATTTATAATCGAGACATTTGGATTAGGTTCATGCACGAATGTGATAAAGGAGGTGTACCATTTGAATTGATATTATACAATGAACACATGTTGAAAGGAACTGTTCGCCATCCGCAAAACTTGGTATCCAGATTCCGGCCGTTTCCTGATTTTTTCAATCGGACTTTGACTCTCAGTCACGGAGGCATAGAGTACACGCAAGTATACCTCGATATGTTACAGTACAGCTGTTCATTGCCGTACGCGTCCCGTTGTGTAGTAATCACGGAAAGGACAATTCCCATAGTCGGTCCTATAAAGGCGTACAAGCTTATCAGCGGTGTAAAGTGTTGTGTAGACATTAGCTACAATGTGAAATACGGTCCTAGACCTTCGTCGCTACCTTTACGCAGTAGAGGTAAATTTTACGAGGCTGTAAATAATAAGGCACAAGGTGTGTTTACAACCGAATTTCTAAAGGCCGCCCTGCCGACGGTGCCTAATCAGTGTCATCATTTCGGCTTGTCTTTTGACGGATCAAAATATACTGTTGTCGATAGTAGGCAGCTTCAAATGTGGTGCACATATACGGGGGCAAATACTGATGAGTTTCTGCTTTTGAATAGTTATCTTCTCGAAAACTCTATACCGACGCTAAAACGGTACATGCAAGATATGCCCAGAGATGATAATCTAATAGTAGCTGAAATACCGCAATGGCGCGAAAATATAAAACGTACCTTTGTCTTTAGGAGCGCCGAGAAGGTGGAAAGTATACCATATTTTGACAACAACATGTACAGATACTGCCGAGGTTTATCTTGGAACAATTCGAAATTGATGAAAGCGTCCGCATCGCAGGTTGTGCAGTACCTATTGCGTGAAAAGCGTTACGCTGTGTTTTTTCGATCTTTGGAACTGTCTTAAAAGCTATTTGATAGTCGAATTACTGTTCATTTCGCAATATGACACCAAAGGAGGAGCAGGTTATCTCTGAGATCGCCCGTTTGAGGGAGAACATCAAGAGAAAGTATCTGCAGATAAAGTTCGGCGATGCAGATGCTGAACGGATTTTGACTAAACAATATAGCCCTATCATTAAGGAAATTTCGAAAATTCGTCGTCCACAGCCGAAAATGGAAATTAAAAAAGAAGAAGAAATGGATGTAGACATGGAGGATGATGCTTCACAAACCCATGTTCCGAAATTCATCGATACCGAAGTAATAGCTGAATCAACAGATGAGCCTGGACCTTCAGTTACACCGATGCGCCAAAGTAGTGTTGTTAAAGAGCTACTATCAACACCGGCGGGCCAGGAAGATAGTGTTCGTTATGTCCATACAATGTTCAAACATCGTCTACCGCGGACCTACGTGTTGAGAATGATTAAAGACAATAGGAATACAATTGATAACACATACGGTCCTCGAATAACAGGAGACGGTACTGTTATGATAGGCGATAAGTATATAAGATTTGACGACGAAAACGGTGACATCGTCATCGACGCGGACTCTTACAAGGGAACCGAAGGGCTCTATGAATTGATATTTATGCGCAAACCCGATGAAACATTATACACAAAGGCCGACCTGAACACCTATAAACAAATCTGTGAACAAACCAGTGCTCATAGGAAAGGTTATAATCATCTATTAGCCATAAACCGTGCTAGTAAATCCGCCAAGTACAAGGCAATTATATCGAGATTATTTCCGCCCACCGGTTTGCATAGCGGTAAAGGTTATGCCTATTGGGACAACCCTAACGAACTCTGTGATAGGTTACGACTCCTTTTGTCATCTCAAGAGGTAGGTCATACGGGTCATGAGAACGAAATTGCCTCCATTATAGAAGAGCTGAGGGAAGCGGGTTTTATAAAAGGCAGTGGAAATAGAAAAATTAGGACATTAATAAGATGAGCGTCGATAAGTTTGGTCGTTTTTCGGACCAGATTAACGCTCCGCACCCCCATCATCATCAGCACGGGATAGGTCTGACTCCCGATGGTAATCATTATGACGCGATAGGTAAGTTATTGCGCAATGTTGGTGATCCTATTGAGGACAGCGATGCCGTCAATGCGGGTACGATAGCGAAAAAATGTTTAGGTTTCGACGAGGATAGGAAAAAATACTACACTAAAGGCTTTTCTGTAGGCGGTCTAGGCCATCCCGTTGAGGACGGCGATGCAGTGTCCAAAACGTATCTCGAACAACACTGTTTGACTCGAATAAAGAATAGATATCATACAAAAGGCTTGCCTTTGGGAGGTCTCGGAGAGCCGAAAGAAAAAGATGATGCCGTAACGAGAGCCTACTTGGAATCGTTGGTTCCTATTAAACTAGCCGATTGTTTTTCCTTCGGCGACCAAAGGGTGTGCGGTGTATCGGCGCCTATGAAAGACTCTGACGCTATTAACATGAAGTACGTCAGAGATAATTTCTTATCGAAAAACGCAGAGGGTAAATTTGACGCTCACGGAGTGGCCATATGTAATGTTAAAGCGCCTTTGTATAAAAATGACGCCGCTACAAAATTATACGTGGACGATAGGGTGCCTCGAAAAGACAAAACTGTTTGGAGTTTTCAAAATAAGCGGCTCGCTCAGGTCGAAGAACCTTTGTACCAACAAGATGCGGTCACACTGGGTTTTCTAATGAAAAATACGCTGTTTCTCACCCTACTGCCGATCGGTGAAATGTATAACGCAAACGGAAAATGTATAACTAATGTTCGAGACGGTTTCACCGATGTCGACGCTGTTAACGTTCGCCAGCTTCATGAAATTAAATCTTGGATAAAGAAATACACTCTGCATTCCGAGGAGACGGGCGACTACTACTGGTTAAACTCTAAGCGCTTATCGGGGATAGCCGATGGTATAGCTGATAACGATGCTGTTTCGCAAAGGCAATTGAATACGGCTATTCAAAGCCTACGAGACACGCTAATGCGAGAGAAGCCTGTCGAAAAATAGATCGACAAGGTCAATACACGAAAATAAATACGGGAACACTTTAAAAATAATATCAGTCGTTGAAATGTTCTTCAAGCTGATGTTACTGTTCGCCTTGTTGAGCTCCTCGCTCGCAACGTCGTCGTCGTCGTCGTCGCCTTCCCCTATCACCGATACGACGGTATTTTGTGGATATACTGAAACTAACGGTAGTAGTAGCAGTATTGTTCAGGCTAAGACCAACCGTAAATGGGGTATCAACGGACTAACTTGGTATATGTATGGTAATAGAAAATATCTCAATATCGCTTCGCACGCTTTCAATCTCTGGAGTAGATATATCCCTTTGACTTTTACTCTCGATTCGACAAGGCCAAATATCGCTATACTATTTGGGGACGCTGAACATATAAAACTGTCGGAAGGAACAATGTGCGGTACTAGATTTGACGGTAGAGGAAGAGTCGTTGCCCACGCTTTTGCGCCTCATGTGCTTCAATCGCAAGTAGAGATACACTTCGATAACGAAGAAGAGTGGGACTTTACAATGTCTACATCCGTTAATGGTCGTGACTCGTTTTACGCTGTTCTGGTTCACGAAATAGGGCACGCTCTAGGACTCTCTCATAATAAGAAACGTGATTCGATAATGTATGCCTATACGACCACCCGAAATATATCCAATATGTATTATTTAGACCTTTCTTCAGATGATATTAATAATATTCAGTATCTATATGGTGCAAAACCAACCACCACTACCCCCTCCACCACCACAAGCACTACCACCACAAGCACTACTACCCCTACTACCATCAGCTCCACCGCTCGTTCTAGCCCTACGACGATCGAAACAGAAATAAACACTATAGATTTATGTTCTGTCCGCGGCTTTGACGCCGTTTTAATAGCGATGAAACATATGTACTTGTTTCACGGGCAGTATGTATGGATATTGAATTTGGATCCGAATAAGAGAGAAGTTGTTCCGAAACCCGAAATCATTTCGGAATGGTTAAACTATTTGCGACCTGGTTTTACTAACGTTACCGCCGTTTATCAATCACCCAGCGGAGATGTGGTGCTCATTGCTCACGGATGGGTTTACGCTATAGAATATCCTAGTCTTTTGAAAAGATATATGTACACGCTGAAAGATTGGATAGGACGGCCGATGAAGACGGTTAACGCTATTTTCAACAGTCATCTGGGTAAAACAATTGTCCTCTACGACAACGCTTATGTGATGAGATATGATGAATGTAGGTACACCGGTTTATATCAAGGACCTATGACCGAAATCTACCACGGTTTACCAAACGATTTGCGCGGCGGTTTCAGATATATGGACGGAAATCTTTATTTCTTCACCGCCGACAACCAGGTTTTTGTGTACAACGAATTTCTGGAAGCTGTGACGGCAGTTGAAAAGGATATTTTCGATGTTTTGAAAATACGATGCATGAAGACGACTAGACTCCGAGAGTTATATGCAATCTTGAAAGACA
This sequence comes from Prosapia bicincta, assembly GCA_036971475.1. NCBI lineage: Eukaryota > Metazoa > Arthropoda > Insecta > Hemiptera > Cercopidae > Prosapia > Prosapia bicincta. The sequence goes on from JBAIZL010000005.1 coordinate 34,873,759, forward strand.
TATTTTATAAGTAGGCGTAACAGTGACTGTTATGAATCATTAATAAAATGGGTGTCAAACGGAAAACAGCTGTTAGTCGTAAACGCGGTGTCGTAAAGACAGGACGTGGACTAGTGTCTGGTGTTTTGAATAAAGCCATCGATTTACTTCCAGTCGAATTACACTTACCTTCGTACAATTATTGCGGACCGGGAACAAAATTGAAGACACGGTTGGCACGCGGTGATAAAGGTATAAATCCGTTGGACGAAGCCTGTAAACAACACGATATCTCCTACAGCAACTACAGTGATTCAGATAGAAGACGCGTAGCCGACGAAATCTTAGCGGGAAAAGCTTGGAGCAGAGTCAAAGCGGGTGACGCATCGCTCGGTGAACGCGCTGCTGCTTTGGCCGTAACGGCAGCGATGAAAGCTAAGACCGCATTTGGCGGCGGTAAAAGACGTCGTCGTCGAAAGCCTACCGTTCAACACCTGTTGAAACGTCTGCAAGGCAAAGGGCTTTACTTGAAACCGTACAAGAAACAAGGTAGCGGGAAGAAGAAGAAAAGATGTACGAAAAAAAAACGTCGATAGATTGTATACCCATTAGACCGTTGACTAATATAGAACTGGAAAGATACGCCTTAGCATTGGGAGTACCGTGGTTCAGAGGTGTATACATGAGAGATACATTACCTGCACGACCTTTAAGAAACGAATCGGCTATCGTGAATTTGGATAGTATAACCGGCCCCGGCACCCATTGGGTATGTTACAAAAAGAGAGGAAACTCTATAGAGTACTATGATAGTTTCGGAAATCTGCGACCGCCAATTGAGCTAAGTAGGTATTTTGGCGAAAACGCTAACGTACACTATAACTACAAGAGACATCAAAAAGACAACTCAGTCGTTTGCGGTCATTTGTGTCTAAAGTTTCTAACGTCATGAGCATAGTTCTAACAGATCACACTGCCGTTTTGTCTTGTGACTTTTTCCCACCAATTGATGTATCAAAAGGCGAGTGGGAAATAGCTTTTATCGATCTGGCAACATACAACTCGATACCAAACATCGTTGAGGATGTAAACAATCTTTTTCATTACGGCGATGATAAAAACGTTCACACGATTTCATTACCGACCGGATCGTACGAAATATCCGATATTGAGAGGTATATTAAAACGAAACTAGTTCCCGATACTGTTTTAGTATTGACACCGAATAATAACACACTCAAAGTGGAAATAAAATGTTCGCACGCAATATTTTTCGACAAGGCCATGTCTATAGGCCAGCTGATGGGGTTCAGTAAGAAGAAATTAGAGGCAAATCATAAACACTCTTCTGACCGGCCTGTAGATATCATCAGGGTTAACGTGATACGCGTGGATTGCAATATAGTCGCAGGATCGTTTCAAAACGGCATAGAATGCCATACTTTGCACGAATTTTATCCGCAGGTACCGCCCGGTTATAAAATTGTAGAAGTCCCTCAGAGCGTAATATATTTACCTGTCAACGTAAGCGTCATTCATAATATCACTGTAAGTCTACGAGATCAGAACGGCGATATAATAGATTTTCGTGGAGAAAACATTTCCTTACGATTACATTTACGTAGACGTCGAGATGGGGCTAATATTTAACGAGCGCTTCTATAAGAAGGGCGGCAGTTTACGTCCGACGACGGCACAGTTAACACTGCGAAACGTTAGGTTCCTCAGATCTTTGGGTTTTAAAGTGAACAATGGAAAACCTTTTGGCAATCGACTCTAGCGCCCAGTACGACAACACCCTCAACGGGCTGGAGTACCATACTCATCGACCGTACTCCTCCGCTACGTTTGGTAATAACGATGAAATTCGTATTCCCATTCATCAACAAGATGTCATTACGATACCTTTTCAGAGCACGCTGCATATAAAAGGTACTTTGACAGCGACAAAAGACGGAGGAGCGGCCGCTGACGTGTCTTTGATAAATAATGCTATAACTTTTCTTTTCGACGATATCAGATACGAAATCGGAGGCAACGAAATAGACAGGACCAGGAATGTCGGTATAACGACCACCATTAAGAACTTGCTTTCTTTGCGCGAACACGAAAAAAATAAACTCGGAAATTGCGGTTGGCTAGGAGTGGGTAAAACAAATAACGATTGTAAAGAGTTCAACATAGTTATACCGTTGCGTATGTTGATGGGATTTTTCGAGGATTACAATAGAATTGTAGTCAACGTGAAACAGGAGCTTGTCCTTTTGCGTTCATCTTCAAATTTAAACGCAATAGTTAGCACGGATGCGACAAATATTGATCTGAAAATAAATACTATCTATTGGCGAGTTCCGCACGTCTCCGTAGCCGATGCGATAAAATTGAAACTTTTGAAAATGATTGAACGCGATGTCACCGTTCACGTACCACACCGGAAATGGGAACTAATAGAATATCCCGGTTTACCGGCCACGAAACAACTCTCTTGGACTGTAAAGACATCTTCGCAACTGGAAAAACCTCGTTACGTAATTTTCGCGTTGCAAACCGATCGCAAAAACAAGATTAAAACAAATGCTTCAGAGTTTGATAGCTGCAAGGTAACGGATGTAAAATTGTATCTCAACTCTCAGTACTTTCCCTACGATAATATTCTCGGCGACACCGCCATTTTGTATGACATGTACGTTAGATTTCAACAGTCCTATTATTCACGCGAACCATCACCGTGTCTAGACTTGTCAACCTTTAAAGAGAAAGCACCGATTTTTGTAATCGATTGTTCGAAACAAAACGATACGATAAAATCAGGACCTGTAGATGTGAGACTTGAAATCGAGGCGTCTGCCAATATTCCGACTAATACTTCCGGTTACTGCTTGATTATTCACGATTCGCATATTGTCTATAACCTGCTAACAGGTGTTGTTAAAAAGATTACGTAATCTGTGACCACACCCTGCGATACCGTGCGCATTTAGTCTCAGTTGTCGTCATGGACGTGATGGATGTAGACCGTACCGCTCGTCCGTTGAACATATTTCTAAAGTCTGTGTATTTTCTGAATGACCAGTGTACGAAGTTTGTCGCGACCGGGCTTTTTCAGCACACCGTCTACGAACTAGGCGTCCTTATACAGGCTGGTAGAAAATTTGTTTTTTTCACATACAACGACTTTAATGATTTCAAGACACGACTACCGCTGCCTGAAGGAGACCAACGTAAGTTTACACTAACTAACGGCGATATCACAATAAAGACTATCTTCGGTAAACGTTATATCGCCTTGTTTGACGGAAAACACAGGGTCACCTTGGGCCTACCAGAATGGAATTTATTAATGGATACCTTACCGCTCGTAAACCGGCGCATCAGCGAACTGTTTTATAATGAACCACAACTAGGGTCTTACATCATTGAGTGTCTAGCCACGGACGAGATCGTGTCCAGTACTCTCCCCGAGGCAGACAAGTTGTACGAGGAAGTGGTTTTGTACAAGAAGCATGCAAGCAGTGGTTGAGTTTCATGCCTTCGTCGACAACGAAGGTAAATACGTTGTCAAGGAACTGGCTGTGGTTGCCGAACATTATCAAAGTGTTGCCATTTTTAAACCGCCTTACAAATTTCACAATTTAAATGAGTCATCGCAAAAGTCTGCTCGTTGGTTACAGTCAAGCTATCACCGTATCAGCTGGTACGAAGGTAGTATACCTTTTGACGAAGACACAGTGCGAAACATGTTAACACCGTTTTCCACCATATTCACAAAGGGTTTGGAAAAGGCTCAATATTTGCGACAGTTCCATCCACATGTCATGGAATTGCCTGAGAAATACTCGTCTAGCAACAACAACAACAGCCGTATTTACTTCAAGTGCATACTACCGCAACACAACAGTTATGTAGATTGTAAATGTGCACTGCGCAGTGCAAGATATTATTACGATTTGCTTATCGCTTAGTCTTAGTGTGTAAAACAACTTGAAGGTCACTGGCGTTAGGGTAACTCCTCGTAAACCTTCAAGAAAAATGTTTTAAAGGTCCCTGCCACGGGGTAACTCCCTGTAAACCTTTAAAGCTTCAAAAAAAAAAACTAAATGGTCACTGGCGCGGGTTAACTCCCCCTAAACCAAAAGAAAAATGCTTTAAAAGTCTCTGCCACGGGGTAACTCCCTGTAAACTTTTAAAGCAAAAAAAAAACGCTTTGCCTTTGAAGGTCCCTGGCGTAGGACAAGTCCTCCTAAACCTTCTTGGCTGTTTGCATTGGGAACTGCATTTTGTCATGGAGTGGCAGTTACAGGAAATGGCGTTGGTTGGAGCCATTTTCATTCGGGTTTTCGACCTCGAAGGTTGGGGTAAACACCCTACAGTCGATTACCCGTGGGGACTGCATTTTGTGGCAGTCACTGGTAAATAGCGTCGGCTATTTCCAAACTTGTAATGTGGGCATAATGATGACGGTTTCGACCCCGTATGAGACACAGAGAACAAGTGTATAAGAATACAAGACATTTAAGATTTTCAGCCATTCCACAGACAGACATGGTTTGGACCGATTCTCTTACAATTGAGAACCCAGTTTATCGACGTTATTCACTTGCGAACACAAGATTATGCTCTTTTCGTAATTGTAAGGGTGTGGAAAACGAAACAGTGAATCCATATACTCTAAGCTTGGCCGGTTTTTTCTACACCGGAAAAGATGACCTTACTATATGTTTTAGTTGTGGGGGAGGTCTAAGCGATTGGGAACCTACACATGACCCGTTTGGTGAACACGTTTTATGGTTTCATAAATGTAAATTTGCATCGATTGTACAATCTAAAAGAGAAGAAGAAATGGAAATCGATATTGCAACTGATGATGATGATGATGATGATGATGATGATGATGATGATGACGATAATGATGACAATGACGACGATGATGATGATGACGATGACGACGGTGACCTAGTACAACGTAATGAGGATGATCGTTCGATATGTAAGATTTGTTATGCAGAAGAAGTACAAGTTGTATCTCTACCATGCGGACATGTGTTTGCCTGTCAATTGTGCTCGCTTAGCCTTGAAGTATGTAGCGTGTGCAGAACGCCCACATCCGCCACGATACGTATTTATCTTTCATAGGCTTGGGAACTGGTAAACCTTGAGAACCGGACGTTGCGGGTCGTGAGTATTTAGTGAACTCGGCGTGAGAACGTGAACCAGCAGACCTTGACAACCGGATGCCAACTGTGAGACTTTGATACCCCACCAAACGTTGAAGAGTATATATATCAACAACACACTTGTAGATCTCTCACAGTAGCTTGCCTGGACACCGACGAGAGTCTGAGGAAGAGGTTGCAGTGATTGGCTGCAACTTTGTTTAGGTAATTCACAACGAATATTTATAGTTATCATCTTTCTATTTGAAAATATTTTACTGTTGTTAATTTTTCATTTCAATCACATTGCTTTTTAATTTGTCATCTTTCATTTGAAAATACTTTATATGTTTACATTTGTTTTCAATCACAATGCTTCTTTTTAAAATTTTATTTGTCAACTTTTTTGAATATTTATCATTTCAAACGCTTTTTAAATTTTACCAATTAATATTTTATTATAATTATATTTTCGTATTTTGTTAATCTCTCACCAGGATCCAGGATAATGGTGTCAGGATTCAATATTACCAGATATACTGACGGCATGCTGCGGGAGCTGGTCAAATCTATTTTACCGGGCTTGGCTGAAGATCTATTTAGGTAAGTGACAACGATTATTTATATTTGTCATCTTTGAAAATACTTCATATGTTTACTTTTGTTATATTTTCATTTAAATCACATTACTTTGTCATCTTTTATTTTAAATTACTTTATATGTTTACTTTTTGAATTTGAATCACATTGCTTCTTAAAATTTTACCAATAATTATATTTTATTAACTTTAAGAGAGCTCAAACTGTTTGATATTTTATATTTTAAACTTATATCAAACCAATCAATTTTTGATAAAATAGTATAAGGCAGTAGTACTGTATTTTCATAAACGTTGTATTTATTCATTAGATTGACTTAATTTTAAAAATTGTACTGTGAATTAGTTTTTCAGAGCAATTTTATAGTATTTCGTGTATTCATATTACTATATTGTGTTGTCGGTAGCCAGATGCTGAGACTTAGGGCGGAGGCTACATCATCGGGATACCCGTTGGTAACGTTGAACATTTCGTCAGGGGTTTCCTATCTCCCATGTACTAACGACGGCCGCATCATCATCAGCCAGTCATGGGATAGGCATCTCAGGACGTGCAACGACGGCCAGCGGCAACAACAACCACCACCAGCGCATGCCTGGAAATCGACGTCCCTGCCTCCAGCATCCCAGCCAGCATCCCAGCCACCAGCATCCCAGCCACCAGCATCCCAGCCACCAGCATCCCAGCAACCTCAACCGTCCACCTCGAGGGCAGCGGAGGTGGTCCCTCAGAGCCTGGACTTTATAGACGCTATCTTAGCCGATTTACAGAGTCAAATGGCATCTGAGAGATCACCTTCTCCTGAACAGCCGCCAGTCACGCTCGGGGACCTGGACGGGATAGAGGTAATAGACCTATTGACGGTTACGGACGAAGAAATGCGGAGTCTAGAGGAATAACACTTCTCGCAAAGCGGTAAGATTATTGTTTTCATGTGAATATGATAATAGTGAGCAGTATTTTAAACCTTGCAGTGACACTTGTTTTAAAGTATTACTTCCTACATTCATTTTCACGTAAAACCAACAGTTTTTCTCATTTGAAGAGGTGTATATTCCCGCATTTCTTTGGGGGTGGTATGTTGTAATGGATGACCACCACAGAAGGCAGCGATGGATGGGGCTGCCTTCCGTAGCCCTTAAGGCAGCTTACGCACCCGGTAAGCCCAGGATACATGCGAATGCCGGTCTTGCGTGGTAATATCGGAAATAAAAAATAATTACGATTTGGAACCCACAGCAACGTCATCAAAGATTCACTACTAGAATTGACCTATATTGTAGTTCAATTCTGATAGTGAGTAATTGCTGATGTTGTTGAGATCCCAATCGTAATTATTTTATTTCCCCTATATTACCACGCGGTCCCTGCATTCGCTAACCTACTTACTGTGTGCGTGTGTGTGTGTCTGCTTGGGGGTGGCATGTTGTAATGGAATGGCCACCACTGAGGACAGCGATGGCTGGAGCTGTCTTCCTTAGAAAATATTTTACCCACAGCCAAGGATACATGCGAATGCTGGTTTTGCGTGACTTTAAAATCGGGTGTGTAATATTTGTACTCTGACACCCACAGCAACATCATATTTATGCACTATCGCAATCGACCCACACCATCAAAGACTCGTTACTAGAATTGACCTATATTGTAGTTCAATTCTGATGAGGAGTAATTGATGGTGTGGTTCGACTTCGATATCGCATAACTGTGATGTTGCTGTGATGTCACCTACAAATATTACACCGAATTTTAAAGTCACGCGAACCCAATATTCGCTAACCTACTGTGCGTAATATATTTTCTAAAAATATTTTTGTGTGACTGTTGGTGTGCGTATTATATATATATATATATTACTCGTATATGTATTTAGTCTTATTATTTTATTATTGTTATATTTTAATTATTTTACTCGTATTTGTATTTATATTTAGTTTCACTATTTTATTATTGTTATATTTCAATTATATTATATTGTGTTCGTATTTCCTAAAATTATGTTTGTGTGACTGTTGGTGTGCGTGTTATATGTTACTCGTATTTGATTTATATTTAGTTTTATCATTTTATTTTTGTTAGATTTACTCGTATTTGTATTTACTTTTATTATTTTATTATTGTGATATTTTAAATATATTACTCGTATTTGTATTTATATTTAGTTTTACCATTTTATTATGGTTATATTTCAATTATATTATATTGTGTTCGTATTTGTGACTGTTGGTGTGCGTGTTATATATTACTCGTATTTGTATTTATATTTAGTATTATCATTTTATTTTTGTTAGATTTTAATTATATTATATTTGTAATATGTAATATTGAGTTTTATTCTAGTCTACATTTTGTCAGAATTTTATTTTATTTACGTATATGTATAATCCTGTATTTATATTCATATTTTTAACATAATATTTTATTCTAGTCTTCATATTGTCAGATTTTTATTTTATTCATATTTATAATTATATTCTTAACACAATAAAAATATTTATTCTTATACAAATACACGTTTTACTCTTATTTCATACGACCAAACCAACATCCAACACTCACGACATACTTCTACCAACATCTAACCACAACACACAACTGACTACATCGTAGCTCAGTCGCTAGCGTCACACGCCAGCAAACCGAACGTCCACGGTTCCATTCCCCAATACGCATTTATATTTTTTCATCTTCAACAAAATTACGTCACCAGAACAAAATGGCCCGCGGGACTTACACCAAAACAAAATGGCCCTCCCGATCCAGGACACCAATCAACCTCTAGGGGCGGGGCTTAGCTCGTGGTGGGGGTAACAAATACTGCTCTCTCATTGGGGGGATAAAGTATACCCGTCTCTACTTATATCGCAATATGTATTCTTGTGTATTAATAAAGAACATAAGTCAAAATACGAATACAAGAATTATAATTGAATTTACAGTTCTTTATTGTATTTCAAGAATTGTAAATTCAATTATAATTCTTGTATTTGTAATTTGACTTATGTTCTTTATATATATATATATATATATATATATATATATATATATATATATATATATATATATATATATATATATATATATATATTATAACAAAATTGAATAGGTTAAGAAAACTGTTAGTAAAATATTTGAACTTGTGGGATGTACCTAGCTAGCGCTAGTCTATTGTCACATCTATTGGCCGAAATAAGTTACTGTACACACCTGGAAGTCATAAATATTAAAATAATTCGAAAGGGGTTCATTGTAAGTAAACCAAGACGTGCCTCGTTAATGGGAGAGAAGCTTTACCTAGACATCCACAGATCAGGGAGATTTATGACTAGGAATCCCTGAGGATACAGAAAACCCCCTGTACATGTGGGAAAGTTCGACAAATTCCACCAAGTTAGAAGAAAGTGAAAGAAGCGCCAATTTTCATAGGCTAGCCACAGTTTGAGCGCCATAAGGGAGCCAATCAAATTTGAAGAGGGGATGAAACCCATACGGATACGATGCAAGAGACACAGGAACAAGACAGTCAATTTTCAGGACTCAAGGAGTCAATTTTCAGTACTCGAAAGAGTCAAGTTGTAGGACTCGAGGAGTCAAAATTCAGGACTCGAGGGAGATATATGTTCAGTTTTAGTAAGAAACGTTAAATTCAAACAAAGTAACGTCGCAATGTAAAGTATCAAGTGAGATTAATAAGGTTATTAATAAGATTATTAATTAGAAAGTGAAGTAATAGAGGGAGATTAAAGGGAAATAAGTGAGATTAAAGCAAGGGAGAGTACTAAGTAATGAGTTATATTAAGTGAGGGAGATACAAAAGTAGTACCAGAAATTAAATAAGGGAGATAACTAAATAGTAAGCGGAATATATAGGGGAAGGAAAGTCAGTTACGACATTGAAGCATTTCGAGTGATTAAGAAAAGTGAAATCGAAAGGGAAATATTAATAAGTGAATTTGTGTCAAGTGAAGTGAAACAAGGAACCACGCAAGTACTAATTAATAATTAATTTTATTATAAAGCCAACTCTTTAAAATCAAAACATTAAGAATCTTTTAAACTTTAGAATTTCCTTAAAAAGTCATAATTAATTGAAATATAAAAATTTATCAAACCACAGGTGCAGTAACTTATACACGCCCTTAGATAGCTAATGGAAAGTAAAATTAGAATTGCTTAAAAATTAATAGTCAAATAAGAGTCTTGATGCCTATAGGTAAATATTAGAGTTAGTAAAACGTATTATATGAACTACCTATAAATGCAATATTGATCTCAGGATAAAATAAATCTGTTATTATAAAAGTAATTAGCTGGGTTATTAATTTAATTTCCTAAGAGTCAAATATCCTGTAGACAATCATAAGTGAAGGTACATTATAATATATATATATATATATATATATATATATATATATATATATATATATATATATATATTATAACGAAATTCATTAGGTTATGAAGACTGTTAGTAAAATATTTGAACTTGTGGGATATAGCTATCTAGCGCTTGTCTATTGTCACAATTATCGACCGAAATAAGTTACTGCACACATCTGCAAGTCATAAATAAAAATAATTCGAAAGGTGTTCATTGTAAGTAAACCAGGACGTGCCTCGTTCATGGGAGAGAATCTTTACCTAGACATCTTCGGACCAGGGAGATTTATGACTAGGAATCCCTGAGAATACAGAAAAACACATGCACCTGTGGGAAAGTTCAACAAATTCCCATTTAAATGATATCCTCTGACATCCTCTGGTATACATACCTGCCAGCCAAATCACATTCTCCTTGCAGCTCCAAAAGCAGGGCACTCACAGAGCACGTGGATTGGGCTTTCCTCGTGGTCCTCATCGCATCTCTTGCACACAGGGGACCTAAATCTTCTAATATTGTATTGAAACTCCTTCAGACTCCCATTCCCTGTGACCAGATCTACATTAACTCTAAGTTGAGGTCTACAGGAGAGTAGTTCTATTATTTCCTCAGCACATAGTTTGATCGGTAGTACCTCCGCCTGGAAAAGAGAGTTGTAGTCTTCCAGGTGAAGACAGAATCTGTCTTGGTGTCTCGGTCTACTAAAGCCGACTCCCACTCCTTCCTTCATCTTGGACCCATCCGTGAACCAGATTTCACCATGCTTGGGACTAAACTCTGACCATGCCTCTTTTGCAAGAATATGGATTTTGTAATTTCTTTTTTCCCTTATAAGAGACATTATCTTATCCTGAGGTTCTATCCAGAGCTCCTTCAGTGAATCACCAAATAGCTGTTTTTCCACAGCCCGGTACAACTTACCCGGTATGCAGTTTTCATTGCCATTCTAATTTGAAGACCCAAGGATGGAATATCCAACATAACCCTCATGACCGCACATGGTGAACGTCACCTCGTAGCTGTTAAGCCTCTAAGAAAGATCCCCTGCACGCGGTTCAGCACTCTTCTACTTGTTTCTTTCTGTGTCCTCTCCCACCAGACGATTGAGGCAAAGACTAACGATGGCAGAATAAATCCAATTTATCTGACATGGATCCCAACCCCATCTCATCCTCTGCATTGGTAGAGCGTAGCTATGGCTTTTTTACACTTATCCTCCAAGAGCTCACGCCAGCTTGCTATTCAGAATAACTCCCAGATTTGTAGCGCTCTCAACGTAGCTTATTTTGGTATTACCAATGTCCATAATCTCCAGTGATTTAGTTTTATATCGTCTAGTGAAGATGAGTGCACACAGATGCCTCTCCTTGAATGCATAGCGCGTTTTTCCTGCATCATGCTTCTGTTACCTTGAGTGCTTCTTGAAGCAGATCTCTAAGGACCTCTTCAAATACCCCCCCCCCCAACGAGAATAGCTATGTCGTCTGCATATCCTACAACCTTAACACTCATTCCACTGAGCGACCTTAGTAGACCATCCACAAGGCTCCTCAGCAGAGGGAATAATACTCCAATCTGTAAGCAGCCCTTTGAGACCATCCCACTTATCGTGCACCCCATTCTGGATGCAGTGTTTATACGGTTTTATAAGGAACTCATATACCAAATTTATAACTCCGTCAGAAATTCCGTGATCCTTAGCTGCTCTCTTGATAGCCAGCTTAGAGGTGCTATTAAACGCCCCTTCCACATCGAGAAAAGCCCCAATACATTTCCCCTTTTTGTTGATCTGATCCTCAATTAAGTTCACAACCGTTAACAACGCAGTCTTGACTGCCCTACCAGTCCGGTAAGCTAGTTGGTCCTGATGAAGCGGATACTGTTTAAGAGGTCCCTCCTTCAAATAGTGCTCCACCAGCCTTTCCAGTGTCTTTAACAAGAATAATGTAAGGCTAATAGGTCTGAAGTCCTTTAGCCCTGTATAACCCTTCCTCTCCGGTTTGGGGATACCAAACACTGCCCAGGCTTGTAAACCACGGCAACACAGTCCCTGAGTAATCTCGTCAGTGGCCCTATAATTTCCTCCAAGCAATTTTGTAGTAATGCTGGCGTAATATTATCCAATCCAGTCGCTTTATAAGGCTCGAAAGACAGAATCGCCTCTATCATCTTTTGCGTGGATATCATCTACCCAGCTATATATTCCAGTCCTCTCTTGGCACTGTATGGCGGAGATTATGAGCACCATCCCCCACCGATCTCCACCGTATTCTTCTTCCTTGCCAGGTATCCACCGTATTCTTCTTCCTTGCTCTATTAAAGAGCCTTCTAGTCTCTTTCCGTCTTGCCTCTAACTAGCAGTTCCACTTAAGCTTACCGCGTTGAGTGAGAGAGGGCAATTTTCCTCAAAAGACGTGGAAATTGCAGTCCTAATGAAGGCCTTAGTATTTTCCAGATAGTTTGGTGTACCATACTTACCACGGAAGTCTGACATCCGCCTCCTCACCGAGGACTTAAAACCTTCCTAGTTTGTCCTTCTCGGGTTCCTAAACCACACCACATGGGGGACCACTCCCCTCATCGTATCATAAAGGTGGTCTGACAAGGAGGGCTCATCCAAAACTTCCAGTCATGCACCCACTTTACAATCTGTTATTAAAGAACCTGATATCTAGTACCTCCCTTCTTTTTGATGTGTCAATGGTTGGTTCGGCACCTGTGTTTAGAACCACAAGGTTTTCTTCAATCAGGTAGGTGAGGATTCATTCGTGACTGTGCTGCCCCACACGTCATTATGAGCATTGGCATCACAGCCCATCATGATTCTTACAGTCCTCTCCCTGCAGTACCTAACTAACTTACGTAACTGTGTAGGGGGCGATTCTCTATTGTGGGAGCAGTAAGTGGAGGCCACAATGGACTTATCTCGCTCTTACCTCAAATTCTAACCACATCAAGGTCTATGGTTGAGAATTCTTGAATCAGTGTGGCTTCTATCCTCTTACAATAGCACATGCCCTGTGACCCACAAGTTCCTCACTTGCGTAGGTGCGCCCGGCTACAGCCAGACTTTTTATACAGTTTCTGACCATCCTCGGTTCTTTTAAGGGCTGGTAACGTGTGCCTAACGTTTAAGCACTTGGTTAGGACCACTAAAGTGCTTTTACTGCAGAATCATTGCTTGAGAGTCAGCCATATCCAACTGACCCCTACGCCTTCTCCTGATTCTCACCATTCTCTTACGGGTCCTTGGAGAATCACCTAGATGTGACCTCTCCAGTCCCCAGGAAAGGCTTCCCATCTCTTGCCTTGAGAAGCCTGAATGATGCCTCATCCAATCCTAAGCAGAGGAGGATCTTCCACTTCGAAGTATCAATTCCCGGGTTCTGGATCTCCATGAGCTTGACCAACTGAGTGGCCTCCCTTTTTAATGGTGGTACCAGCACCATCGGTTTCATCCTCTTGATCATCAGGCAGGACTAGCCTTGCCTGAGTCCTGTCCTCGAGCTTAACTGAAAGTACCATTTCTCGCAGTCATTTTGCCGATTCTTCCTCAGCATAAATGAACACTGAGACTCCATCACTCAAGTACGCGTCCCTGAACAGCGGAACAAAACCTCCACTAGGAATGTCCAAAATACGGTACATGACAGTGTCCTTAAGGCGGTCGAACGCCACTATCTCCATCCTCACGCCTACACTATCCCCAAAGATCATTAGTAAACTTGGTAGGTTAGCAGAGATCGACAAAAAAAGACGGCCCTCCCGACCCAATAAGCATAGACCCTTGTCTATTCCTCTTGGCCTCCAACTCTGGAGTAGGATCAGGAGTAATCTTTTCCTTCCTTTCTACTATCGAGTCTCACCAGATCCACCGGCTTCTTAGATGACAGGGCGGAATCTAGCCCAAGCCTCCGCCAAACACTTCCGCTTCCTGGACCGCGGCGGTAGAAAATCTCATATAACTAAATTTTAACATTTATTTTCATTTCAAATACTTTTATAGTATCTAGATTGATTAAATAATGTCATGTTGGTTAAAATGATTGTAGGCCTATAACGGTTTAGATCGCCTTTATTGAGGTTACATTACGTTCTACAGAAGAGACCGTGCTATTAAAGTTACTTTGTTATAAAAATTATAGGTAAGCTACTTCAAATGAATTAACAACTTTTGAGCTTTAACAATTTGTGAATAGTTGCGATAACTATACATTAATAAACATTGCGCCCTTCTTTAATTTTTTTAAACGCGCGTTATAAAAGAAGCGGTTTGTTAAACACAAATAGAAGATCTGATGTATTTCCGCCATAATCCAAGCGCAACGAACAAAGCCTCTGATGTTTTATAGATCAAAGCAGGTATTACTAACGGATGAGGGGATCAGCAGTTGTCTTTATTACTTCGTGCTCAGAAATTCCATAGCTTTTCTCAATAAATATATTTTCGTGGAGAATGTGAAAATTTTGTTTTTTAGTTAAGGCAGGTTAAATTCTCTGTTACACACTTCACAAAAAGTAGTATTTGAAAAAAATAACCTTCAAAGCAGGACATAGATGTTTTTACTTAAACATTGACATAGGTATTTGAAAAATAAAATTACAAAATATTTTGGGAAAGTAATTTTTAAACAAACTTTAAAACAAACAATATTTAAACAAAATTTTAAATAATTACTAATTATTAAAAGAGGAAACACCCATTGAAGTCGTTATTTTATGATTTATTAATGTCTTGAAAAAACTTAAGAGTATTTTAAAGACGTTTTGTGGTATCGGTTTGTTCTATGCTAAAAATAACTTTGTTGTAAGCTAGGTTTTATACCACAAAATTATAACATATAGTTTATATGACTTTCCTTTTGTAAAATATTTTTTTATAAAAAAAAGAAGTTAATTAGATAACAAAGTCACTTTTAATAGTTTAGTATCTGATATAGAACGTAATGTAACCTAAGTTAAGGAAATTTAAAGTTATACAATCAGTTTAACCAGCATGACATTATTTAATCAATCCAGTTACTAAACCCAGAATTGAGCTAAATAGGATTGTCTACCACTTATGTAACGGAATTGGATTTTGTTATGTACAGTATTAAAATTGGTAGCCTACTGATCAAAATTTCAAATCCGATAGTGTATTTTACTCGACAAAATATGGATATGTTTATTTATAATCCTAACTCCATTTTGAGCATCAAGTTGCCTTAGGGGAGAGAGGGTAGATCTGTGTTGCTTGTGACATGCAGAATTAATCTAGGGTAACGTAGACACGCTTCACCTTCTTGTCCCAGAGAAGGGCCAGGAGTGTGGTATGTGCTGAAGATACTGCGCATCTTACCAGCACACATTCCGTTGTGATTTACAATAACGCCCGTTCTCCATGTACGTATGCAATCCAACAGCACATTAGTGTTTTTAATTGCATATCTCCTACCACTAGACTACAAAACCAACCACCCAGCGTTGAGTTACTTCCATTTTTTCGCTTATCTGAAGCAAAGCAGGGTATAGAAGAAAAGTGTTTTGAATCTGGCGATTATCTTCAATAGTATTCTCGATTTTATATATTTTATCAAGAGAATATTGGAAAGCTTTTCCATGGGATACTGCAATATATATGCTCCAGTATAAATTAATAATTCTTGCATAATTAATTGTGTACTAGAACCAATGACAACGCTTTTCAAAATTATAAATCCAAATGGTTCCTACCAATCACGTTTATTGCCAAAGAATAAAACAAACACTTTCAAGGTCCTAATAACTTCGTCTACGAATTTACATTACAATTGTTTACAATGTAATTATACTTCCTGATATTTTTTAAATCACAACACAGTAGAACAACTACGATCTATAAATTCCTAGTGGTGCCTAAACTATTTTTACTAGATTTTTGTAGCAGCATGAATAGTTTGGATTTATATCATTCAAATTTTGTAAGAAGTAAATAAATTTTGAATTTAAACCTTTTTAAAATTCTTTGTTTTATGCCTTTTATACGAATGAAAGGGAAGTGAACTTCATATGAAGATTTTACAGGTTATAAGTATTATCTTCTATTTGCTGTAAATATATATTTATTCATTTGAATATATATATGCATATATTTAAAAATTACCACATAAATTCAAAAAATAAGTTTACTAATTTTTCGGCTCTTTCATTTTTAATAATAATTTTTGAATTTAAGCCTTTTTAAATTTCTTTGATTTGTGCATTTTATATGAATCAGAGGAAAGTGAACTTCATATAAAAATTATACAGCGTATAATTATGCACCTATTTACTTCCGCATATATATATATATATATATATATATATATATATATATATATATAGGTATATATACATAAATATGTGTGTGTGTGTGTGTGTGTGTGTGTGTGTGTGTGTGTGTGTGTGTGTGTGTGTGTGTGTGTGTGTGTGTGTGTGTATGTATATGTAGGTATTTAAAAATTGCTACATAAGTTCAAAAAATGCCGTTTACTCAATTTTATTAGCAACTTTTACTAAAAGCAGATAATTTTTTTAATCCAATTACTATTGTTCTTATCCATAATATATTGCAATTACAAATTTCAAGTAAAAGGTTTATGAATATTTTAGGTTTGTTTAATTTATCCCATAAAATCAAATTCTAAAAATAAACAATAGTAATTTTTGTTATATTATTCACAAAGAAAA
The DNA here is from genome assembly GCA_036971475.1 of Prosapia bicincta. Taxonomy (NCBI): domain Eukaryota; kingdom Metazoa; phylum Arthropoda; class Insecta; order Hemiptera; family Cercopidae; genus Prosapia; species Prosapia bicincta. The sequence goes on from JBAIZL010000005.1 coordinate 34,890,562, forward strand.
CGTTTAAGTTAGGGTGTAGAGATATAAAAACAATATTTAACTTTTTTCATTCATAAACTGATTACTGTTTGAACGATGAGTAACTTATTCTAACCAAATCTGAGTTTGCCGTCCTTAGGCTAAAGGTTTATTCAGCAGTATTTGTTCAGTTCCCACCAACTTACCGTCTACGTACACATTACCCCAAGATTACACCACTACTCTCTGCCCTTTGAGAAATCACTTACTACACTAACAAAATTGCTTTGTTTTTACAATCATCTCTTATGAAATGACTATTAAACAGTCTCTTATCATAAAATTGTTGGAGAGACAATTGTAGGCCAAACCAACAGATCATGAAGTACTTTAAAGCAATCTTACCCAATGCTCTTAACAACTTGGAGGAAACGTCTTTTAATATATTTATATTGTTTGATAAAAATTCACTGTAATATTTATAAAATATTCCATTATGTACTCACTATATCGTGACCTTCTGGTGACCCCCGAGAGTAAACGCAAGTATACACGGTATGACACAAGCAGTTAAGTCGCTATGTGAACATTCAGTGTAGAACCTGCAAGTAATTTCATTGAGGCATGTGACACGGCGCATAATGAGTTTTTATAGATAAAAGCAAATGGAAATTTGATTACATAAGTACAGGAAGATGTGGCCATAGGAAATATAAAACCTCTTTTTATTAAAAAGGTCTAAATTGTACATGCCACACTTATACTACTACATTGTAATATCCAAAGATTAAACTTGTGCCTCCTTTCTTGCTAAGTTAATGATCGCTAGATGATTCTTAGGGCGAATTTAACAAATTGATAAATAAATGCGAATACAATTTTTAAAAAAAAGTTATGTAATTAAATCACAACGAATACCTACTCATGGCCAATAATTTATTTCTCAAACGCTATTCAATGAAAAAATCATCGACGTAAGTAAAAATAGCAAATACAACATAAAAACTAAGTTTTCCTTTAAAATATTATAAATATAGTTTAAATATTGGCTTAGTCTCCTCGATGCCGATGAGTTTGTCATTGACACCCGTTTGAGTAATAAAGAATTGATCGTAAGTTGAATATTTGAGGAGTTGAAGACATAAGGTGGATATTTTTTTTTCATTATACTGTAGTCACAAAACTATGAACTATTTAGACTGGTAACTAAAACTTATTGACCTCTTACTACTAGATAAATTCTTATCTTAGCAATGACGTCAGTATTTTAACTAGTCAATAGTTTCGCACGTTTTATTCAAATACGGTGTCACAATTTACTTGTCGCTTATATTCTGTATGATTGTAACCTTTCATGTCGGCTCCGATGTGCCTTATAGCTCGTTGCTGTTTTTTATGTCATGTACTAGCAACAACATTAATGAAATTAACTTTCTTATCCCATTAATATTTTTAAAACTTCTATTAATTATTTAAAAGTGCGTAAAATTTCAAGAACGAAACCGAACCTGAATATGTTTGGTGTTTGTTATAAATATCGTGATTGATACTGCACATATTAACATGCCACGCCTTTATTGTTGTTTGCGTAATTTATATCGTGTTTGTATCGTTCTTTTTGTATTTTACGTACCTTCAAAATATTCGAATGAAAATTAAAAATTAGGATTAGGATAAACAATGTAATTTACTTACTGGAGATCCTAGTGCATGGCTCATTGAGGAAACAACAGTGGGTGACGTCGAGCGATAAGTTACGTCCGAGCCAACCCAAGTAGCCGTTTAATCATAAGACAGGTTTCATCATACAGACTATAGTTTAGTTACAAATATTACACGCATCCTTTTACAGATGTACAAATTCATACTTAGCTATATAACCTTTCCAAACGTGCGTGGTTTAGGGTATAAATGTATCCAAACTGCTGATGAATATAATTACTCCTACGTCAGAGAAGGTTATTGTGTTGTTAAAGCGCTCTAGTGCTCGATATCGACCAAATTCTTCCTGTAGTTGTTTACAACTTTAATAATAAATCATTTTTTGTTGCAAGCATAAAATGTATAATTTATTAGTAAGAAAAGAAATAAACTTAGTGTGTTGAAATAAATCGTAGAAAATTTTGTTTAAAAATTAATATTAAAAATCAAACATACATTCAACGTAATAAACTTTATTGAAAGATTCAGTCAAACAAGAATCCTACATAGTATATTGTTTAGAATTTATCTTTGACTGTCGGGATTTCTTTTCAATTTTACGCCTGTCTAAGTATATAAATTTATCGATCAACTTGGTAACAGAGCAAGGCCTGGAATCTCCCTTTTTTATAATAAAATGATTGGGCCTGTCCTAATAATATTTGTCTTAAAGATGAACTAGATTTGATTACTTGAATAATTTTACTTTTTAGAGATAAACATTTCGAAATTATCGTCATATTCAGTGGTTTGATCTTTCGTTAAATTTTGCTGCATTTATTTATTATATTATTATTTATTTATAATTCTTTATTTAAATAGAAATGATTAGATAACGTTTGGAAATTTTGAAACTGTTATACAATTGATATATTTATTTTAAATTTTCGTTACAGCCTATATATATTACACACACTTTGAAGACTTTTCTTTCATCATCATCATCAGTGAGAACGCTACCAAATCTTAAAATTAAACCACATCTTAATCCTATCATTAGACAACAAATCCTAACACTAAAGAATAATTTCAGATTTTGTAGTATTCTCACTGATGATGATATGAAAGTTTTCATGTGTAATTAAATAATAATAATGTGTGATTAAAACATGGGTGATTTAAGACGTCTTCGGCTTTTTACAAAGACCTGAGTTTTTATAAGACAACTAAATAAATTTTAAATTTTATTTTAGTTAGGCTATAATCATTGTAATATTTTCTTTCCTGCCCATAAAAGCATTCATTTTCCTCTTGCCATATCTGTACAAACTTTGATTAGCCGGAAGGTTTCTGTAATTAGGTGAATGAAAATTCTTGGTTATCTCTGAATCACTCACTGAAAGATAATTAATTGCATAACTAAGTATTTATTGTATTCACAACCCGAAGTGACGTCATATCATGCTGAAACGTCTAAATGTTGCATATCAAATGTGATTATTTACATTCAAATGTTGCACAACAATAGTAATTATTAAACAAGACGTTAGGCCAAGGTTAAACTCAGCGTTTTTGTCGCTGTGACAGAAAAGTTGGTTTCAACTAGTTAGCCACAGACAACTCGGAAAGAATACATAAAGCGACAGAAAAATGTGGGGCATCTTTATTACGTACCGTGTAGTGTCGATAAAACCTGTGGTTTACACTTCTTTAATTACAATCAACTTTTCCCATTGTTTGCCTTGATTTAGTAGATTTTAATTATTGTTTAAGAGCAGTTGATGTAGATCGTTATGCTATATAATTCACAGATTTTTAAATAATCTGATTTAGTTAACAAGCAAATTGGTAGACAACTTTATTTACCCGACTGTAAAAAACTATTTTTGAATAAACCACCCTTGTTAATATATCTGATGAAGCGTTGTAATAGTAAAAAAGAGAATTTACAGTTACCTACAGGCTTATGCCTTACACAACTTTGTACGTATATGAGGTATAAACATGAAGAGACCCTGTTCTAACTCTTTAGAACATAAAATCGTAACAGCTATCAGCCAGGTAAAAATGGCGCAAACCCTGCTATTGTTAGTTATGGATTTATGGTTATGAAAGTTTCTTAGTATTTGTAAAAAAATGTTTCAAATTCTAACACCCGACACAGCATCAGGCTCAAGGTTTTCAAGACACCAGCTCTATAATTCCGTTGCATGTTTGGCCATTTCAGAGGATCAATGTTTTATTGACGTCAAAATATCAAAACTTATTATGGATTTGAGTAGCCTTACCTACTTGCTCAGCACAAAACAACAAAGTGCAAAATTTTAAATGTAAATGAGCATCAAAAGCCTCTAAAGCGATCAGTCCACAACCAGCCATGTCACAATAATGTCACTTTACCAAAGTTATTCTGTGTTGCACAGAAACAGCAAATCACAGGAGAGATATTCCAGGATCTAAAGTGGGTTGAGCATGCACTGAAAGCCTAACGCAATATTATTTCAGATTTGTTGTTCTAGGCAATTATGTGATTATAAAAACGTATATCGTCGCCCCCTCACGTGGTCGACATACCGGGGGGGAGAGGGGGGAACGCGATGTGATGGAACCTTCGTATCTTTTAAACTATAAAAGATTAAAAAACCAAAAAAAATGTTTTCAAACGGTTATGTTCCATAACGGTTCTTTAATAATGGTGTTTTCCTTTACTTCTGAAAGTGGTTGCTGAATTTTTTACTGATATAGATATGTTAGAGAAGTAAAGGAAAATCACCAGTAGTGAAGATCCACAACGAATTTACTAAGGTCCCAAAACAATAGTCAGGATACATTGCAGTAGGCCTACCTGGAAAAAAAGCGAAATCTTATAAAGTACACTGCAGGGTACTTATTAAAATGCATAACTGTACTCGGTAGTAAAAACCTATATGGCTATCAAATTATATTCAAGGTCTTACAAAACAAATGTTCACAAGCAATAGTAGCTATAAACTAATTAATTACACTAAAGCCTTTTCCCCCTTCTCCCCCCGCTATGTCGTGAGGGGGAGACGATATTCGTTTTTATAATCACCAAAGTGCCTAGAACAATAATCTTGAAATAAAATTGAGTTAGACTTTCAGTGGATCGTCAATCCCCTTTAGATATCCAGACTAGTACTACAATGCGCGTGACGTTTACTTGCTTCTATCCAGTATTAATTGTGCTGCAACAATAGTTTAGACAGTTGTTGTATAGTACTTTCATTATAAAAACATGCATTTCCAATTTTTAGACCTGTTAGAGCGTAATAATAAAAACAACTAGTTTTTTTAGATTTATTACTGAAATAAAACTACAGTAAAACCTTAAAGTTTTGGAAAAAACATTTTCATTTAAAAAGGTATTAGAGATAAGTATTTAGTGGCAATGGCCTTTTTTAAAGCCCATATTTTTGTGAGTTTAAAAACATTTTTTGATTATTATATCTGTTATAGCTTAAAAGATACAACTGTTCCAGTACAGCGCGTTCCCTCCGACGTTCTCCCTTCTCTGAAATTATCTGAAATAAAATTACGTTAGGCTTTCAGTGTATGCTCAACCCCCTTTAGATCCTGGACTAAGAGGCAGCTCTCCGATGATGACACCAAGGCCGAGATGTGCCTAATAAAAAAACCATTAACATATTGTATTTTAATAATTATTTAGGCATTTTTTAATAATCGTTTACTCTTGGCACTGATTTTGTCATCAATAAATATAATTTTGTATAAATTAACCTTTATATAAAACATACAAATTTATAAAATATATGTATTTATTCAACTTATTAAAAAATAAATTATGTATCATTGTCATAGAAAATAGTTTTTACAAATCATTAAATACGCATATTTTACCCTGCGTAACTGTTGTAGCCCAAGTAAGCCGTATTTCAAATGGTTTCAGCTGATTCTTATAGCGGTATTTTTAATCTTATTTAAAAATTCTATTTAAGGAGTAGTAAAAACTCATATCTTTTATAATAAAAAGTAGGTCAAACTAAATATTTTTATAGAAATTTTTGTATGGTTTGTACTTAAAAGACTAATAATGAGAACTGTTAATGGTACAGTAGAAAATTCACATGCTTCCTGCCGGATGTCTGCGGCTTTTGCCCTTTCCACTTGAGAGTTAATTGCCACTGCTTTACTGGCGTTATTAAGAAAACATAATAAACGCATACTAATTCAAACTGATGAAACTTTGAAAAAAAATATTTTCTTTAGGCTCGGATAGAAATGTATTAGCTTCACTCAAAAGACGTTATAAAATTAGAAAAATAATCAAGAAAACGTCTGGAATTCTATTTGAATCGCTGGCTTTTTAAACATAAAAACATCTTTTACTATAAACTAAAAAGAAGTATACACACAAAAAGAAAACTTTGTTTAAATACTGTATACAATTTGGAATTTATAGTAAATCTTATTTGTGGTTCGCTTTCAAATTACAACACTAAATATAGCCAATCACTTACTAGTACTGTTTAAATTATTTCAAATATCTTTAAAGATTCTGAACATTTCCTTTTTTCCAATAAGTGCAGTATTTAAGGTACATTTAACTCCTTAATAGGTTAGCGTAATAACCAAGCTCTTATTTCTCATGGCTCCAGTACAGATATACATCAATATTTCCCCTCAGAACTGATACTTTGGACAATTTTGTTTTGTCTGAAACATATTTTAAGCCTTCCAACTAAACTCAGAAAAAACGAAAGTATTTCTAGTTGGTGATGAACTGAATAAAACGTTGACAAAGCAAATAATTTGATTCTAGTAATGCCCTTAAATGTAAACTCTGGTTAAATAATTCATGCAGTTTTTCACAAGATGAAACTAAGAAATTACGCGTATATTCTTGTAGTTAGCTCCATCCTAACCATAGAAAAGATGTTTCGATGCTACAGGCCTATAAACTGGAGAATTTTGGTAAATACTTTAAAATAATTCTGGGTTGGAACTTTAGTACAGCTAAAAGTATTGTAAGGTGCACAGGTTAACTCAGCTTGCGGAAATGCATTCTTAAGGTCAAAACTTGGAAACTTACAACGAAGGCAGCTCTATCCTGTGTAGCTCTATCCTGTGTTTTTTCAAGCGCGTATCCAAGGGGGGGGGCGATGGGGCGATCGCTCCCCCCCAACCCTCAAGAACTTTGAGTTAAAAATCGACAATATATTATTATTAGGACTTTCTATTAAATTAGACTTTTACTTAAGTTAATTCGTCTTTTATTGTAAATAAAAAATTAAATTTTAATTTTTAATTTGAAAATGTGACGCGTTCCCTCGGCATACCCTCGTAAACGTCTAAACGTTTTAACAACAGATAGCGCTAGTGAAGCTTAGTCTCGAACATATGATTTTCAATACGTAATTTTGCAAGCGTAATATTCGCAGTTGACTCCGGAATTGTTCGTGTTGGAAGAATAATTACTTATATTAATTAATAAACCATTTTTATAAAAATTTCTTATTATGAAATTAATAATATTCTCTAGCCATAAGTGTTATCGAAACTGGAATAATTATTTATTAAAAAGTCTAATTTGCTACGAATCTTTATCACGTTACCGATTTCTAACGCAAGCGTAGAAAGAACTTTTTCTGTTCTATGTTTTTACATACACGCACGCGCGCGCACGCACACACACATATTATATACATGTATAATGCATCGATCGCCCCCCCCCCAAAGCAAGTCGCTGGATACGCGCCTGTTTTTAAACCATGCAAAGCTATACAGATCAGAATATCATTGTTACTGAAATGTTTTTAATGACTTATATTCAGAGCTAATATTTCTATTTAATGACTGTTAATAACTATTAATTTTTTTACATCGGCTAATGGCAGATCACACACAATTTTGCTTTTTTAAAACTCAACGTTTCGAATTTCTTTCCGAAATTCGTTTTTAAGAGCTCAGTTTCTTGAATTATAACATAATTATACAACAATTATCTTGTATAATTGTTTGAATAAAACTGAGCTCTTGAAAAGGAATTTCTGAAAGAAATTCGAAATGTTGAATGTTTAAAAAGCAAAATTGTGTGTAATCTGTCACTAGCCTATGTTGAAATTATACTGACAAAAACAATATATTGGGGTTAGGTTATTTTTTTGTGTCTGTATGACAGTCTATTTTGTATTTGTTCCAATTTGATCCAAGAATAAAGACAAGCTGGTATGTACACTGTCAGTACACATTTCAAAGAAAGGTGACGCAAATTCTTTTCTTCTTGGAGAAAATAGAGAAAATGTTCCAAACATAATAAATTCTCTCACAGTACTAGCAAACCTAGAAGTGTCAGTGAAGATCAATATACCCTTAAACAAACTACATTTAGGAGATGAAATTTGAGGCTATTTATAATCTTGTTTGGATTAGATGTTCTGGTTTCATTTACTAGTACATTTGCATTTCCTGGCAGGATTTCTAGTCGGGCAGTATATTTCCTTAATATTTTCATTTAGGTGTAGGAAGGGAAACACAGTCACAATTACAATGGAAGGTTTAGACTGTAGAAAATTGTAAATAAAATCTATACAGAAAATGTTCGCAGTTATCACAAATAACACAAAGCAGTTTGCAATATTAATTACTACTAACGAAGTCTTACATTTCCAAAAAACGAACAAGTATATCAACATAATAATTTTAAATTTTGTGACCGAATCCAAAACTATAACGATTAGCAGAATGTTTTTTTTTTCAATATTAGTTAACCCTCGAGCACACGTGCCGGGGTGGAATCCACCCCAGACGTTCTATTTTCCGTGAAAAGAACTATAGTTTTTTTTCTTTACACCGACGCTTTTCCAGGTACCTTTTCATTGTTCCTTCCTCTACTCGCTTAGAAAAACTCAACTAATTTTCGTCTCACTGTCGCTTCGTATACACCGTTAAAATGACCTTGAGGTGTGTTACCCCTCGCGCGTGTGCTTACGTTTCAAGTTTGAAACAGTTGTTTTCGATTTGTAATTTAGTTTGAGTTTATTAAAAATACTCTTTTAGATGAAATACAGTATGTTAATAAAATGGATTCTTTTGAAGAACAAATGCAAATTTTGGTAATGTTAGATTAGTCCGGAATAAGTGCATGTATCTATAACAATGCAAGCCCAGAACAGAAAGTTCTTATACGAATATTACTGAAAGTATTGGGAAGGCAGTTGAAAAATGTAGATGAATGTGTGCTTTTCTACCACTTCGACATCAAGGCTGGTGTCAATTGTATCAGTGAAGTTCCAGAAGAGCCACGGCAAAGAGGAAAGTGGGCTTCTGGTAGCTACGAGGTCTGCTCAAAAAGCAAGAATAGAAAAACGGTCATGCTGTACCTTAACAAACTCCTGAACAAGCTTGTTTATACAGTCGGCGCCGCTTATTGTGATCACGGTTGATGTTATCATTCGGTTATTGTTATCGTTTCATTGAAAAACAAACACGGACGTATATTAATACATTGTAATTAGGCCGCTTATTGTAATCATCTATTCGCTTATTATTATCATTTAATTTGCCATTCAAAATCATATGCGTCAACGTATACTAGCATGGACCAAGTAAAAATGTCTACAAAGTAGTGTAAACAGCACGTGCAACACACAATGACGCCCAATTCATAGAATGTTTATTTTTAGAATGACAGAAATACTTTATAACGGTTTCAGCACTTAGCACAGTTCTCAGAATGTCTCCCTTACTCTTTGTTTACGCAAACACCCTAGCCTCGCTTGAGTCGTCTTTAGTTGTTTGTTAACATTAGTTGATGTTACTACTGAGCCATTTACAGTACAGTCCTACTGTATTTTTTAACAGTGAATTTTTATGAACGTTTATTACAGTATTTCAGTGTGATTTTACATAACTTAATTTTTAAAGATCTTTTTCGTTTGTTTTGTAGAGTTTAGTGTCACTTGAAGATTCAAAGGACAGTATAGCAAGATGTCCGAATCTCAAAAGAAACGACGCGATTTAAGTCTTAAACAAAAACTTGATATTCTAGATAGGTACAGTAAATTACCAAAAATGAGTCAAAGAAACGCTGCTTCTCAACTTGGCGTTTCTCAACCTCTCTTATGTTAAATATTGAACAACAAAGAAAAAATCTTGTCAATATCAAAGTGTAATGCAAATGTTGACAACAAAAGACATCGTTCTGGGAAGGATCCGCAAGTGGAATCAGCTTTGAAATTGTGGTTTAAAAATGTTCGCGAAAAAGATGCTCGAGTTGACGGCCCACTAATGCGTCTAAAAGCTGAGGATCTTGCCAAAAAAATAGGAAAACAGGATTTTAAAGCCACAGATGGATGGTTCAATCGATGGAAGAAAAGGGAAAACATTGTTTACAAGAAAACGTGTGGTGAAAAAAGAAATGCTGATTTTGTTGGAGCTGAGGAGTGGTTACAATACGAATGGCCAAAGATTTTGGCCGAGTATTCTCCTAGCTGCATATACAATGCAGATGAAACAGGACTTTATCGTGCTTTACCCGAACATACTTACTTATTTAAAAATGAAATTGCTAACGGCTGTAAAATATGTAAACAAAGAATAACTGTTTTGTGTTGTGTTAACATGGTTGGTCATAAAGAAAAACTCTTAATTATCGGTAAATCTAAAAATCCACGTTGTTTTCAAGGTATCAAAAAGCTACCGGTTGAATATCATTCAAACTCCAATGCTTGGATGACATCAAAAATTTTTAATGAATGGCAGACTAATTGGGATACCAGCCTCAAACGCAACATTGTCCTTCTACTAGACAACTGCACTGCACATAATGACATAAGCACTACGCTAAAACACATCAAAGTGATTTACCTTCCGGCCAATACTACATCAATTATTCAGCCATGTGACCAAGGCATAATTAAAAATCTCAAAAGTTTTTATCGACGAGAGATGCGTGCTAGAATTATAGAAAATATGGATGAATTTCAAACCCTTACCTCAAATGAATTGGCTAAAACAACTTCTTTACTCGATGCTATTCATCTGATAGCAAAATCTTGGAATGAAGTTTCTGAAAAAACTGTGAAAAATTGCTTTAGAAAAGGTGGTTTTTTTGTTGAAGAAAATCGAGAGCAAGCTACATCTGAGGAACACTCTGAAGAGAACTTGAAGCCTTTCGATTTGTCCTTAAAAGAATATACTGAGTGGATGGAAGTTGACGATAGTATTGAAACAGCAGCGGAAATGACTGAAGACGATATTTGTGAGGTAGTTGCTTCAACATCAAAAGTTACTGAAGAAGAAGAAGGCACCGATGATGACGAAAATGATAAATGTGTACCGCAAAGATCTAAGCAGGAAGTTCACCAAGCTCTTGAGATTCTAAGGCAGTTTGTTCAACAAAAAGCAGAAAATTTCAACAAACATTATGAATATGGACAATTTATAAACAATATTTTACGAGAAGACTACAGACAGTCACATATAGAGGAATTCTTCGAGAAAAAGTAAATGTAAATTTGAAATGTAAATAAGATTGAAGTGTTTTATAATGAAGTTTTATGTGTTAAAATGTTTTGATCAAATGTTTTACGTAGTTCTATATACTGTATTTTTTTCAATTATGCTAGATTCAGTGTTTAAAAAAAAATCTACAGTCGAATAAAATAAACTGACATGAAATATGCCCACTAATTTTAACAAGTAGAAAACTAAATTACAGAAATTCTACTACTGTACATAAAACTGTCCGGAATAGCATCAAAATTTGGTAAGTACAGTTTAATTATAGTGTTACAGAATTAGAATTACTTGATGTAACGATAGGCTTAAAGGTAGGATCGTTCAGAACAAACAGTTGTGGCAATAATACAGTGAGTTCAATGCAGTACGGCTGTAGACTACATCGTGATTAAGCGTTCGGTTATTGTTATCGTTCGGTTATTGTTATCAAATATGCTTCTGACAAATATGATCACAATAAGCGGCGCCGACTGTATATATATTCCAAAGACTGAGGCTAGTTGGGTCATTTGGTGTATTCGTAATATTTTTCTAAATTTTATATGTGTATTTATTCGTATTATTTCTTTCAGTTTCCAATACATATTGCAGCGGCCAGAATGTCCGATGCAAAGAATCTGGGTAATTGTACAGAATACCAGAATCAAACCTAACCGGGTTAAATAATTGACTAAATTTATATATAAAAATTTTAAAACATTATAATAATAATAATAATATTAAAACTAGGGTAAATAATAGTAAAATGAAGAAAATTAGAAATAACTTTAGACTTAAAAAACATAAATTATAAGCAATAAGAAAAATTATCACTTCAAAGTGGATAGCCTAAATTATGTAAACAAAAAAAAGACGGTAATTGTGTAGTATAACAAACTAGGCCTAGATGCCGGCTATTAAAATAATTGTACTTAAAAATAATCAGGAATAAAGAATGTAAATTAAGATGTGAGGAAAGTAAATTAGGCCTAGCTAGGGAAAATAGTATTTATGTAAAAGTAAAGATTAAATGTTAAAGTGTAATAGCCTAAGAAATTAGGTTATAATAGAAGAAGTCATATTTGATTTCGGAAAAATCCGCTTAGGGCATTGATTATAAATCTTGTCACTACGAAACGAAAGCGCTACAGTCGAACTTTGGATTAAGAATGTTAAAAAGTTAATTAAATTAAATGAGAAGAAATAAAGTCAAATATGTTATTAAATAAAAGGTAAAAATGCAAAGGACACATCAGAATACAGAAACGCCTTTTATAAAAAGGGAAACTAATCTTAGTTCAGAATTTCCGAACAAACAAAGTCAATTGCCATGGCAACGGCTTTCTGATTGGTCAAAAGTTGAAAAATGGATACTGGGACGTGGGAAGTTTGAAATTGGAGAAGGAGGCCTCACAAAACGACTCTATCCAAGATCATAATGCATTAGGCTCTCAAAGCGAGCAGACGTGTTTTTGTACCATGCGATCAGGACAAGAAAAAATGTGCTAAAAACAGAGTAAAAAGTGCTACGATGTGATCAGGGGAAGGAAGATATATATGAGCAAGGGCTCATATATACCCAGAACAAAATTTCGACCACCAAAATGTAAAATTAAAGAAAATAAGAAGATTGACCGAAATTATGGAGAGACGCCTACCTACCCAGACCCTTGAAGCTGTAACAGGACCGACAGATGACAACATTAATGAAGATAAAAAGATTTCTACAGTACAAGGTTATATAATCAATTTAATTATTCTTTTTTAAATAACATTTTACTTCAAATTATATTAACTTAATTTCAAAATTAAATAAGATGGGAATAACCTAAGGGACTGATTAGTCAACTCTCTTAGGTTACCCAAATTTAAGTAATAAAGATTCAAAATTGACTTTCCATTCCCATCGCTGTGGGAATGTATGGATTAAGTATAAAGATGTATATCTTATATGGCTTTTTCTAAGTGAATTTCTAATGAATAACTTCCAAAGAAGTTAATTGTTCAAGGCCTAGCCTAAAGGCATTACATAGTAATATTAAGTGTTTGAAAAAGAATCAGATTTTAAAATATGTTAAATTTAACTCTACTAATCAAAATTATATACAAAATTAATTATGGTAACTTTGATAATTTAAATTATATGTAAAATTAATGATAATAAGAAAATTTAAAAACAGAAGGAGATAATAATGTTTAGTTAAATGGCAAGTTGTATGAAATTTTAAGAAAAAATAATTAGTCAAGAAAATCCTGTGAAATTAAATAAAAACAATAATAATTAATTTGAACCTTGGAACAAATAAATAAAAATGTATATTTTCCAATTAGCTGTGTTTTCATTCTAGATAAGATAAGTTCACTAGGTATCCAGGTATAGTCTTTAAATCACAAGTGTCTCTCAAAGATTCCACTACCCGAAAAGGAGCTTGAACAGGGCTTATCGGAGGCTAATTGGTTTTATCAAAAATTCAGGGGTTGGTTCCTCTGAGAGGTTTATTCCTTGAGGCACAGGTCTATGAAATTAGGTTCGTAGTCAATGGATAAACCATTACTTTCTTACTGACTTAGCAATTGAGGAAGAGAAATAAACAACGGCAAAGGTTATAAAAAGTAAGTCGGTAAGAAAAGTATGGCGCCCAACGTTTGAGGCTCGATGCTTACATTGTAACATCGGGTCAACATCAAATAGAGACAGATTTAAATCGACTAAGGAGCCTAGTGAAACAAAATTAATTAAATAGAATTCAATTAAAATTGTAAAAAATAATAGGAATCATAAAATGAAAACCAAAGAAGTTCTTTAAATTAAATAAGAGTTAATTATAATAAAAATGAAATTAAAAAGAACTTAGAATAAATAATAATAATTAAAAGGAAATAATTAAGTAAAATAAAATTCAGTAGGCGTCGGTAGGGCATAATATAAATAATAATGTTAGTTATTAATGAAAGTAAATAGAATACATAGGCGTTAGATAGACAAGGTCAAGGGAACACTGAACCGGATCACATCGAGCACAATTCTAAATGAATATTTAATTAAATACTCAGTATATAGTAAAAATATAGAAGTAGGAGAAGTTAGTAAGGGAATAAAAGGATAGTTAAATACGAGACTTTAAGATGGCGACAAGACAGAGAAAAGACACAGAACCATCTGAAATAATGGAGTTTTTTAAAAAAATGATGGAGGAACAAAAACAGGAGAGATTAAAAGAGATGGAGGAACAAAAACAGGAAAGATTAAAAGAGATGGAAGAACAGAAACAAGGGAGAATAAAGGAACAAGAAGAATTAGTAAAAATGATAGAGGAACAAAGAAAGAAAGAAAGAGAGGAGGAAAAAGTAGAAAGAAAGAAAGAAAGAGAGGAGGATAAACAAGAAATTAAGAATCTTTGGGAAATCATGAATAAGAGGATAGAGGAAATAAATGAAGGAATTACAAGAAAGAATGAGGAAATGGGAAATAAAATCCAAGAAACTATAGAAAAGATGTATAACTTAGAGGTAACAGTCAGTGAAAATAAACAGACTGTAGAAACAGTTAAGGGAGAAGTCAAAAAAGTAGAAAGAAAGGTACAAGTAGTTGAGAATAAGATAAAGAATATGGGAGAAGGGATAAATATAGCTACCTTGTTTAAATCAAGGATGTTTGAGATGGGTGATAATGGAGACAAAAGCAAGAAGGAATTCTACGGTAGGGAAGATGAAGACCCTATTGATTTCATTAAACACCTAGAAGATATAATGTCCGAAATTGATCCTGACATGGAGGAAGGACAAAAAAGGAAAATAATGGAGAGACATCTTAAAGGACCAGCACAAGAATGGTGGTTGGCCATGAATATGGAGGAGGAAAATTATGATGAAGTTAAGGAGAGATTCTTTAGCCACTTTTGGGGATCTCATGCACAAGAGAGAATTCGAGGAAGAATCGAAAATGGAAAATATGAATACCATCGAGGCACAAACAACATGGTAAATTATTTCTTAAAAATGGTGAACACGGCGAGACACCTAACCCCGCCATACAATCAGGCGGAGTTAATTATGAAGATTATGAAGCATTATGGGAACAGAATATATATAGGATGTTCCGGGATGGCGGCTACCGACATAGAGGAGGCGGTAAAATACATCCGAAGGAACATGGAGCAGGAGGCTACCAGGAACCGGACTCAGCCTAGGACTGAGGAACGGGAACCTGAAAGGAGGGGGTTTACACACCAAACGAGAAACCCCGGATACAAGGGAAATTGGAGGCAAGAGCCTTACCCGGTAGAAGGGAGAGGAAACTGGAGACAGGGGCCCTACCAAAGAGAGGGACCAAGAAATAGGCCGCAAAATCAGTGGCAACAACAAAGGCCAGAGTACAGGCCACAAAACCAAACGGAAGAAGGCCCACAGACAAAAGAAAAGAGACCACAAAATCCAGGGCCAAGTGGTCAATCAAAAAACTAAATGAGAGGATCCCTAATGGTAGGAAGGAAAAGAGGAGACAACCATTAGAGATCCAACAACAAACAAAATATAGGAAATATTACCCGGAGAAACAGGGAACAGTAAATAAAGGAAAGGCGGAAGACCTAAAGAACAAAAATAAAAAAACAATACAACAGGAAAATAACAATGAAGTACACCAAAATCAAGAGCGTAGAGTTGGTGGACTATCTCTTGATATTCGTGCTGAATTGTTAGAAGAGGACAAGGAGATTGGCGAAGGTAACCAGAAGAAAGAAACATGCCCTGTAATTGACTGTGAGGTAGAAGGGCACTCTATAGAGGTAGAGATTGACACGGGTGCAGACGTGTCAGTCATTCAAGAAAAGGCTTACAACAACCTCAAGTTGCATGGGCTTAAGTTCCTGGAACTACCCATCAACAATGTGGGAGTTGTAACAGCCATTAAGACTGCACAAATAAAGGTTACCCGGCAATGCTTAATTCCCTTAACAATTAAAGGCATAAAAGTGGACTGCATCTTCATAGTGGTCTCCAAACTTCGGTCGGAGATGATTATGGGGTGCAACACACTGTATGACCTAAAGGCACGGATAAACATGGATAGACGCTTTGTGACATTCGAAATAGAAGGGGAAATGGTGTACCAGGATTTTAAAAGTAAAATACAAAAGATAGAGGAAAATGAAGAAGTCCGAAAAATATGCAAGATAACCCAGGAAAAAGAAGATGCATCAACAATAGGGCATCAAAGCAAAAAGGAGGGGTTAATGCGACAGTGCGAGAAGCAGGGGCACTGCCGAATGAATGAAGGAGGAAATGGACAAGAAACAAGTAAAGGGGAAATCTTAAATATAACGAACGAATATCAAAGAAAAATAAAAAATGAAACAGAGGAAAAATTAAACAAAAACAAAAAATTAAAAAACAAAAATGAAAATATAATAAATAAGGAAATAAATTTAAGACCTGAGGGAGTCAAAACAGGAGATAAAGAAACAAAGGACATGGAAAGAAGAGCTGCAGCTGAGATTAAGAGCAAACCAAAATATAAACAAGGTAAGGCCGAAATAGTGCCAAAAAGGGGAAATAATGTGAGTGGAAAAATAATAAATAAGAAAATAAATATAAATAAAAGTATAAACGTCGCGTCGAAACAATTAAAAGGGGGGAACAACGAGGTTAAAATGAATAACCAACAAGTAGCTCGGAAGCCCATGACTAAGACTTTAGATTCTGGAGAGATAACCCAAAGGAAAGAAATTGAAATTAAAGAAAGAAAAAAGAAAAACCCATTTACTAGTTCAAGAGTTCGAAAGTCAATTAAAATGAGAGCCAATCCAAATACGAGAAGAACCTTCATTTCATTACAAGTCAAAAACAGAAAAATAAAAGGTAGATTTAAGGAGAATAAGGGAAAGTTAAGAAATTGGAAAAGGAGAAAGAAGAAAAAGAAAGATAAAGCTGGACGGATAATAAGAAAATATTTAAAGAATAAAGGATAATAAGGCAAGGTAAATAAAAAATGATCCATCAGTGACATAGGGAGTAACGGTTAAGTAATAAAAATAAAAATGTAAAATAAATCTAAGTAGTGGATTAAAGCAGTAACATAATCCAAATACATAGGACAAATAATATAAAATCAGTATTAAATGTGAAAGAAAAAGCCATATGTTACATGAACGGGATTCATTGAATTTATTAAAGTAAAGGTTGTGTTAAACAACAATGAATGTGTAAAATAAGGATTACAATATACAATATTGTATAGTTAATATAAACTTGAAATAAGATTAAATAAAAAAGAATGTGACTAAGGACAGGAGTAATAAATGAGTAAATAGCATGTGAAGTGACTAATGTGACAATGATATATATGAGTGAAAGGGACAGGAGAGTAAATTGTGAACTTTAGTCAAATTAATTAAGTTATGAAGATGAATAGGAATAGTAGATTAATGAAAGGAATATGAAAATTTTAATATAAACTAGTATAAGTGTTAATGTTACTTTTCACAAATATGTTATTAATTATGTTTATCTGTTTCAAGGGAGAGAAGAACCAAAATTTTCATATATTTAAAAAGGGGGGAATTTTGCAGCGGCCAGAATGTCCGATGCAAAGAATCTGGGTAATTGTACAGAATACCAGAATCAAACCTAACCGGGTTAAATAATTGACTAAATTTATATATAAAAATTTTAAAACATTATAATAATAATAATAATATTAAAACTAGGGTAAATAATAGTAAAATGAAGAAAATTAGAAATAACTTTAGACTTAAAAAACATAAATTATAAGCAATAAGAAAAATTATCACTTCAAAGTGGATAGCCTAAATTATGTAAACAAAAAAAAGACGGTAATTGTGTAGTATAACAAACTAGGCCTAGATGCCGGCTATTAAAATAATTGTACTTAAAAATAATCAGGAATAAAGAATGTAAATTAAGATGTGAGGAAAGTAAATTAGGCCTAGCTAGGGAAAATAGTATTTATGTAAAAGTAAAGATTAAATGTTAAAGTGTAATAGCCTAAGAAATTAGGTTATAATAGAAGAAGTCATATTTGATTTCGGAAAAATCCGCTTAGGGCATTGATTATAAATCTTGTCACTACGAAACGAAAGCGCTACAGTCGAACTTTGGATTAAGAATGTTAAAAAGTTAATTAAATTAAATGAGAAGAAATAAAGTCAAATATGTTATTAAATAAAAGGTAAAAATGCAAAGGACACATCAGAATACAGAAACGCCTTTTATAAAAAGGGAAACTAATCTTAGTTCAGAATTTCCGAACAAACAAAGTCAATTGCCATGGCAACGGCTTTCTGATTGGTCAAAAGTTGAAAAATGGATACTGGGACGTGGGAAGTTTGAAATTGGAGAAGGAGGCCTCACAAAACGACGCTATCCAAGATCATAATGCATTAGGCTCTCAAAGCGAGCAGACGTGTTTTTGTACCATGCGATCAGGACAAGAAAAAATGTGCTAAAAACAGAGTAAAAAGTGCTACGATGTGATCAGGGGAAGGAAGATATATATGAGCAAGGGCTCATATATACCCAGAACAAAATTTCGACCACCAAAATGTAAAATTAAAGAAAATAAGAAGATTGACCGAAATTATGGAGAGACGCCTACCTACCCAGACCCTTGAAGCTGTAACAGGACCGACAGATGACAACATTAATGAAGATAAAAAGATTTCTACAGTACAAGGTTATATAATCAATTTAATTATTCTTTTTTAAATAACATTTTACTTCAAATTATATTAACTTAATTTCAAAATTAAATAAGATGGGAATAACCTAAGGGACTGATTAGTCAACTCTCTTAGGTTACCCAAATTTAAGTAATAAAGATTCAAAATTGACTTTCCATTCCCATCGCTGTGGGAATGTATGGATTAAGTATAAAGATGTATATCTTATATGGCTTTTTCTAAGTGAATTTCTAATGAATAACTTCCAAAGAAGTTAATTGTTCAAGGCCTAGCCTAAAGGCATTACATAGTAATATTAAGTGTTTGAAAAAGAATCAGATTTTAAAATATGTTAAATTTAACTCTACTAATCAAAATTATATACAAAATTAATTATGGTAACTTTGATAATTTAAATTATATGTAAAATTAATGATAATAAGAAAATTTAAAAACAGAAGGAGATAATAATGTTTAGTTAAATGGCAAGTTGTATGAAATTTTAAGAAAAAATAATTAGTCAAGAAAATCCTGTGAAATTAAATAAAAACAATAATAATTAATTTGAACCTTGGAACAAATAAATAAAAATGTATATTTTCCAATTAGCTGTGTTTTCATTCTAGATAAGATAAGTTCACTAGGTATCCAGGTATAGTCTTTAAATCACAAGTGTCTCTCAAAGATTCCACTACCCGAAAAGGAGCTTGAACAGGGCTTATCGGAGGCTAATTGGTTTTATCAAAAATTCAGGGGTTGGTTCCTCTGAGAGGTTTATTCCTTGAGGCACAGGTCTATGAAATTAGGTTCGTAGTCAATGGATAAACCATTACTTTCTTACTGACTTAGCAATTGAGGAAGAGAAATAAACAACGGCAAAGGTTATAAAAAGTAAGTCGGTAAGAATATGGAAGCTCTTTGACTTTTATAGTCCATCAGATACTTATTTTCTTTTATTTTCATATCGCAATTTCTTCACCCCAGATTTGACCAAATTCCAATTCACTTTACTTAACAATTTCTCTAATAAATCTTTGTTTTAAACCATACGTACTGTATTATTAAACCTTATACACGATAAAAATCTTTAGATTTCAACAATATTTTATTGTCATTTTTACTAGTAACAGAAAAAAGTAAAGAAATAACCTATTGTTTTTTTTTCTTTACTACATAAAAAAATATATATACATACATCGAAAATACACTTAGATATTATAAAACAAATGTCTTTATCGACAAATACTAAAAAGAAATAATACAAAGTTATATACTATGTGAAATAAGCAATACAAAATTGGGGTAGACAAGACCCCACGGTGTACTCCTGTTACGAATTTTCGGGCGTATGCTCGAGGGTTAAGAAACAAAATTACTTAATTTTCTAATTTCATTATAAATGTATGAACTTTTGTTTTTGAAATTTACTAATAGATTACTTTTGTGAACAGACCTTCGTTTAAAAAACCAATCATGCTATTGTTTATTTGTTCAATCAATGTTTTGTTTAAATCAGACTTCGCGAAAATATTATGTTCCCTCCCCCAATCAATTTTTACGTGTGTATTAATCAAAACCACAGCAATAACTTCGGCAATAATCCATTTCAATACAAATTTTGAAAGTAGGCTACATATAATTTTTTTCAGATGCAGTACAAAAAAAGTACACTTTTAGTATTAGTTGAAGTGAAAGAAAATGAAACACTGATATTGTGAAACAATGCTTCTTTCTATTTGACAAGTCTGTCTGACATTTCCAAACTTTATCTTTGAAATGATTATATTCATGAAATTATATTTCATTGAACCCCACTGACTTATTATTCACTAATTTTTATAAGTGTATAAGAAATAAAATCTTTAAAATGTATAAAACTTCAAAGCATATAAAATAGGTTTGAATAAGTTACTCATGTTTATTGTTTGGTAAGTATAATTTACCTGGGAACCAGTATGTTTCATTGAAAGATAATTTCATTTGTTACATATATAGGATTTTAGTATCATAATTAATCTCACTTTATTTAAATTCTTTCTAGCAGAATATGTTACAAAAAAATAGTGTGTGTGCGTGCGCGTGTGAGTGTTTTTAGTGAAAGCAATATTTATTCCAAACTAACAGTTATCGCAATAATAACAGTAACCACAAACAATACCACATTAGGCCTTACTGTCTCTAATTATTGTCAAATATTGTGCTCTAATATATCGCATTTGTGTGTGGTTTTTATCTCTAATATATTGCATTTGTGTGCGGTTTAATCTCCAATATATTGCATTTGTGTGTGGTTTTTATCTCTAATATATTGCATTTGTGTGTGGTTTTTATCTCTATATTGCATTTGTGTGTGGTTTTTATCTCTGATATTGATTATCGTTTTTGTAGAAACTTCAAATGAAGGTTTTTATTCTCACGCAAATTTTTCTACTACTTTCGTGATATAAACTTCAACCGAATGTATTACGGTCTGACATCAGATTTTGATTTAATTCGGTATTTATGTTAATTTTTTTTATTGTATTTGAAAGACTAAATATAAAGTAAATATATAATAAATTTATATGTACACTGAATTGAAATCTTTTTTATAGTCGAGTACATTTTTCCAAGGAGTATCATTTCTGTAAGTATTTTGATAAAATTTAATTCCAATTTTATAAATCGACTAATTCATATTTTAACAATGACCCATCTTGAATAATATTTTTACAATGTCTATTTTATATAACGACTAACCGGAAGAAAACTAAAATTAGTTTTACAATAATCAGCGTTAGAGACATAGTCGATATTAGCAAAACCTTTATATAGATACTGGCAAAAAAACTATACTTGATGCTGAATGCTCACAGAAAATGGAAAAAAATACAGACTTGGTGCTAATGCAACAAAAAATTTAAATTTTGAAAAATACATTACATGTTATTTTTAAAAAACCAGAATACAGCCATAAATTATAGTTACAGAATATATTTTACTGTTAAAAAATAAATTACATGTTTACCTAGGTTCACTATTTGACAATTCAAGTAATAATGTATACATTTTTTTTTACCCCTGCACAAAAATAGTTGTTTTTTATAGTTTTACTTTTTACTCGTTTACCTTAGGCATTTCTAAATATTGCTTTAAAGTAAACAAATCTCAGTAAATGGCATTTGCTAAATTGTAGATCAATTCTAATGCACAATAAATTATAATACTGTCATGTAAAAGAATGATTTAAAAAGTTTCCTACATAAAATATTTTTTTAATCCATGTTATACTGTATTTTCCACATTTCTGAAGCCTTCCTTATTAATAGGTAACCCCTATTTTTTTCCTACCAATACTATCTTTAATGCCAATAGCTACCTTATTTCGAAATCAGTTTACCAAATCTTCAAATTTAAATTAAGACGAATTTTTTATTCCATATGCATTATTTTGAAACTGTTTTATATTTTTTTCCTACCAATACTGTCTTTAATGGCAATAGCTACCTTATTTTGAAGTCGGTTTACCAAATCTTCAAATTTAAATTAGACAAAAATTTTATTCCATATGCATTATTTTGAAACTGTTTTAAAACGAAAATTGATAAGTACAAATTCATTATAAATGTTAGAAATTGCTTTTAGTTTAAATTAATCAAGATTTTAAAGCTTCCCTGCCTGAAGTAAGCTGGTGTTGGCACATGTGAAAGCAGATTTTTGGGGTAGTAGCCCTATCTTCCTATATAAGAAGTTTAGTAGACTGCAACATTGGACCAGATTGTGGCCTACAGCAAGTGGTTGCAAATTATCTTGGCGTACTATCAGCATTCCTCTGACACATTCAATGCAGTAGAAATTTACAGTGGTCTTCATATAGTGAATTATGTTTTTCATACAAAAGTTAAAGACTGATTGCATTCAGGTTTTAATTATTGCCAAATAAGCTTTTTGGACTAGGACCAAAGGCGAGTTATGATGTTTTGATGCTTCACTGAACAGGTCAAAGATTTGTGAAAAAAGTCTATGTGTACAAACCTCAAATCAATATATGTTTGTTTCCTATCAATAAATAGTTTGAAGTTTTAAAATGTTAGCAGTTTTCAACTATAGTGGTTTTCAAGGAAAATATATCAATAATTTTTTTCAATAAATCCTAAGCAAAATATAATTTTAATAACTGTAGTAAAATACTGCTTAACCAAACACCATTTAACTGAAAACCTGGGCTAATTAAGCAAACATAAAATTTCAATCATATTACTGCAAGTAAGAAAAGATTGTTCAATGAAATAATTTGCACATACAGTGTAAGGTTTGATCACTTGTTATTCATCAACTAATCATTCATAACTTCAGTATGGGTCTTTTAATTTCAATCATTCAGTTGTGTCTAGTAATTTCAATATTATTTAAATAAAAAAATGTTCAATGAAATAAATTGCAAATACAGTGCACGGTTTGGTCACTTATTTATTAACTAATATGCAAGTTAAACTGTCATTCATATTCATATTTACATTGGGTCTAGTAATAACTAATAAGCAAGTTAAACTGTCATTCGTACTTCAGTTGGGTCTAGTAATTTGAATCATATTTATGTAAAAAAATGTTCAATGAAATAAATTAACAAATACAGTGCAAGGTTTGATCACAAACTGTCATTCATACTTCAGTTGGGTCTAATAGTCATCATATTACATGTGTAAAAAAAATGTTTAGTGAAATAAATTGCAGATATGGTGCAAAGTTTGATCACTCTTTATTCATTAACTAATATGCAAAAGTTAAACTGTGATTCATATTTACATTGGGTCTAGTAATAACTAATATGGAAGTTAAACTATGATTCATATTTACATTGGGTCTAGTAATAACTAATATGGAAGTTAAACTGTCATTCATATTTACATTGGGTCTAGTAATAACTAATATGGAAGTTAAACTGCGATTCATATTTACATTGGATCTAGTAATAACTAATATGCAAGTTAAACTGCGATTCATATTTATATTGGGTCTAGTAATAACTAATATGGAAGTTAAACTGTCATTCATATTTACATTGGGTCTAGTAATAACTAATATGGAAGTTAAACTGTGATTCATATTTACATTGGGTCTAGTAATAACTAATATGGAAGTTAAACTGATTCATATTTACATTGGGTCTAGTAATAACTAATATGGAAGTTAAACTGTCATTCATATTTACATTGGGTCTAGTAATAACTAATATGGAAGTTGAACTGTGATTCACATTTAAATTGGGTCTAGTAATAACTAATATGCAAGTTAAATTGTGATTCATACTTATGTTGGGTTTAATGACAGTGCAAAATGCATCTGTTAAAAAAAAGTAGTGGTTGAAGTTAATACCAAAAGTGTAACAATGATTAATGGGTTATAAATTGATGTCTTGAAAGTCTTCATACAGGTTTTTTTATTGCCTATTTAATTACAATTGACGATTGCCCTAAACCTTGATGTCTGTTAGGGGCCTATACAAGAAGCATCTAATTATAATTATTAATTTATTATAATTAATCACACATTTACTGGTTATACCTTTTGTTATCTGTCATTTTGACAAGTATGTTACATAAATTCGGATATTTTGTCAACTAAAATTATATACTAAACTTATTAACATTTGACAGACAGCTGACACATAGCAATGATCAAATATTTGATATTGAAACACTATCAAACTAGGAAAACTTATTTTTGTATTCCAATAGGTATTAAGGGATACACTTGCATTTATCCTGAAGACTTAGCAGCTAATATATTTGTTTCTGTTTTATAACCAGTCAATTGTTTTTAAACTCTTAAAACACATTGTAAATACTTTACCATTATTTCTACTTTCAAAATATAAAACAAATATAAGACTCAAGTAAAAAAAAAAAAAATAATAAATATAAATCTAGCAAGTGTCCAAAGATAGAGCCCTGGAAAATTTTAGTGTATTATTATGCTAGGATGTTTTTAATGTTTTTTTACTTATTGATCATCAATGCAAATGACGACACCCATATGAGTTTTTAATTCAAACAATGTTAATTTTAATTTTAGGGTTAATGTTTTCAAAAAAAATTAAAAAGATCAAGTGCCCTGTTTTACAACACCCTGGCTACTTTTAAAAATTATTTTAAAACAGACTATTAATTGAAAGCAAAAAAAACTGATAAAAATAAATCCTATTGAGAATATCTACAACAGTATTAATAGCAATAATACAAGATAATATTACCTACCACCTTGTTTATTCTTCATACATACAAATTAAGTTCTCGTACTTTTTCCTAGTATTTTTAAAATTTAATTCTTTATTCGAACAACACACACCTAATTCAATTATTAAAAATCTCAAACATATTTTTCTTTTACCTAAAAATGCTGTGGGGGAAAAATAATTTCACACTCAAACCCCCATTTTGGTAATATTTATTCAACATTGATTTTTAAAATATTTCACTGAAAAATATATTCCGTTTAATACATAGGAATAATTGGTTGGTGTTTGGCGATACTCTATTACAGAAAATACTTGCCTGATAATGCTTGTATGACAAAAATTAGGCACTAAATATATTACTTGAAACAAATACTTGTATAATTTTTCATACAATAAATGCAAATAACAGAAAAATTAAGAACAAAGTTTAAATACAGTTCATAATGATACATACTTACTACTGTTACATACTTATTAGGCCTACTAATTAATAACATGCAAGTATTGCTATTAATGCATTTTTCAATTACTTAATTTTATAACTTAATATGTATATCTGGGAATTTTGTAGTCCATTACGTTCAGTGAAACTTAGTGAAACCTAATATTTTGAAGACACTGATGAAGATCGCCTCAGAGCGATCAAAAACGTTCCTTCTCGGTAAGTTTTTACAAATTTACAAAATTTAAAGTTCAAAGTCATAAACTAGGGTCGAAGCGAATAATTAATATGTAGATTTTTTTGTTTTCATTCAGTGTCATTAAAAGTGATACACAAATCTGGAGAACAAAGTTAAAAACTTATGATAGGTACAAAAAATTGTATTATTTATTGTACATTGAATTTTAAAATATTTCACTGAAAATATGTTCCGTTTAATACATAGAAATAATTGGTTGGTGTTTGGCGCAGAAAATACTTGCCTGATAATGCTTGTATGACAAAAATGAGGCACTAAATATATTACTTGAATCAAATACTTGTATAATTTTTCATACAATAAATGCAAATAACAGAAAAATTAAGAACAAAGTTTAAATACAGTTCATAATGATACATACTTACTACTGTTACATACTTATTAGGCCTACTAATTAATAACATGCAAGTATTGCTATTAATGCATTTTTCAATTACTTAATTTTTAATAACTTAATATGTATATCTGGGAATTTTATAGTCGATTACGTTCAGTGAAACTTAGTGAAACATATTTGGAAGACACTGATGAAGATCGCCACAGAGCGATCGAAAACGTTCCGTCTCAGCAAGTTTTTACAAATTTACGAAATTTAAAGTTCGAAGTCATAAACTAGGGTTAAAGCGAATAATTAATATGTAGATTTTATTATTTTCATTTACAGTGTCATTAAAACTGATACACAAATCTGGAGAACAAAGTTAAAAACTTATGATAGGTACAAAAAATTGTATTATTTATTGTACATAGATATTCAAAATATTTCATTGAGAAATATGTTTTGTTTAATACATAGAAATAATCAGTTGGAGTTTGGCGATACTCTATTACAGAAAATATTTGCCTGACAATGCTTGTATGATAAAAATAAGGCACTAAATATATTGCTTGCAACAAGCACTTGTAAAATTTTTCTTACAATAAATGCATATAACAGAAAAATCGTAAACAAAGTTTAAGTACAGTCCATAGTGATATATATACTTATTACTGTTACATACTTATTAGGCCCACTAATAATCTGGAGATATTAATATTAATGTATTTTTTCAATTACTTCATTTCATAACTTAATATGTATATTTTATTATCGTTTTCATCCACAATGGCATTGAAGCTGATACACAAATCTGGAGAACAAAGTTTAAAAACATAGATGCAAAAATATATTATTGATAAATACTAGCATTTGCTGCATTTTTTATTATGAAAAAAATAAAGCACTAAATAAATTACTTGTAACAAACACTAGTATTACTTGTATAATTTTTCATGCAATAAATGCAACTAACATAGAAAACTCATGAACAAAGTTTAAAAACAGTTCATATAACAACCTGAAAGTATTAATATTAACGTATTTTTTTAATTACTTCAGAACTTAAAATGTATATTTTATTAACATTTTCCTCCACAATGACATTGAAGATGCACAAATCTGGAGAACAAAGGTTAGAAACTTACAGATACAAAAAATATATTGTCAATAATTACAAACATTTGCTGCATTTTTTATGAGTTTTCATTCAACTCTTTAATTTTAAATGTATACTTGATATTATCTTCATTTGTGATGTGATTCAACATGGTATATGGAATTGACATGGAATATTCTTTATGCACGACAGTCTCAGCAGTAATTTTGTTTTCTCCCCATATTTTACTAGTGCATGTGAACCGAAAATTGTTATTCATTCCTTTAATGGTATACACACAAATATGTTCTGTTGCATTTGAATTTTCAGTATAACTATCTAGTGCTATAAACATTGACTTGCTTGACTCATCAATTTTAATGTGTTTCCAGAGTAGAAGACCTTGAAAGTATACTGGATAAACAGTATATAAATTTTCTTCGAAAGGCAATGTCAAAGATGAGCTAGTTGTTAATATTAAATTCTTGTGATTATTTTTTACGTGTGAATGTATTTCTTCAAATAAGTTTTTCCATTTGCAATCTACCACTCGGCAACAAACTAACCTCTTAACACAAAATAATTTGTGAACTCTCTCCATTCTTTCAGTTGTATCAATGAAAGTACAGCCATTCATATCATTATCACAAATACGTGGTAGCTCATTTAGGATACTGTCTAAACCTACAGCTCTAAATGTGTTGTACGTAATATTCATACGTTCAGAAATACTTGTGCAGCATAGAGGACATTGTTTTAGCTGAGACACACAAAGCTTACACATTACATGACCATTGCCGCAAAGAGTGCTGGGAGGTTTCACCAGTGTTAAACATACAGGGCAATTACCAACTTCTTTTATCTTCTGAACTAAGTTTTCCAGCTGAAGATGAACATTAGCCTGAAAAAGTAATATAATAGTAATTTAATGTACTTATTTATGTATTAAATGAACAAAAAACATTTTAAATTTTAGAAAACTGAAATGAACAAATAGATTATATACAAGAATTTTGGACATTATTACCCAACCTCTCTATACACTCGCAGACTAAACGCCTGGAGTGATGTCAACTAATTGTCATTTGTAAAATATCCAAAAATATAAGTCCATAACATCTGAACATGATTTGATGAAAATCATATTTTAAAAGAAAAGTATCTAAAATTTAATGTTGTATGTACTGAAAGTTTGCTACTTATGTAAAAACAGGACAGAGATTTATAAATATATTGGAATTAACACTGTAAAAATATGACATAATACGAAGGTCTATAATGTACTACTAACTGTATCACTACATTAACCATTTTATTCATTAAGTTTGTTACCGAGGGAACAAATTAATTTTTTAACTTCTCTTTGAAAATAGTCATCCATGCTTTATACTGATTTCTGTAATGAACGTTGAGAGCATTCAAGTTCATATTTTTAGGGCTCATTGGCGGATTTTTTAATCACCATTAATAATGGTAGCTTATTTGTTCCAGCAGTGTTACTGCAGGCTAAAACTGTGAGACGCTGTTTGCTCGTTTTAAAGAGAGAAGATCCCTCTTTAAAAGCAAGACTGTTAATGAAAAAGGCTTTAAAATTCAATCCAATCTCATCTGCATTATACACTTGCTGGGGCGAGATTTTCAGACGAAATCAAATACTTGAATTCGTCTAAAAATTTTACTGCAACAAGATTATCAGCTGATAACTTCTCCCCGCTTACCATTAGTTTTCTAAATAGGCTATAGTTCCAATTACTTTGGATGTGAGGTGTTCCACTGTACTTATTAATTTATTCACTTGGCAAAAAACCATTACTGATATTTCCACAAGGGAATTTTGCTCTCAGACAGTACATTGTTAGTGATCACACCATTGAATAATGCACTAACAAAGTGCGAAATGCATCTGCTGAGAAATATCAATAGGTAGTAGCTTACTGCTAAGTGAATTAATAAATAAATTATTTAGAAACTCAATATAAATATAATTTGCTAACTACATGTTTTTATATTAATAATAAAAGACAGTTGATATACAAGTCAGTAAAATTAATTTTTTAAATAATGGTGGTGTTTTGACAGCTAGTTTGCCATCTTTATCAGGCCAATAGTAGGGTGCACTACACACGGTATTATTGGCCTGATGAAAATGGCAAACTAGAACTAGCTGTCAAAGTCATTATTTTAAAAATAAATTACTCATATCGTCTTATTAATATCAAGACTTGTGAGTGTATGTCTACATACATGATTTTATATACTGATTATTATGATGATAAATTAAGCTTGATATGGCCAAGTTATAGTGAATTCATGCTAACAACGAATATAATTGTATATGCACAACAAGAAGATTGTACATGCACAGAAATACATTCTGATGGAATGAAACATTTACTGATGTGATGAACAATTTTAGCACTTGAAAACGATTTGACAAATATTTTACAAAATTTACTTGAATTATAAGTCATGATTTTACAAAGTTTAAACAAAAAAAAAAAACATTTTTTTTTTCCTTAATGAACATTTAAAGCTTATCCTATACGTCAAACACATAAAACTTGCATTCTTTTAAAAATTTCAAAAAAAAATGCAGTCATTTACTTGGATCAACAAAGGACCTCTCATTGGGTAGCCAAAATAACAAAGGTGTCAACTAACAAGGTATACACAAGGTTCAATTGGCAGAGCGTGACTGTGTGATCACATAAATCTTTTAAAGAGGTTAGGGGGCAAACGTTAAAAAACATCAGTAAACCTGGAGGAGGTATCAGCTGCACAAGGCTAAAGCTATGGGACTTCATGGAGATGGTATGCTCCAAAAAGGTTGAATTTTATGTGAATGAAAGTGTAATCACTTAAACAAAAATCAATATCTTATGATATTAGGTGATCAAGTTTTTAAAACTGTTCTAGGTCTAAACAACATACAGACACCTAATTAATAAATGGGAAATATTCTTTGTCTAAATTAAAGTAGTTTGTATTATTATCTATAATGAATTTTTTCAAATACTACTGTCTACATTTATTGTTATTTAAGAAACTGTGATTTAGCAATGTTAATCAGCTTGATTTTAGCATAGCTCATAAAGTTATCATATTTCTGTAAATATTAAATCATGATTGTTAAGAACAGGACCTTTAATCATGATTGTTAAGAACATGACAGGACCTTTAATCATGATTGTTAAGAACATGACAGGACCTTTAATCATGATTGTTAAGAACATGACTTAACAGGTTACTGTTACATTTTCTGATTCTGAATCTTGTGTTTGCCGCTAAATAAAACAGCTGTTGTCAGTTTCACAGTTTTATTTACTAGATAGAGCTCAATTTGTTCTGTTTCTTGGCCGCCACAGCGTTCCCACAAACCTGTTTGTGCAGCTAAAATGGACGACTGCTTCATGTTCACCTTTAAATTTTAACGTCAGAATCGCCTCAACAAAAAGGATCTTATCATGAAACTACTATCAAGTAGGACCTCAAACCTCAACAACGTCAGGTCGCATAGTAGTGCAAGTGTATAACAGTTCTAAATTCAGTGAAAATCGCATTATAAGTGCTCACCTTAATACGTCATCTTTTCTCCATTGTTCAGTTTGTAACAGTAAGCTTTTCCTTCTTGATTAACCCCCCTCGTGTTAAATAGTCGTCAATTCTATACAAGCTAACTATATTTTGGCCTTAAATCAACCCCCCCCCTTCTAGTTAATGGTTTGCGACATCGTTTCCACATGTGTTAAACAATATTAGAGTAATAACCGCAACTTATGTATTTGACGAGCTATGGTGTAATCGTTGCCTTGTGTTGCGTCATTATAACAAAGCTTTGTCGTGCGCTACATTGGACTATAATATTACAGTGTATTGTTTCGAGGTGATATAACTTGAACATTGTGTCAACCGCCAGTGTAATAATATAAACTTTCTAGTGTATGTAAACTTTATAGTCATCCTTAAAAACTCATGTGTTTTAATATATTAAATACCCATTTAGTGTTACAGAGTATTGTACACCACCCTTGCCAGTGCTTGAAAGACTGGTGGATGCAGCTCGGGGTAAGCATTATATGGATGACTAAGTGCTAAACTCATTCTAAACATTGATGTTATTCAAGGTTATTGCTATCAATTAACTCCTTTCCCATTATAGGACGGGTGGTCCTCCGGAAATAAGAATCATTACTCTTTCAATTAATTTGTTTCAAATATATTTCACTAAGACCAATTACCATATTTTTAATTGCTATAAGAACTTTATTAAAATTATCTACAGAATAAAAGATAGAATCAGCTTCTACGACATCTAACATGGTATAAAATATCTTCACAAAATTTCATTTTAAATGATCCTCATAAAATAGATGATTCAAAAGGGTGGCAAAAGACTAACAATAGCAAATTAATCTCAGTTTCAAACATGGAAAACATTTGCCAGAGTAACTTTCCAATGATTATTACTTGCTAGAAGACCTAGAGCCCTGCAAGCAGCTTTTAAATTGAGATGAAGAATACCAACAACAGTTTTTAAATTATCAAGAAGAAGTAGGACCTCTAACATTATATAAATATTTATGAAGTTTTTTTATGAAGATTAAAAACTTTCACTTTTATTAGGGTCGATAATGTACATTCTACCAATAGCTGTGCCTTTTTTAATACATGTAAAACAGTAGACATCCTATCACATTTGCTCCTACAAAAATTATTATTACTCCAAGTATAATAGCTAGGAACTTCAGGATTATAAAAATAGTCTTTGCTAAATCATCTGATTGGCAGATTGAAAAAAGCAGCAAGAGTAGTTGTATGAGGAGTTTAAATAGCATCTCGAGTGTTTATTTCACTAAAATACACAATTTGTTATTTTCAAAATGAACATCTATGTGGACTAGTTGGAAACTGTTCATGGATTGAAAATCTAAAAAATAACAGCAAAATGCCTCGGGGAGTACATATGCAACAAACATTAATATAGTTATTTAATTCATCTAGATCGTTTTTAATAGAAAATATTGCTGAATCAGATCCTCTCAATGTATTTACAAATATATAGGGATGGGCCGATTCCGATTCTCGATTCCAGGAATCGTCGATTCTAGGTGGTATCGAGGAATCGTCGATACTCTATTCTTCATCATAAAAGTGTCTATTCCGATTCCTATTTTGTTAACTATTAAGATATGTGTGTGGAGTAATTTATTGGAAAAATAATTAATTACCAACTATATCTTATTTATGTATTGGTTGATTTGAATGAATTAAATGATTAAAGTAAACGAAAATATTATTATTTGTGAAGCAACAGCAATCAAGTTCGTAACCATTTCTGGTCGTTTGACATCGCTCGTCTCTCTCTCTCTCACTAGAGCGGGTTCGATACTCTCTCTCTCTCTCTCTCTCTCTCTCTCTCTCTCTCTCTCTCTCTTCCCCACGTGTCTTACTGCCACTGATTTATAGATGTCAGAACAAAACACAAAAAAGTACAGTAAAAACTCGATTAACCGTGGCCATGATTGTTAAGCGAATAGACGGATAACAGAAACACCGTATTATTCCTCCGAAACTTAACCTGAATAAATTATATTATAGACAGATGTCACTCACACAGTAATGTAATATATTTCGGAGCGAAAAGAAAATACACGATTGTAATAGCAAATGAAACTATTTATTACATGATAAACAGATCCACACAGTAGCTAAAAATGTAGCAAAATAATGTACAGTAATATAAACTTACAGGTGAAATAGTTCGTGTAGTTTAACAAACAAAGCGAACGCGTAACTGTACCTTAATACTGTAGCTGCCGGCCACAATATCACGTTTTCATAGAGAATTGCCAAAATATTTTAAGCTCATTTTTAAATCATGTGTTCTTATACTTTGTTCCCCTATCATATCTAAGTATGAACATACGTTTCTCATCATAATATTTATAGAAATACGTATCGGACCAACTGGCCCAACATAGTTTTTTCCTACCGTAAATGAAACGTAAATAAACTCCATCATTGTTTTTGATTTCATTAAATTTTATTATCTGTGCAACACTGTTTTGATATTTTTTGTGTTTTGTGTTAGCAAGAAACAACAAAACCATTATTTCATGTCCAAGTTACCCAAATAATAAACTGACTAGTGATAAAAATGTTTTTGCGCCTATCACTAAGACACTTAAACGTGTCACATGTGATTGATTTGTGAGTTTATAAATATTTTGAATATAGAACTAAAGTGTAATATATTCTCTCTCTGATAAGTAATGCTACAGGTCCAGTAAATACTATCCAAGAATCATATTAAGTAAAAACACCAAATAATTTACTTGTTAAGGAATTTACGTTATAATTTACTTCCTAGAAAGGATGAGTTTATCTAAGTGTATCAATGTTTGTACTTAACTTTCACAAAGTTCGTTTTTAAGGATTATTTTACAACTAAATATTTAGTCAATATTTCCGACTTACTTTTAAGGTTTTGTGAAAATTTGAAAACAGTAGTGAAAATCATTACAATACGTTATAACAAATATGCGTGTCGGCCCGTAACTACGGACAAAAAGCTCTTAGAATAACATCATGTTTTTAATCCTGTCGGCGTTTATCTATCAAACAAAAACCATCATAAATACATCTGTAAGTAGTGTGAAGCTTGTTGTTAAATACTGTGCCTTAATTTTTCCAAAAGTAGCAACACCAGCTGAGTAGTACTAATAAACAAAGCGTTAAGAGGCCCGACGGTATTCGGTTCAGGGTACTGGCCGTCAACGTCAATTCGATGACGGTTAACAGAAACTGATGGTGGAAAACCACATAATATATCAAATATGAAAAAGCACTTAAACAACATTCATTTTGCCCAAATTTATCAACAAAAAAGATCTATACTTGAAGAAACTTTATCCTCAGACACAGGACCTACAAGTGATAGTCGGTTAAAAATCAACTGGGATTGAGCAATAAATACAAAATAGGCCTGAATCATTTGCACTTGTTCCAGACACCTGCAGAAAAAAAGATCCCACCAGATGTGGAGAAGGTATGCCCCACTAATCCAGAATGTTGAGGAAGAAGGTACCCCAGGGGAATTGACAGTAGAAGAAGAAGTAAATAATTATCTGGGGGGACCATTAGCCAGTCCAGATTGTGATGTTGGGAAGTATTTAGCAGTACAAAGTGCCAAATACCCTCATTTAAATGCAATGGCAATAAAATACCTGTCTGCCCACTCTCGACAGCGTTTTCTGAAAAACCTTTCTCAACTTCAGGAGCTATATGTGACTAGCGATGAAACTAGCTTGACCCACAACGTGTTCAAATGCTTGTGTTTTTGAACAGAAATGTACATTACCTGCCAGACTTTTAAATATTAAAAACTATCCTATTTGTATTAATTTTTTACTTTTTATTTAGTTCGTTTGTTTTTAATTTTTGTTTTGTTTGGGAGACAATGTAAATAGGCTTAGGAATTTTTTCAAACATCATAAAATAAGTAAAGTTCACATTTTTAACTTTAAAATAAGTCATTACTTTAATCTGATATGTTTTTATGTTTAAAAAAATTCCTATTGATAAATCAAGGTTGAAGGTTTTGTGTAGCCTACTACATTAAAACCGAACTTTTAAAAGGTTTTGCCATATGACCAAGATTAACTAAATTATTTATTAGAGAACTAGAATGTAAGCTAATATAACTTGAAAGAATCGAGAATCGACTAAAGAATCAAGAATCGAACGGAAAATTTTAGAATCGGAATCGAAAATTTTAGGAATCGGCCCATCCCTACAATTATACTTAAAGACTTGAACAAGATATTAAATATGGATTATACGGAACGATCCATATAATATCAACATCCAATTTTAGTTCTCCGTAAATTGATAGAAACAGTATATCACTAAGACACTTAAACGTGTCACATGTGATTGATTTGTGAGTTTATAAATATTTTGAATATAGAACTAAAGTGTAATATATTCTCTCTCTGATAAGTAATGCTACAGGTCCAGTAAATACTATCCAAGATTCATATTAAGTAAAAACACCAAATAATTTACTTGTTAAGGAATTTACGTTATAATTTACTTCCTAGAAAGGATGAGTTTATCTAAGTGTATCAATGTTTGTACTTAACTTTCACAAAGTTCGTTTTTAAGGATTATTTTACAACTAAATATTTAGTCAATATTTCTGACTTACTTTTAAGGTTTTGTGAAAATTTGAAAACAGTAGTGAAAATCATTACAATACGTTATAAC
This sequence comes from Prosapia bicincta, assembly GCA_036971475.1. Lineage (NCBI taxonomy): Eukaryota > Metazoa > Arthropoda > Insecta > Hemiptera > Cercopidae > Prosapia > Prosapia bicincta. Next base: position 34,925,921 of record JBAIZL010000005.1, read on the forward strand.
AAATATGCGTGTCGGCCCGTAACTACGGACAAAAAGCTCTTAGAATAACATCATGTTTTTAATCCTGTCGGCGTTTATCTATCAAACAAAAACCATCATAAATACATCTGTAAGTAGTGTGAAGCTTGTTGTTAAATACTGTGCCTTAATTTTTCCAAAAGTAGCAACACCAGCTGAGTAGTACTAATAAACAAAGCGTTAAGAGGCCCGACGGTATTCGGTTCAGGGTACTGGCCGTCAACGTCAATTCGATGACGGTTAACAGAAACTGATGATGGAAAACCACATAATATATCAAATATGAAAAAGCACTTAAACAACATTCATTTTGCCCAAATTTATCAACAAAAAAGATCTATACTTGAAGAAACTTTATCCTCAGACACAGGACCTACAAGTGATAGTCGGTTAAAAATCAACTGGGATTGAGCAATAAATACAAAATAGGCCTGAATCATTTGCACTTGTTCCAGACACCTGCAGAAAAAAAGATCCCACCAGATGTGGAGAAGGTATGCCCCACTAATCCAGAATGTTGAGGAAGAAGGTACCCCAGGGGAATTGACAGTAGAAGAAGAAGAAAATAATTATCTGGGGGGACCATTAGCCAGTCCAGATTGTGATGTTGGGAAGTATTTAGCAGTACAAAGTGCCAAATACCCTCATTTAAATGCAATGGCAATAAAATACCTGTCTGCCCACTCTCGACAGCGTTTTCTGAAAAACCTTTCTCAACTTCAGGAGCTATATGTGACTAGCGATGAAACTAGCTTGACCCACAACGTGTTCAAATGCTTGTGTTTTTGAACAGAAATGTACATTACCTGCCAGACTTTTAAATATTAAAAACTATCCTATTTGTATTAATTTTTTACTTTTTATTTAGTTCGTTTGTTTTTAATTTTTGTTTTGTTTGGGAGACAATGTAAATAGGCTTAGGAATTTTTTCAAACATCATAAAATAAGTAAAGTTCACATTTTTAACTTTAAAATAAGTCATTACTTTAATCTGATATGTTTTTATGTTTAAAAAAATTCCTATTGATAAATCAAGGTTGAAGGTTTTGTGTAGCCTACTACATTAAAACAGAACTTTTAAAAGGTTTTGCCATATGACCAAGATTAACTAAATTAATTATTAGAGAACTAGAATGTAAGCTAATATAACTTGAAAGAATCGAGAATCGACTAAAGAATCAAGAATCGAACGGAAAATTTTAGAATCGGAATCGAAAATTTTAGGAATCGGCCCATCCCTACAAATATACTTAAAGACTTGAACAAGATATTAAATATGGATTATATGGAACGATCCATATAATATCAACATCCAATTTTAGTTCTCCGTAAATTGATAGAAACAGTATACCCTCTATCTTCAAGATTTCTTCTACGATAAGTTGGATATCCATTGTCAACAGTTTTTGTTTCTGCAATGTATGTTGCACCATTTCATTTATTTACCACAGGGACCATGAATTATGTTTTTACAAACTATATCAAATATTAATGGAGCCTTGTCTTTATTTGGAAGTTCTGGAGAAGTAATAACATCAATTTTATGATTGAGTTTCAACATAAAGCCATTATAGTGAGCATGCGGTAATCCTCGTTTTTGCCATTTAACTACACATGCTTATTAACCAGTTTACTTTATTAAACTTCTTTTTTTTTTAATTTAGTCTAAAAGTTATTTCATTTTAAAATTCACGCTATATATAATATCACGTCTATCAGATCATGTTTGCCCTGGAAATAATTTATCATTAATTTCTGGCCATTGGCATTTACAAGGAAGTTCCAAAGAACTGGTCCCAAATATTGCAAGCATGTGATGTTATCTTGCATTTTTTTCAATCCTTATATATATTTGGGTTAAGTTGATTTAGATTATACTTATAGTAGATATACTCCTAAATGCCCAGCCCCATTATTAGAATATATTATAAATAATGGTACTTTTTATAAATAAGGTATTTTGGTCAACTGTTTACAAACCACTACCTTTTATAATGGAACAAACAGTAAAAATTTTCACAGTGGACACATCATTTGTACTTTACCAAATGTCTGTTGATAAAGCCATCCATAGACAAAGAGGTCAATAATCATGGTAAAGAAATACGGCTTAAAAATATCTTTAAAAGTTGTCTCAGAGAACGAATGAAGTTCCAATCCCTAATTGAAATTTAGACATTAATTATAGAGTAAAACACATGGACAATTCATTTCAAAATTGTATCTTGATAAAAATCAACAATATTATTGAATTTCAATTTTAATTTTTTTAAAAATCAAAACAAACATCTTAACAACTGAAAATCAGCAATGAAAACAGGCCACCATTACTGTCTATTATAGTGATACAAAGAACTATACATGCTGAAGCTGTGATCACGCAAAAGCCAATAATTATAACACTAGCACAAAAAAGGGTAATTGATCATCCATATGGAAACTGCAGAATTTATTGATATTCCACAGGAAGATTGTTGGCATTCAACATGTTTTAAAATTATCAGTAATTAGATTATGTATTTATTTTAATGTTGGAAACTTCTTTTATGCAGTTGTAAATTACACTAGGTTATGAAAAATCTGTCATTTTGATTTCAAGAGGGAATAATTTTCACTTCACTGGTTATAGTAATTTTATCATTAAAATAATTTAAATATTGAATGTGAAATTGAGGTCTTATTCAATTTTTTTTTTTTTTTAATCAAAAATCACATTTCCTTAAAGGTTGGACTATAAAATATTCCTCAGAGAAATCAAAATTCATTAAAATTTTATAACCCTTATTATTTCATTAATTAATTGTGGGTTTTAGCAGCCACCTAGAATATTTTGGAAAATTGTTAAAAACCAGCAAATAGGACCATATCCACAAGATTTTTTTTAATTGACCTAGGAAAGCGACTTTTCCAATTTAAAGTAGAGTAAAAAAAATTCAGTACGGAGGCACAAGTTGTGAATGGGTGTGGAGTAATACAAATGTTTCATGTCACAACCGTAGTGACGTAACGTGAACTCTACATACATACCTTACTTATGGCTCCATAAAAAACCATTTTCACTTAAAAAACTAACACTTACAGATACTATTTCACGCACAATACAGAAAATATTGCATTTAAAATTTACACACACCTCTTTCTGTATCCTTTAAAAATACTATTCTGCCACAAAATTAAGGTGATGTAGCCAACCTTGTACAGTAAATCATTACGCACAAAAACATGTGACTGGACACAGAACTCTTGTACCATTTGCCAATCAATAATTAAGAAACAGACAGAAATTAAATAATTAAATTGTCTTTAATTAATTTTTCACAACTACCTAGAAAATTCAAAACAGAGTACTTTTCTTACAACACAGTTTAATTTTGTAATTTTTATGCTTTTTACATTATCATTTTACAACATTTATTCACCTAATTTCCAGCCTATCCCCATTCTTAAATATTGAAAAAAGGTAATGTTTAAACATATTTGTTAGCCTATAATTCAAAGATACATAAAGTGAATATGCAATGGGCTTACTAGCTAACGCGTTTTGAAACAGTCATTCCTTTTACAAAGCAAATCCTCTACTGGCAGCATCTCCTTAGGTATAAAGGTTGTCGGGATGGATTTACGACTGTGGAAGGGGTGCGTTATTTTGGTTTTGTGCTATGTAATGGAAAAAAGTGTTGGCTTGAAAATTTGCAAGATCATTCAATGTTTTCCTTATCTGTTGCATAGTGTTTGTATATCTTATTTTTCTAAATCTGTTAGTTTTTTACTTTGTTTTAATATGTTGAGAATGTTTACCCCGACAACCTTTGTACCCAACGCGATAATAGAAGCTTTGCTTCGTAAAAGAAACTTTGATTACAAAACCCGTCAGCAAGTAAGCCCCATTATGTATTCACTTAGTTAATTATCTTTTAATTATAGTTTAAATCAGTGAATTCAAGATGATTACATCAAGCAACATATATATAAATTTTTTTTAGATTCATTTTGAAAACTATATAATTTAAAATTTCTAGTTGTTTCCCATGTCTTGCAGAATGGAGAAAATAAATTATATTTGAAAAAACCTGTCATAACATTTCAACTTGTATACATTTTCATACATCAATAAAATGACCAATAAATAGCTTTATTTTAATCCTTTAATTTGAGTTACTAGTTTTACAAGCACGTAGCCCATTATTTTTTTTTGTTTAATGAGGAGGCCTGTTCCCACAGATATTTACCATTGTCAATTTAAATTGTAATAGACTTCAGATTTAGAAGAGTTAGGTAGGATTAGGGTTTATAGGTGGTTTTTATGAGTTTTGATCATGATTTATGTAAATGATGTAATTGGGTGGTCAGTACAAGCTTGAAAATGTATATTTTGTAACCTCTGTTTCAATTTTATAATATTAAGGACTTGAAAAAATTGTTGATCAAACTATTCATAATGTCTCAGTCATAAGTAATAGCTTGACAAATTACTTTAAAAATATTGGTATGCCACAACATTTTTCCAACCAAAATATTATATCCCAGATTATTTATAAACAATATTAATATATATTTTTAAAAAAACCACAAATAAAAAATCAAAAATTACATGGAATAAAAAGATCAACTACTTACCGAATGTTTTATATATTTAATTTCCATTTGTTTCTTCATTATTGCCAAATCGATAAAAATTTACATTTCTAACCCTGCTCTATATTTACATGAAACATTTTGAAACATGTAAATAAGCTATTTTGCTGAAGCTCTGCACCATACGATATTTTGGGAAATTGTTCAAAACCACCAAATTGGAAGATATCCACAAGAAATTTTTTTTGTAATCGTTTATTACACCGGCCCCATACGATATTTTGGATTATTGCTCAAAAGCACGAAAAGGTAAGATATCAAAAAAAAAAATTTTTCAGGGAAGTTACTTTTTTTGAGTTTAAAGTAGGGGAAATTCTTTTTGGCGAAGGCATAAGTTGTGAAAAGGCGCGGAGTGATACAAACGTTTTTGTTTTAGTCAAGACTGCTGTGGCGTCACTCGAACTCTACATTATTATCTATCTTGTGGCTCAGAGAAGAAAACATTTTGCACTAATTTTTATGCTTTCACTAATTATTTCGTGTGGATATCGTCTTTTTTTGGTGGTTTTGAACAATATTCCAAAATATCGTAGGTGGCCGAAAAAACAATTACCTTTTACTTACAACTTTTTAAAAAAATGTTTTAACTTGCCTATAGTAGCACTTACTTTTTTTGTTGTTGAGGACGGCCGTTTCGGGAGATGTGTCCCTTTATCAACTCAGACCGTAACTGATCTCAAGGTTTACGTAGGTTAGGGTGGGGGTGGGATATTTTGGTGGTGTGGGTGTATTTTGTGTGTATTAGGAGTTATGATGTCAAAAAGTGCTTGTGAGTTGTAATGTAATTGTGTATTGAGTATGTGTGTAGGGGATAGTTTGAAGTGCCCAAATATTTCGTATTGTTCGGTTGGTTATTTCTGTGTTGTTTATGAAGAATTTGTAAGTTAGATGTTATGTCTGTGTAGTTGTGTTTTGTGTAGTTGAGATGATCGGCGAAGTTTGATTGGTAGTTATTGTTTTTTAGTGCTTTTATATGTTCTTGGTAACGTGTGTGAAATGACCTCCCTGTCTGGCCTATGTAAAAACTGGGGCATGAACTGCAAGTTAGTTTGTAAACTCCAGTGGTGTTGTAAATGTCGTTGATTTTGCTGTTGGGTTTAAATTGTTTGTTGAGAGTGTTGTGTGTGGAGTAAGCTATTTTGTAGTTGTATTTTCGTAATGTGTTGGTTAGATTGTGGGTTTTGGATGATCTGTAAGTTATTGATAAGTATTTTACGGGATTGTCATCTTGTATGTTTGTATTTGGGTTTTTATGTTTATTTTTTAGGCGGTTGTATAATTTGTCTATCATTGTAGTGTTGTATCCGTTTGTTTGTGCTATATATTTTATGGTGTTTAACTCCTGGTAGTGTTCATCTTTGTCTAGTGGTGTTTTAAGGAGGCGATATATCATGGTATTGTAAGCAGCTAGTTTGTGTTTGTGTGGGTGGTTTAAGGAACTGTGCATGGTCGTATTAGTGCTGGTGGGTTTTCGGTATATGTTGAATTTATGTGTTTGTTGGTCTGTTCGTTTATTTGTGAGGTCTAAGAAGTTAAGGGAGTTTTGTTGTTCTGCTTCGATGGTGTATGTTAGTTTAGGGTGTATGGAATTTAGGTGTTTTAGAAATATGTGTGCTCTGCGTGTGTTGCCTTTATATAATGTTATGATGTCGTCGGCGTATCTGTACCAGTAAATTATGTTATCTGAGTATTTGTTGTTGTGTAAAATGTGGTTTTGTTCGATATGGTGTATGAATATTTCTGCTAAGATGCTTGCTATGGGGGAGCCCATAGGTAGTCCATCTTTCTGGCTGTAGTATGTGTTATTGTAGGTGAAGTAATTTTGAGAAGTGATTAATCTTGTAAGGTGAATGATTTCGTCAATGTGTGTATGTGGTGTATTTGTGTCTATTAGCATGTTGTTGAGGATGTCTATGGTTTCTGGAATGGGGATGTTTGTATATAGATTTGATATATCAAAAGAGACTAAGGTGGAATTGTATGGAATATTTACGTTTTTAATTTTGTCTATTAGATTTAGGCTATTTTTTATGCTACAATGGTTATTAAATTTTATATGGTTTCGGATAGTTTTGTCGAGGAATTTGGCTAGAAGATGATAAGGGCGCTTGTATGGTTTATTAGTGGACGTATTGGGATGTCTGTTTTGTGAAGTTTGGGCAGGGCGTTTAGTTTGGGGGCTATTGGCTTTATTTGTTTTAGGTGCTTTTTGGTGTGGTGTGGGATTATAAGTTTTGTTTTGTTAATTGCTTCTTTGATTAGAGCATTGTATTTTCTTGTTGGGTCTTCTTTTAGTGTAATGATGTTGTTATTTTGGATGAAGGTGTGTACTTTTATGTTGAGGTCGCTATTCTTAATAATTACCGTTGTGTTGCCTTTGTCAGCTTTTGTAATGGTTAAATTTTGTTTTTTTAATTTGTTTAGACATCCCAATACGTCCACTAATAAACCATACAAGCGCCCCTTCTCATCTTCTAGCCAAATTCCTCAACAAAACTATCCGAAACCATATAAAATTTAATAACCATTGTAGCATAAAAAATAGCCTAAATCTAATAGACAAAATTAAAAACATAAATATTCCACACAATTCCACCTTAGTCTCTTTTGATATATCAAATCTATATACAAACATCCCCATTCCAGAAACCATAGACATCCTCAAAAACATGCTAATAGACACAAACACACCACATACACACATTGACGAAATAATCCACCTTACAAGATTAATCACTTCTCAAAATTACTTCACCTACAATAACATACTACAGCCAGAAAGATGGACTACCTATGGGCTCCCCCATAGCAAGCATCTTAGCAGAAATATTCATACACCATATCGAACAAATCCACATTTTACACAACAACAAATACTCAGATAACATAATTTACTGGTAGAGATACGTCGACGACATCGTAACATTATATAAAGGCAACACACGCAGAGCACACATATTTCTAAAACACCTAAATTCCATACACCCTAAACTAACATACACCATCGAAGCAGAACAACAAAACTCCCTTAACTTCTTAGACCTCACAAATAAACGAACAGACAAACACATAAATTCAACATATACCGAAAACCCACCAGCACTAATATGACCATACACAGTTCCTCAAACCACCCACACCAACACAAACTAGCTGCTTACAATACCATGATATAACGCCTCCTTAAAACACCACTAGACAAAGATGAACACTACCAGGAGTTAAACACCATAAAATATATAGCACAAACAAACGGATACAACCCAACAATGATAGACAAATTATACAACCGCCTAAAAAATAAACATAATAACCCAAATACAAACATACAAGATGACAATCCCATAAAATACTTATCAATACCTTACAGATCATCCAAAACCCACAATCTAACCAACACATTACGAAAATACAACTACAAAATAGCTTACTCCACACACAACACTCTCAACAAACAATTTAAACCCAACAGCAAAATCAACGACATTTACAACACCACTGGAGTTTACAAACTAACTTGCAGTTCATGCCCCAGTTTTTACATAGGCCAGACAGGGAGGTCATTTCACACACGTTACCAAGAACATATAAATGCACTAAAAAACAATAACTACCAATCAAACTTCGCCGATCATCTCAACTCCACAAAACACGACTACACAGACATAACACAACTTACAAATTCTTCATAAACAACACAGAAATAACCAACGCTACACAACCGAACAATACGAAATATATAGGCACTTCAAACTACACCCTACACACATACTCAATACACAATTACATTACAACTCACACGCACTTTTTGACATCATAACTCCTAATACACACAAAATACACCCACACCACCAAAATATCCCACCCCCACCCTAACCTACGTAAACCTTGAGATCAGTTACGGTCTGAGTTGACAAAGGGACACATCTCCCGAAACGGCCGTCCTCAACAACAAAAAAAGTAAGTGCTACTATAGGCAAGTTAAAACATTTTTTAAAAAAGTTGTAAGTGATTACTAGTAGCTCACGCGAAGATGGAATCAAAAAATGTTAATTACCTTTTATTCAATATAGCTATCTACCTATATTAAAATATCTACAAAGTATCCAGTCAGGATAGACTTGGTAATAATTTTATCTAACATTACTATCTAAGTGTATTAAAGTATACCTACTAAGTATTAAGTCAGGATAGATTTGGTTCAGTTTTGGTAAATATTGCCGATGCAGAAAATTACAACCAAATCTATCCTGACTGGATACTTCATAGGTATACTTTAATATAGGTAGATAATAATGTTGAATAAAATTATAACCAAATCTATCCTGACTTGACACTTCATAGGTATATTTTAATGTAAGTATATAGTAATGTTGTATAAAACTAACAAAATCTATCCTGACTGAATACTTCTTAGGTATATTTCAATATAGGTGGATAGTAAAGTTGAATAGCATTATAACCAAATCTATCCTGACTGGATACTTCGTAGGTATATTTTAATGTAGGTATATAGTCATGTATAAAATTATAACCTTAAGTTGAATTTTGAGATTTTAAAGTTTTGAAATAGTGTCTGTAAGTGAATGTTTGGTCCTGTAAGTAGTTTTGCGGCGTAGAGTTCGCGTGACGTCACAGCAGTCTGACAACAGGAAACGTTTGTATCACTCCGCGTCTATTCACAACTTGTGCCTCCGCCGGAAAAAATTTCCCCTACTTTAAACTCAAAAAAAGTAACTTTCCTTAAAAAAAAATTTTTTTTTTTGTGGATATCGTACCTTTTTTGTGCTTTTGAACAATAATCCAAAATATCGTATGGGCCGGTCTAATAAACGATTACCTTTTTTTTACCTTGGAAAGTTACTTTTTTTCAAGTTAAAGTAAGGTAAAAATTTTGCACGGAGGTAGAAATTGTGAATAGGCGCTGAGTGATACAAATGTATCAGTTCTAATTGTATAAAAGTAACCATTTAGGTAATGTATAAATTAAAACCAAATCTAACCTGACGACACTTTTTATGTATATTTTAATATAGGTATTATACAGTATTGTATAAATTTAAAACCAAATCTATCCTAACTGGAGACTTTATAAGTATATTTAAATATATGTATAAAAATTAGGCGAAAACGTTTCTCAGATATCTACACACGCAAGTTTGCGTGACCTTGCTGCAGATGCGTACAACCTTAGGCGCACCACTGTGACGTAACGAAACATTTGTATCACTCTTCGCCCATTCACAACTTATACATCCGCGCTGAATTTTTTACCCTACTTTAAATTTTAAAAGAGTAACTTTCTGAGGTCAATAAAAAAAATTCTTGTGTATATCGTCCATTTGGTGGTGTACCAAACAATTTGCCAAAATATCGTAAGTGGCCGAGCTTCAGCATTTTAACCGCTATTTTCATTGATATTTTTTTGGTTGGAATAATTTTTTTCTTAATTTAAAGTTAAGTAAAAAAATTTGTGAGGAAGTAGCAGTTGTGAATAGGCTACCTGCCTCGCAGTGGGATTCACTGACATCACAAATGTAGCGAGTCGCATAACTCCTTTACACTTTCATAATGTACAACATTAAGTTATGACATAATTTTAATAAATTTGTACCTCTGGCAAAATTTTTAATAAACCATACGTTTCAATATAGCATTAAGAAACGTTAAACAACGTTCCATACTAATACTTAGCTGTTTTACCAATTTACTCTTACATAAATAAACACACATAAATAACTCTCGCATATTTGTTTTGCAATAGCAAGTTGCAAAATTACTCACAATCACGAAACAAACATTTACAAACACTATTCTTTGCACAAAACAGAAAACACTATTCTTTGCACAATACACAGGAAATCATTCCTTACACTCCCTCCAAATAAATGACATACCGCGTTTTAGCTAGTGTAGCCAATGTCAATTACTTCATACTGTTAAACAAAGATAATTTATTAAATGCACGATCTAATTAATGCAGAATAGCAACTGGAAAGGAAATTAGATGGACTTTTATCTGTAATTCATATTACACAACTACCTTAAAAATTTTAAACCTAAATAATGAGTATTTTTTTAAATAATGCAGTGCAACAGTGTTACTTTTAAGCACGGAACAAATTTAAATGATTTATAAAAAGAGTTAACAGCTTCAATGTAATAATACTTAATACCGCTAAAAAGTTAATTTATTAAATGAACGATTTATTAAATGCACAATGTAATTAATGCACAATAGCAGCTGAAAAGGAAACTAGACGGACATACATCTTCAATTCGTATTACACAACTCCCTAAAAAATTTAAAACTTGAATACAGATTTTTTTAATAATACAGTGAAACATTGTTACTTTGAAGCACGGAACAAAATTAAATGATTTATATAAAAAGGGAATTACATTAATGTAATAATACTTGAATACCGTAAATGTTACTATATCTGAACCAATAGTAGATATATATCGAAAATGAATGTGAAAATCTCACTTCGATATATAAAAAAATCCAAGTAACAGATCAATATACTTGAACACCAAAGTAAGGGAAAGATTTGTATACATCACATATTAGAAATACGAATTACAGATAAAATTACAGATAAAAGTCGTTCAATTTCCTTTCCAGTAATGCTATTGTGCATTAATTACATCGTGCATTTAATAAATTGACTTATTTTAACAGTATGAAGAATTTATTACACTAAGGTAATTGACTATTTTTTTATAATTTTTTAAATTTTGTTCTATGCTTAAAAGTAACAATGTTCCACTGTATTATAAAAAAAACTTGGTATTCAAGTTTAAAATTCTTAAGGCAGTTGTGCAATATGAATTAATAATAATAATATTTTACACTTGTTTGTTTCTAGAAAAACCTAAAGATGAACAACACAAATAATGAACGCAATAATATTTTACGATTTGAAAGGTTGGCTACACTAGCTAAAACGCGGGAAGTCTCATTTATATGGGAGGTGTTAGGAATGGTTTGTGTGTAATGTTTAATGCAGTATTTTGTTTTGGGCGAACGATTAGTGTTTGTGAGCGTTTGTTTCGTTATTGTGAATAATTTTGAGACTTACTATCGCAAAACAAATAATATATGTGCGCGAGGTTAATAATTCTAAAAGGAATGATGGTCAGTGCATAGTTAGGTACAAGTTAATTAGTAAAACAGCTACATATTAGTACGGAACGTTCCTGAACATGTCTTGATAGTATATTGATATTGATAGTATGGTTTTTTTTTGTCAGAGGTACAAATTCATTAAAATTATGCCAAAATGTAATACTACACAGTATGCCAAGTGTAAAGGTGGTACGTGACATCACTACATTTGTGACGTCAGTGAATCCCTCTGCAAGGCAGGCAGCCTATTTACAACTGCTACTTCCGCACTGAATTTTGTTTACCAAACTTTAAATTGAGAAAAAAATGATGTGACAAAACACAAAAAAATGTTTTTGAATGTTTAATGTAAATATGGAGCCGGTTCAGAAATCCAAAGGTAAAAATGCTGAAGCTCGGCCACTTACGATATTTTGGCAAATTGTTTAATATCACCAAATAGGGCGGTATCCACAAGAATTTTTTACTGACCTAGGAAAGTTACTCTTTTTCAATTTAAAGTAGGGTAAAAAATTCAGCGCGGATGTAGAAATTGTGAATAGGCGCGGAGTGGTACAAATGCTTTGTGATGTCACAACTGCAACATTTGGTGTTTTAGGGTTAGCAATCTAAACTTTATGCAACAAAAACAAGTCTAAGCTATATTGATAACTATTATTTTTGTTACTGCCAAAGAAGGTTAATTTTATATATTGAAATATACCTATGAAGTATCCAGTCAGGATAGATTTGGTTCTAATGGTAACCATTTAGGTAATGTATAAAATTAAAACCAAATCTAACCTGACTAAACACTATTTAGGTATATTTTAATATAGGTATACAGTAATGTATAAATTTAAAACCAGAATTTATCCTAACTGGAGAATTTATAAGTATATTTAAATATATGTATAAAAATTAAGCCAAAACGTTTCTCAAATACCTACAGACGCAAGGTTGCGTGACGTACCACGGCCGATGCGTACAACCTTATGCGCAGCACTGTGACATAACGAAACATTTTTATCACACGGCGCACATTCACCATTTCTAAATCCGCTCTGAATTGTTTACCCTACTTTAAATAGAAAAAAGTAACTTTCCTAGATCAATAAAAAAAAATTCTTGTGGATATCGTCCTATTTGGTGGTGTTTAACAATTTTCCAAAATATCGTAGGTGGCATAGCTTCAGCATTTTAACCTTTAATGTAAATAATCATCTGTAAATTTAGTGTAAATTTTTTGCAAAATATATCTATGTAACTACTGTACTTACATTATCAGTCTGAACTTCCTTGTTGCAGAAAAAAAAATCAGTCTGAACTTCCTTGTTGCAGAAAAATACAGCCTGATCAGTCATTTCTAATCTATTAATAAAAAAAAATTCAGTTAAATCAATTTAAATACTATTAGTATATCAAAACAAAATTTGGATGAATTGGTATTGTTCAGGTCTATCTCAACTTCAAACAATTTTTAAGACTAATAACTTCAGAAAACTTTAAATGATGGAAATGAAATATATTAATTTTTTAACCCGCGAGGACTGACTTGCTTGTCGAAATGACCAGGTAACCTGTTTCGTGGAAACCTAATTTTCAATGAATTTAGATGGGACAAAAAATATTTGTAGTTTTTAGAAGTAGGATAATTGTAATGAAGAGTAGAGTATGTCTAATATAAATGATTTAAAACAAAGTTTGTACCTTAAAAATATTATATTGACAAATGATTTAAAACAAAGTTTGTACCTTAAAAATATTATGACAATCAAATATAATAAACAATTACCATAGATTTAACAGTACTGTGATTCATACTATTATTTGTTTCTATGTTAGATAAATATTTTTTTCGTCCATATATCCTACATAAAATAATCAAATAGCTATAACATCATTATACTAAACACGGCAGTTTTTTATTGAACTTTGTCTAAATGAGTTAGTCATCACGTTTTCAAATCTAAGTCAGTTCTGCAGGGGTTCATTAATAAAACATGGGTGATTATAACAAAGTATTACCTTATTACCTACCTACTGTGCAATGTGGTGTATGGAAAGTATGTGTCATTGGGCCATCATCTTAGAAGAGTAAGAATGATCAAGTGGGGAAGTGGTGGGTGGGTGTGGCTGGGGTGGGTGGTTGAACCAGTTGGTGGTTGAACCAGTTTTTGGTGACTGGGTGTTGTAACGGTCTGAATCACAACGGTCTGAATCACCGTTCAAATTAAGAAATTAATAATTTCCTATTGTTTAAATAACAATTTTAATATTTAAATAATGAGGTTTTAATTTATGGTATAATAAACATAGTAAAGAGTCAAGAAGTCAGTAAAATTTTGAATAAGTATTATTAAGACAAATTAAAAATTATAGTAGCATGAAACTGTAATAACTAAATTTGACTAGAGTGAAGTGAAAAATTTTCAAAATGCCGAAAAATGCTAACTTGAGAACTAGGCCTCGTAGAACTTTCATTGACATTTTGAAATGACCAGAAAAATCCATAATAAACAGTAATGAAAACAGAATTTAAAAAACTCAAATAACAAAAGTTACAGCCATTTAAAAATAAGACATTTTTCAGTGTTCTGAAAACAGATAAAATTATGCAGGTTAAAACTGATACGATGTCCAACCCGCCCGTACAAGAAAAGAAGCACGGAGATAGCGACGAGCTTAGATCAGGGTGGAAGGGTTACATAGCCGCAATAAATACACGAACTTAGGGACCTGTAAGGCAGTCTGTAAAAAATTTTAATACGAGGTGCTAACGGTCGTAATGTTGGTCAGCGCCTAGGACCACCACCATAAGGCCAGATGGGACCAAAATAGCCACGTTTCCGCAATCTACTTCCATGCATAGACGAGGGTTCCAGACTCGGCCTCCAGGACGCGGAAATGGAGAAAGACTTCCATTGACTGACCAGAGATGGCAACTTCCAATGTCCAGGGACCAGGGAATCCAGACGAGAGGACTCTAGGACCAGCAGGGAAATCCTTGGCAAGTCATTTTCTTATATACAAATTAACGTCAAATTTAGTCAGTTAAATTTGTTAAATTGAAATTACCAATTAAACTTAAACAAAGACTTCATTCTATGTTGAAAAATTAAATAAATCTTAAAAGTAATAAAATTACCTTAATTAGTATAACAAAAATGTTTAAATAATGAATAAGTATTAAATTTACAAAGTGGTTTGGCCATAAGCCAATCAATTTCAAGAAGACCAGATTTATTGAATCATACAAATTTTAAAATTATTTATAATAAAATGTGAATTTACCAATTCAATCTTGAAATGAGAAGACAATTTTTTATTATGTTAAATTTGGAAATAATTTTGGTTTAAAAATGTGTAAATGTAATTAATGAATTATATATGAAATGTAGGATTTAAATATGTGAAAAATAACGAACTTTTAATTAACAATTTGTGAAGATAAAGAGAAAGTTAAATGTATCTTATTTGAAAAGAATTATTTTAGTTTAAAATCAGTAATTAAATTAATTATAAAAACTTACAAAATTTGAATTTATCCTGTGTTGTTGAACAACCAATAAAAACTTAGTTTTTTCCAACTGATCAATAATTATTATATAATCAAAGTAGTTTTAATTAAATTTCATTAATTAATAAATATATAAAATTAAGAACCTAATGTTTCTTCAAATGAGTTCTCTCCTGAGAACAATTTTATTGAGCTATTCTAAAAATTAGTTGGTTTTTTGTATTGAAGCCCAGAGACGATGTCTACTGGCAGATCATGTTTAAAGAACACAGGAGCCTTTTAAAATAGGTATCTTAAACATTATCATATTTTGCACGTCCCCTTGCTGTGCCTGGAGATCTCATGAAGTGGTAAGATTCTTTGAAAATTTTGTGTGTTCATATAAATGTTGTTTCTTTCCAGCTGACTATTTTACAGACATGTGTGACAATACAGACCGAACAAACCTGCCAACCATCTTAGGGGAGGTCATACAAACGTTAAGGTAGAAGTCAGCGGGAACAGGCTTGCATTTGGGCGTGGTACATTACGCGGGAACACAAGACAATCTTTAGGGATCTTAACACGGTACACAGAATGGTGAGCAGCAGATATATAAATATTTAATAAATATATAGGGTTGTGCCAAAACAACCTACAGAAGCGGAGAGAGCGAGCGAGGGGGGACGTTGCAGAATTGGAAACCGAATTGTCGGTTTTGTTTGGGTGTCGAGTGGCCGAGTTGTAACTACTCCAAATGGTAAATTACCTATCAACCTTTACCTATCATAGAATATACCTATATTGAAATATACCTATGAAGTATCCAGTTAGAATAGACTTGGTTGCAATTTTATTCAAACCTACACACGCGAGGTAAGAACAGAGATCACAAAACGTCACCTGGTAAAAAGGTATTTCGCGAAAGCAGACGTTAACATCTTCGAAAAAAATGATATATTCAATAATAGGTAAAGGGATTCAAATGCATATTAAGCACAACCTGAGATTCAAGTATAAAATTGTTGAAATACATGTCCTAAGACTATATCCATAAGATATTTTGGTAAAAATGCAGAAGCTCGGCGCCATACGATATTTTGGGAAATGGTTTAACGCCACCAAATAGGACGTTTGTTTACACGGAAAGTTATATTTTATCAAATAGTCGGTTAAAAAAATAGCTAGTTGTGCTACGTAGAGTTGTGGCTACGGATGCATGCTTCGAGTGATAGTGTTGTCACTGTAGTTGGTGAATCAAAAAAATTTCCTGAAGCTATATTAATAACTATTATTTTTGATATTGCCACGGAAGGCCAATTTAAATAGGTTGAAATTTATTACGCCGGCCCCACTCCATATTTTGGATTATTGTTCAATAGCACGAAAAGGTACGATATCCACAAAAAAAAAATTTTTTTCCTTTTAGGAAAGTTACTTTTTTCGACTTTAAAGTAGGGCAAATTTTTTTTGGCGGAAGCACAAGTTGTGAATAGGCGCGGAGTGATACGTCTGCGCATAAGGTTGTACGCATTGTCCGCGGTACGTCACGCAAACTTACGTGTGTAGATATTTGAGAAACAACTTCTACAGTTAGGATAGATTGGTTTTAAATTTATAAAATACTGTATACCTATATTAAAATATACCGAAAAAGTGTAAAGTCAGGTTAGGTTTGGTTTTAATTTTATACATTGAATTTCATGCTTCATGATTTTACAACTGAATTTCAATGTATAAAATTAAAACCAAACCTAACCTGACTTTACACTTTTTCGGTATATTTTAATATAGGTATACAGTATTTTATAAATTTAAAACCAATCTATCCTAACTGTAGAAGTTGTTTCTCAAATATCTACACACGTAAGTTTGCGTGACGTACCGCGGACAATGCGTACAACCTTATGCGCAGACGTATCACTCCGCGCCTATTCACAACTTGTGCTTCCGCCAAAAAAAATTTGCCCTACTTTAAAGTCGAAAAAAGTAACTTTCCTAAAAGGAAAAAAATTTTTTTTTTGTGGATATCGTACCTTTTCGTGCTATTGAACAATAATCCAAAATATGGAGTGGGGCCGGCGTAATAAATTTCAACCTTTAAATATACCTTAGAAGCATCCAGGCAGAATAGATTAGGTAGGTAGTAATTTTGTACTTTTAATCATTAGGTAATGTATAAAATTACAAAACTACAGTTGTGACGTCAATTATCACACCGCGAAGCAGGCCAGCTGCAACAACTTGCTACTACTCAGTGAATTTAGTTTCATAGAAAATTAATTTTCGTGAAATAAAAAACAATTATCGTCTTTTTTATACTTTTATCTCAGGTGGTTCCCAATGTGCATTTTATACCGATAAAATATTTACTCTCCAAAACTCATTATTGCAATTTTCTTTATGCAGCGACTTTAAATGAAAAACATTTTTGAAAAATTAATGATACGTTTGAAATACACTTCAATTTTACAGACTGTATTGTTACTACCAAATTATAAATTTTGTAACTAATGAAGCCCCAGGCGTAATAAATATTGGCAAAATAAATATCTAACAATATATCCTCAGGAGAAAATAATAAAACTAAACCCAAACGGGCCTGAAATCCGAATTTTTACCTAAAAATTAAAAGTGCTACCTAATATTTGCGAACACAAGTTTAAAAAAATTTGTTTATATAAAACATAACAAGTACAAAATTTTACTTACCTTCGTCTCCAAATCGGTCGTTTCCGAAGCGTCACCTTAGGCCGATGCATCACCATAGGATACGAATACTGAACTCACTGAACTGAACTGCCAAACTAGAGGCTAGAGACAAATTCAAATATTATACATCTCTTGCGATCCTAACGGGTCAAATTCGAACTATTGAACCTCCACTACTTATAATCCCCCTCCCTCTTTTCAGATATGTAACTACTGCAGGACAGCCGGAGTACAAACAAAATTTGTAGGCACCGAAATGTGGGTGAAACAAAATGTACGTTTTGGCAATACTACTTATAGCGCAAATTTTCAGCTCCGACAAACCGATTAGCCTAAAGTATCAGTATTCTATTTCAAGGCTTCAAAATATGACAATTACTGAATTTTGCGCCAATGCAACCAATTATTTGTATTTACAGCACTAGCCTCTTTTAAAGAGCGCGATTTCGTACTACTTTAAGGATACAAAAAATGTCAAGTTTCATTTCCCCAATAATTATCAAATAATTCAATTCCCCTAAGTAATATAAAAACAGTACGATGCAACAGACCACAAATAATACCCAGTACTTTTATATCGTTTCTTCTTTTTGTATGAATTACGTTTTGTAGTTGTTATTTACGGTGCACCTGTATGTACGTAGATTTAGATTTAGTACGATATGAAAGCAATTCCGTGGAATTGTGCTGTAAATCCGCTATTGCATTCCATGGAGTCGTATAGTCCAACAATATATTGACAACTTCATTTTAAATGAAATAAACTATAAGAAATACAGGAAAGCGGTTTGTTTAAACCACCTCGAAACTGGTATCAATATAATGAAGTAATATTTTACGTAACGAATATTTTATATATGAACAAAATTCAAGTCTGTTGCTGACCAGTCTACGTTTTCGATCAACCCCGACGAATTTGTTGTATAAGAAAATAAATTGTAATAAAATGTTTTGTATGGTTAACACAAAATAAATATACCACAGTCGAGCTGTGTATATTTATTTGAAAATAATACAAAATCAATTACAATTATAGAATAACTTATAATTTTCATAAATCAAAATTAATTGTAGTACAAATTATGTTTTACACGTTGTAATATATAACAAAACCTGATTAAATATTAATGAGTGTTTTATCTATTTCCTTTAACTAAACAAAAAATGTTTGTGACTCCGAAAAATCTGTGGGAAAGGTAAATGAAAGCTTTAACAGCAATCATTAAAGATGTATGTCTCCATAAATAGCTTTATTTCAAGTATTTGTTGTGTAAAATTACAATATTTTGTGAGTAAAGAGACAAAACTTCTAGGTGGTTCTTTGACGTCAAAAGCTGCATAAAATCTCGCTGTTTAGTACGAAACACAGTCTATCGTGACAGTCAGCACTTGTGAATGACAGGGGATACAAGTCGAAATTTAAATAAAGTATTTTACGCTAATATTGAGAGAGGGGTAAAATGTTACCACATTAATTATTGTAAATAATATTTATAGGAAAAGATGAGGTTTTTTACAAAAGGATTTGAAAACATTTTTTTCTTTTTTTTGTAATATAACCTAACTACACAGCATTAAGACTTGGACTTCTGTTTACTTTAATTTTTCTGTATATTAAAATTTATCAGAAAAATCTATAGCGTGATATTTTCGTTTCATAAGGCAGTAAAACCTTTAAAGAATATAATCGCTTATTACACTTTCGCCTTTACTTGAGACCAGACTTTTTATATAAAATATATAGACATACCAACACACATAAAAATGACATCCTAAATGAATAAACACAGCACAGATCACACATATTCTTCGATCACATCACTTCTAACTTCTAAACAAATGGTACCGAGGAAGCAAAACTGCAACATTCCTAGCGTCAAAAATACGAGGCTGAAGAAGTCGTAAGACGAAAACGTTTCCTCCAAGTGTAAGTTAACAATTTAACAACTTTTAGTTAACAAAAAGTCTGGTAGCAAGTAATAGAAAAAGTGTAATTAGTAATTAACAACCAGCTCGTCATTTCGAACAGCAACAAGATTTCGAATACATTGGGTTGCATAGTTTAGAGCTTTTGGGGAGGGGGGAGATTGTGAGCATAGTTTTTTTTAATGGAGATTATCTTATCTAAAATATGCAGCACATTGCAGCCAAAGAGATTATTTGAATTTTTATTTCCTATTAAAGATAAAAAATTATCCTGTGATATAAATTTTGATGGTATTACTTGACGAGGTTTAAAAACAGTAACAATCGAAAGGAAGATGTAAAATATAGCTCAGATTTATTTTACATATAATAATTAGCAGCACTATACACCTTAATAATAATATCCAAATAAATAGATTCCTCTGTATCAAATTGTTACTTTGTTTAACTACACAAATTTTGAATTTTAGGCTATATTATACAAATTCAGCACACTTAAATAAATAAGGCAGGTCTTGTTTCCCAATCTATTTCTAAGAACTGTATTTATGTCCTGAGGTCTTTAAATGGCTAAAAGTGTATAGATATTTGGACTATAGATTGAATTTATGCAGAAGTATTATGTTTTGTTTCGACTCGTTTTTCAAAAAAAGGTCTTTCGCTATTGCTAACTCTTAAAAAATATCCTATTCTGTGATTGTCTCTTCAACAGTGATGAAGGTGCCGATCTTTTATAGAGAAGTATATTAAGAATTTTATATACTGAAAAGAATTGAGAATTTTATACTGAAAATATTGAAAAAAGTAATTTTGTTTAAAAAAAATTCAAATTAACTTCTTGAATTTTATAGTCCATTACGTTCGGTTGAATCTTATTGAAACTACAAGCACCAGGCGTATACAAACTAAACTGCGACGAATGTAACCAGTTCTACATTGGACAAACAGGTCGCAGCTTTAAACAAAGAGTCGAAGAGCACAAACAGAACACCAACTCAACATTTTACAACCACATAAAAGAAACAGGACACAAATACACAGACATTTACCAAAACCTAGAAATCCTACACATCAACAAAAAAGGACCACATCTCAACACACTAGAACAATATGAAATTTACAGACACACAAAAACACAAAGTACAAACATATTAAACTAACAAACACAATACAAATCACACATACTCTTTGATACTATCGAAAACCTACCTACGTTCTGTCTCGGTAAGTTTTAACAAATTTACTAAATTCAAAGTTCGGATAGTCATAAACTATTGTTTAAGTAATAAAAACCAAATTAACTTATTTGTGGTGAAAGATCACTAGGTAAAAGTCTGAATAACAAAGTCTTAGGTGGGATAAATTTAACCAATTTTCTGTATAGGATCTATGCATATATTTTCAGACAGTTTTCATTAAATTTTAATCTTCCGTAGATAACTTTCATTTATTTCCAACATTTGAAACTACACTGCCTCCTCTAAAAACTATCAGTAGGTCTAATATAAACCTAGGTCGTAATATATTTTAACATTATGTCAATATAAAGAACTTTAAAATATAAGATGGTTTAAGAATAAAATATTATGAGAGTAAAATAAGTTGGAATATGTCGTAAATGACAGGGATGAGAAAGTTTTAGATAAACAATTTTTTAAATTAATTTTACAGTTTTAGACCAATAACCAATATATACCAATAACCAATATAAGTAGAAAGAAGTTTTAAAAGTATTGAATTTAAAAGAATATTGGCATTTTTTTAAAAATCAGTGTTCAAAATAACCTTGTTTGTACGAAGGTAAAATTAAATCTAAAAATCTAAATCCCATTAGATTAAAATGACTCCTCTGTGCAATCACAATCGACTGTTATTGTGAGGAGGGTTTAGTGCCTATTTTCTGAAAACTTTGGTAATAATGTAAATACAACGTAAAAATAGTTGAATTTACTAGAAAATATGGTTAGATTTTATTGTGAAATATTTATTGAATTAAAAAATGGTAATAAAAAAGTTTGTTCTACATAGTAACCAAGTAGTTATTCCATCTTTACAATTTTTTTCACATAAAGGCGTTTTCAAATAATTAATCTAAATTACTTTTAAAAACTGCTAAATATGCTTGAATTCAAGACTTTTTTTTTATTATATCGCAATTCAGATTTAGTAAGTAGTTCAAAGTAAAAAAAACAATTGATGAAAATACGAAAAATGCACTTTGCTTCTATCATATATCAGTTCCTTTGGTTATATATATATATATATATATATTCCTCCTACATTTTTGTTTTCAAAATAAACAGAGTTTTATAAACCTGATGGCTCAGGAAACCCCCAGAGCTTCATGGCTAAGTGGATGACACCTGAGCAGAGCTTTTAAACCTATAGTGGATGACACTTGATGCTAATACTGTTTTTTATTTAAATAATGCGTTAATAAATATAGTTAATTAACATCACTTTCTATTTTGCCACTTAATATTGTATTCTGTCATATGTAGGTATGTATAAATATTTATACTAATTGTATTAATTTAATAAAAAGTAACTAAAATAAAATGTTTTTTTGTTGGCTTAAGTAGGAAGTGGCTATAAACAATTGTTTATATTACTTGTTACTACAGTTAACATTTTATTTTAGTTGCAGTTACTTATTTTAAATACGTGTTTACATTGCGATTTTTTTAAATATATAAAACTCTGTGAGCGCAGTTTTTCTGTTGTTGCAGTGATAAACTCAAAGTATTGAACTAAACCTAGCGCATTATTAAAAAGGAAGTTATTTGTGCTTTATCATAAACTGCACAAAGATATAATAAACTCCTCAAGGATAAACGCTGTTAGACAGATTTATGCCCCTAAATCAGATAATGTGAACTGTTTTCTTTTGTATGATGCTAGATGTTAAAATAGATTTTTTAAGGATAAAGAGCTGCTGTGCTATACAATACTGGTCTGTTTTATTTTTCCTCAGTGATTAGATTTGTTTAATAACAGGTCAAATTCATGTAGTGCCTCGTGTGCACTACCTGGGTCAGGCTTACACCTTGGGTATGTCTATTGGCTATTTTTACAGTATTCAAACATTTTCTAAAAATTATGCCATAATTTGCTTCTGCTGTAACAAAATTACCTGATACAATTGATTTAAACCTTTACTACCAATAAAATAACAGCCAATTTTCTGTATAGGCGTTGCCAGAAAATACTTTTAACTCAAGGGATACAAGTGTTTGGGAACTACTGACTTAACCTCTCAAACCTTACTATTTTCCACCTAAACATTTGATGTATAAAACATTACTTTAAATTGTTAAACTTTCAGTAAAAGGGATTGAGATGATCTAATTTCTAAAAAATAAGTGGAACTGCAGTTTTTGTTTTGTGCATCTTGAGGCTTTTTTAAAATGTTCTTTTTGACATCATTTGCCAAAAAAACACTACCCACTGATTTTTCTCAGCAGACGCTTTTCGCACTAGATCAGTGCATTGTTCAGTACTGTGAGTCAAGGACAAAACTCTGTGACTCACACCATTGGCCAATGGATTGATCTAGTGCGAAACGCCTCTGCTAAAAAATATCAGTGGGTAAGGGTTTTTTGGCAAGTGATTCCAACAATAATAAAAGGAACCTAAACAAGCGTTTTATTACACACGAAATAATCTAACCTACAAAATCATATTGTGTTAAACAGCTTTGGGGCAGACTTATACTACACAACACAATTGCATTAGTCGGTTAAATTGTTTTGGGAGTTAGACGTCTCGGTGGCGGCGAACATCGATCTCTGCCTCCTTGATATAACTTTTTTCCTAATACTGTTTTTGTTACAACACGCACCAAAGTATTTATTTTTAAGATTTATTTGGGACCAAGTTGATCTGAAAATCCCCTTATATAGAAGTTGCTTTAAAAAAAATGTGGAAAGTAGAGAGTTAGCTTCGTAGAAGGAACGAATGTTTTGAAACGCGTCAGCAAGTAAGCAATTGCGTATTCACTTAGTTAAATATTTTTAAAATCCCCTTATATAGGTTTAATTTATAGTCTTCATACTTATTGTATACCTATTTTACATAATGTACACTTCATAGCTACTTTGAATAAAATAATAATAAGCTATTCCTGCGAAACTAAGATAGTTTAAGAATATAGGATATCGTGAGGTTTATAAGAAACTGGACCACTGGGTTGTAGACACTGCGCTGACTGTCAGCTAGAACATCATGAACCAGACTAGCTATAAATGTAAGATGATCCTTCGAGCTCTGCTTTTGATAATTACACAGAAAATAAGCGACAAATTTACATATGGACACATTTAGAAATTAATTTCAATTTATTTGGGCCTATAATTAAGGAAAGACAAAGAAGCTGCAATTAAAACGTTGGTATTGAAGTGTTCATGCGGCTCGAAGTAGTAATATAACCATGGACGCCGGTTGAGTTATTGGGCAACACATGTTTCACACACTTATGGCAAAATTACACTTTTCTGTTCTTAAACTGATTAAATATCACTCACGAAAGTAAAAATATCTTGTATTCGTACAAATACAATAAATTAATTTATCTTTATTAATATGATCTATTTTGTAATTATTTTCATATTTTAATTTTCTCATTGACCTTCAAAGGGATTCCTATGCAATCTCCATGGAATGTTATTTAAAAATTGTCTCTCAAGCCAAATCGTACATTTCTTTAAACAGATTTTTAGAAATAAGTATAACGAAAACTTATGAACCCATCATTATTTTTATAACTGTAATTTTATGGTTTTAAAATTATATTCGTGTAAAATTACTATTTTTCAAAATATTTATTTCAATATAATATTTATAAACAATATTAGATCTGGCTTGTGTATAAAAGTTATAAATAAAAGAATAAATATGCTATAACTCACAGTTATTAAAACTCTATTATATGCGTCTCAACGACAATTTGTCATCATCCTCAGTGATGCTACACAAATTAGACTTAATTGGAAAAAAAAAATTATAGTTAAACAAAAGACTTTTGTTAAATCATTATAGGTTATGTTTAGTTAGTTTTCAATCAAGTCTAATTTGTGTAGCATCACCGAGGATGATAAATTGTCGTTGAAATGATAATAAAGTTTTTATAATTGTGAGTTGTAGTATATTTATAATTGTATTTATAATATTTATAATTTCAATATAATACTAACATAAAATTTGGAAAAAACAAATGGAGAAAAATTGAAAATTTAAGTAAATTCCGATTTGTAGTAACATGTTTCAGATTTTGACTCAAGTCGAAGATCACAGCTCTCCACGGACACTAGTTCTCAATTTCGAAATTCACATTTGAGCCGAAATTCACATTTGAGCCGAAATTCACATTTGAGCCGAAATTCACATTTGAGCCGTAAGAAGGCGAACATTATACAAAACACAGTAACTTCAAAAACTCATGTACAAGTATTTATTAAATTGAAGGTTTTAACCTTAATGATTAGATCCCTTAAACTTTTTAGTCGTTATTCAGAAACAAAGAGGAACATCATGCTCATAAATAGCACCCTTCAACGGACTTTTTTAATGTTGAAAGGGTTCGTTCAATATTTTCTTTCTTCTTTTATTGTTTCGTATATCTAAATACTTTTTATCTCGTAAGTAGCCCGGTTTTTTTAAAAATAAATTTACTTGTTGTTTGAAGGCGAAAGAGCTCTTGAGATTCCATTACCCTAGGCTCCATACTCACTTAGCACTTGAGTGTCGGGATCTCCTTGCCACGGTTGCGGCTAGAGATTCTGTACGGCTTGAAAAATTAATCAACGCTAAAAATGTACTAATTTACAAAACAAGCAAAAATTTTTTTGAATATTTTCAGCTTGTATAGGCCCTAATACAAACAGGAAGGAGAGAAAACACTCAGACTAACGAATTTAGTTTTAGAGGCTACTGTGTAAATTTACTCTAGGACTTCCCCAATTAGTTCTCTGTTTATGACTTGCCCACGTGTGAAACGTGAAGTAAACAAATGATCTGTCCTGAAGTAATTTGGGTCTGATGAATATGCCAGCTGTCAGGATATAATAAAGTATAAATTGAGGACAACATAAACTAGCAACACAAACACTTCAAGAGATAACACGCCGTAAATAAGATATGCTTTAAGAAATAAGTTAGGTCTATGATGACTCATAAATCCCCACTTTGTTGCCGAGCTTTTCAAGATCAAATTGTAACGTAAATGGAAATAAAATTTGGTTAGCGATGAGCTCATACAGCCACGTATAAAGGATTCAGGTGTTTTTAAGAAAAGCTTACAATCATTGTTAATTATTCGTATACTTCCACCTGTATTAATTACAACTCTACACAATAAGTCACTTTATATTGTAGGATATTACAAAGAAAATCTTCCAAGGCAACTTCTTTTAATGAAAATTAACATTTATTCTGATTAATGTAATCAGGATAACATATAATAAAAATTTAATTATACGCAGAGAAAATTAGATTTTGCGGCAGCCATACGTAATAGATAGTGAAATATTACAACTTAGTACATGTAGGATTTAAGGCGAGGTAAGGAGAGGCGAGAATATATAAAAGTATTGTAGTTGAAGCTACGGTGAGCATATGAGGTAGGCTGTCAAGGTTGTTTAGTCACATTATACTTGCTGCTACTGAAAAAAAATCAGTATTTAGAGAGACAATTTAATTACATAACTTTACTCGTGTTAATGATGGAAATTCACGTTTTTTCCAAATTTCCAAAACGTTTTGCTCCGAAATATTTTATAAAACATTACTTTTACATAATTTTAGCACATTTCAAGCAGTGTAAACATTTTTTGTAACATATTAACGAATATAATTATTTAAATAAATTAGTTTTACAAACTAATCCTACATTAATTTTATAGGTGATTTAATTATATTGTGTGTATAGCATTTTATTACTAATCTAAATAATGGTTAATTCCAAGAATATTCTATCGCCGATATCGCCAAATAATTTCTGTATGCATTTTCGATTCCAGGTGACTTCAGACTATGAAAATCAGTTGGTTATCATAAGATACTAAATTGAATAATAAGAGGCAGCAGTTGCTTGGCCACATTGCTTTCCTTGGCCCAAGTAAACAAACTCTACCCTATCCCTCCTAATAAGTGTAAATGGGGCGAGTAGGGTTACATTACACTGTTCCTCCTAAGCCGTAGCCCCAGTGAGGCTGATCTACCCTCTCTCTTCTACGATGCGTAAATAGCCGAAGCAAGGTTGCACTACACTATTATTCTTAAGCCGTGTAAATGCCCCAGTAAGGCTACTCTACCCTGCCCGTTTTAAGCCGTGTAAATTACCCAGTAAGGCTACTCTACCCTGCCCCTCTTAAGCCGTATAAATTACCCAGTAAGGCTACTCTACCCATCCCCTCTTAAGTCGTGTAAATGCCACATTAAGCCTGCTTTACCCTCTTAAGCCTTGTGAATGCTCCAGTAAGGCTGCTGTACCCTGCCCCTTTTAAGCCGTGTAAGTGCCCCAGTAAGGCTCTCTACCCTGCCTTTCTTAGGCCGTATAAAGACCCAAACAAGGATGCTCTCCACTCTCTCTTCTAAGCTGCGTAATTAGCCGTAGCAAGGTTGCACTATACTGCTCCACCTAAGCCGTGTAAATGCCCCAGTAAGGCTCTCTACCCTGCCCGTCTTAAGCAGTGCAAGTGTCCCAGTAAGGCTGCTTTACCCTGCCCTTTATAAGTCGTGCAAATACCCCAGTAAGGCTGGTATAACCTGCCGCTCTTAAGCCTTGTGAATGCCCCAGTAAAGCTGCTGTACCCTTACCCTTTTAAGCCGTGTAAGTGACCCAGTAAGGCAGCTCCACCCTGCCCGTCTTAAGCTGTGTAAGTGCCCCAATAAGGCTGCTTACCCTGCCCTTCATAAGTCGTGTAAATGCGCCAGTAAGGCTGCTCTAACCTGCCCTTTATAAGTGGTGTAAATGCGCCAGTAAGCCTGCTTTACCCTGCCCCTATCATAACGCATCAGTGCCCCAGTAAGGCTGCTCTACCCTGCCCTTTATAAATCGTATAAATTCACCAGTAAGGCTACTCTACCAGTAAAGCTACTCTACCCTCCCCGTCTTAAGCCGTGTAAGTGCCCCAGTAAGGCTGCTTTACCCTGACCGTCTCAAGATGTGTGAGTGCCCCAGTAAGGCTGCTCTACCTTGCCCGTCTTAAGCCGTGTAAGTTCCCCAGTAAAGCTCTCTACCCTGCCCCTCTTAAGCCTTGCGAATGCCCCAGTAAGGCTCTCTACCTTGCCCTTTATAAGTCATGTAAATGCGCCAGTAAGCCTTCTTTACCCTACCCCTCTCATAACGTGTCAGGGCCTCAGTAAGGCTATTCTACCCTGCCCTTTATAGGTCGTTTATATTCCCCAATAAGGCTGCTCTACCATGCCCGTCTTAAGCCGGGTAAGTGCCCCAGTAAGGCTGCTCTACCCTGCCCGTCTTAAGCCGTGTAACTGCCCCAGTAAGGCGGCTGTACCTGCCCGTCTTAAGCCGTGTAAGTGCCCCAGTAATGGTGCTCTACCCTGCCCGTCTAATGCCGTGTAAGTGCCCCAGTAAGGATGCTCTACCCTGCCCTTTATAAGTAGTGTAAATGCCCCAGTAATCCTGCTTTACCCTGCCTCTCTTAAGCCGTGGAAGTGCCCCAGTAAGGCCCTCTATCCTGCCCGTCTTAAGCCGTGTAATTGCCCCAGTAAGGCGGCTCTACCCTGCCCGTCTTAAGCCGGTAAGTGCCCCAGTAAGGCTCTCTACCCTACCCGTCTTAAGCCGTTTAAGTTCCCCAGTATGCTCTCTACCCTGCCCCTCTTAAGCCTTGCGAATGCCCCAGTAAGGCTCTCTACCTTGCCCTTTATAAGTCGTGTAAATGCGCCAGTAAGCTTTCTTTACCCTGCCCTTCTCATAACGTGTCAGGGCCTCAGTAAGGCTACTCTACCCTGCCCTTTATAGGTCGTTTAAATTCCCCAGTAAGGCTGCTCTACCCTGCCCGTCTTAATCCGGGTAAGTGC
Organism: Prosapia bicincta; assembly: GCA_036971475.1. Taxonomy (NCBI): domain Eukaryota; kingdom Metazoa; phylum Arthropoda; class Insecta; order Hemiptera; family Cercopidae; genus Prosapia; species Prosapia bicincta. The sequence continues at coordinate 34,954,861 of JBAIZL010000005.1, forward strand.
CCCAGTAATGCTGCTCTACCCTGCCCTTCTAATGCTGTGTAAGTGCCCCAGTAATGCTGCTCCACCCTGCCCGTCCTATGCCGTGTAAGTGCCCCAGTATGGCTGCTCTACCCTGCCTGTCTTAAGCGGTGTAAGTGCCCCAGTAATTCTGCTGTACCCTACCCGTCTTAAGCCGTGCAAGTGCCCCAGTAATGCTGCTCTACCCTGCCTGTCTTAAGCCGGGTAAGTGCCCCAGTAATGCTGCTCCACCCTGTCCGTCTTATGCCGTGTAAGTGCCCCAGTAAGGCTGCCCTAGCCTAACCGTCTTAAGCCGTGTAAGTGCCCCAGTAAGGCTGCTCTACCCTGCCCGTCTTAAGCCCTGTAAGTGCCCCAGTAAGGCTGCTGTACCCTGCCCGTCTTAAGCCGGGTAAGTGCCCCAGTAATGCTGCTCTACCCTGCCCGTCTTAAGCCGTGTAAGTCCCCCAGTAAGGCTGCTCTACCCTGCCCGTCTTAAGCCGTGTAAGTCCCCCAGTAAGGCTGCTGTACCCTTCCCCTTTTAAGCCGTGTAAGCTGTTTGTAGACTAGTAGATGTGTGTAGTAGATATTTTTATAACGAAGCAAGTAATGTAGAGGAAATAATTGGTGCATGCTTATTGTTTGGGATTAGCTAATGTTCTTGCTATTAAAATACTTCTTTCGTTTTATCTTCCCTTAATTTTGTTTTTTTTTTTTTAATATTGTTCCCAGTATTTAGCACAAGAGTAATACAATTTCAATTAATTTTTTTTAGGTTTACTTTGAGACAAAAATTGGAAAAAATTAAAATATTTTCGTTTATCGCGTAAAAAAATTTAAATGTTTTTAAAAAAGCGGTGAAGTATTTTTACCTACAGGCTTTCATTCTCGCTCTAAGCTTTGACGGTTTATTTTATCAATAACTTTGTAAAACTGGTAATAAAAATCCCTAATGTTTAAATCACTGAATCACTACAATAAATAAATAATACGCTAAACATAATTTGAGTTAAAACAATCGGTATATCCTGGAAAAAGTTACTGTATAGTGCTCTACCCTGTAAATGATAAACTCATAAATGGTAAAAAATATTCCATCCCTCTACCTTCCTTGCTTCTTCATCTATTTGATTTATAACCTTTGTTGTAAAAAAGGCCTACGCTTGGTTTTCAACCCGCACGTCGCCCTGTAGTGCGAAGTTTTGACCTTCATTTCTTCTCTAGCCAAAACGAAAAATGTTTCAGCTACGAATCAGAATAAACAACACGTCACTCATTTATATTTACAAATTTATGTGTTAAACAGTCATGACCGGTGGTCGAAGAAAACATTGTTGTGGTTGGAGACGGCGCCGGCGTGTAGACTACATTTTCGGAATTAGAAAAACTATTTATATAAGATACCCTTTCTATGTATTTAAAACATTGGCCTTTGTTTTTAATTGTAAAAAAACTCAAAACACAAGCTAACCGACCAACTGAAAAAACATTTGCAAAGATGGGTTTGTTTTATCACATTTGCAGAAAATAATTTAGGTCCGACTAATTTTATAAAACTCTTTAGACAATTTTTTTTGTGTGCAGCAAGTAATAAAGCTACAACAAGTATAGAGAGAAGGTAAATATATCTTCTCAAATGCAACCTTATTGTATTGTAAATATAAAAATACAAAATTAAATTGTTAGTGCAAATGTATGTATAACGTTTATTTACACTTTTGTTTCAGTTCAAAAGCTTAAGCAATTCCTTAACATTAACTTATTTCTTTAAATTATGCATAGTTTTGTTTTATCAAACAGATGTGAAATGTGTTCTTTGGACGGATTTAATTTGCAAAAACAATTCCGTTAAAAGGCGCCGCGACGCCGACCAAAAGAGGTTTATTGTCTTTAGTCTTACTCAATTAGAACACTTAACCTTATTTCCCACTATTAATTAAAGGAATGTATAGCAAAATAGAAGTCTCGTTTATAGTAACAACCAACAATTAGCACTAATCGGAATTTAAACTCTGCATGTCTTCCCAGACATCACAGATGGTGATAAGCAGGTTGTAATTAATTCATCCAGTAATTTTAGTAGTGAAAAATTAGATACTGTCAAAAACCTAACTATATGTGTGTTGCAAAATCCCCCCTAACCCTTTCCGAAATCTACCCTGCACTTAACTACCTGCCTACTGTTTAAAAAACACCTGAACGCATACATGGACACACAGACCTGACTTGCTGCTCTTAAATATCCCCTACTGTTAACTAATAGTGTGAGGGCTATATAGTCATAAATGTCAGTTTTTTGTCAGCTGAAAAGATACTTATTAGCATTAACAATCCTCACATACATAATATCTTACCATGTGCTATTATTAACAGGTGATCCAGGTTGGGCCGTGCAAAATATGATCCTGATTAATTTTACCTTTTTAAAGGATCCTGTGTTACATAAGCAGCATCTGCCAGTGGTACTTGTCCCTGGATGTTGATTTAAAAACCAACTATCTTTTAATATAGCTCAAATATTTTAAATAATTTACTCTCAGGAGGAAACTCTCTTGTAACATTAGGGTTTTATTTTATCGAATTTATTGTTTTATAAATTTAAATACTCTTGATATCTAACCTTGCAACCTTTAATTTAATAGTTGGAAAATACCTAAGGTTTTTATTTATTTATTAACACAGGATATTCTGAAATAAATTAAGAAGATATTGCATATTAATTTTAATGATAAAAATAATAAATTTTAACATAATTTTACACTTATTGATTTCTAATGCTTGTCTCAATAAGCAGATAATATTTAAAATTACATTTTTAATTAAATTCATTTTTTTTACATATATTCAATTTATATGATGAATTCAATACTTGATTATTGAAAAAAATAATAAATTAAGATTTTATTTTGTATTTCACAGTATACCATATACTAATTCATTCCATAATTTTTAAATCTGAAAGTAATTTGTTTATTTTACAGAAATATCCTATCTCTGTGACTACCTATATTACATAACCGCTACTCCAATCAGCTGGGCTGTTTTCAACAAGATCAGTCAGTGTCCTTGTTTACGAAATTAATTGCTTGTTTGTGTGTGTGTGTGTGTGTGTGTTACATTCACAAAATTATTTTACAATACACGCACTTGAGCACTAGCGTTTGTTACATACTTGTGTAACATTGTTTCTTACAGTTCCCCTGATTTCATTAAATTAACTTCCATTTTTTTACAAATTACAAATAGATTTTTGTGCTGATTCCTGATGACAAGGTATTTTTGTACTGATTCCTGATGACAAGGTATTTTTGTGCTAATGATAACAATACATTTTAATTTAATTGCTATAGCTGAGAATTTATTGTAGGGCTATTGGTTTTCTCTCTCTGCTGTCCCACATGCAGTAGCCTACTTGGTATAACCGAGTTGCAATCCTAATAAAATAGCTATCACTTTCTCATATTCACAAATATACCAGTTGTACTTTATACTGCATCACTGTCATTACAAATTTCGTATTTTTATAGGTCTCCTTCATATGCAATAGGAATTAATTGATGGTTTCACATCTCCATTGGAAAGGAAGACAACTTTCAAACTCGTTTCTGAAGAATCTATATACAATCTCCAATCTATAAAATTATCTAATTCCCTAGTAGATTCATTACTGAATTTAAATCATTACAGTAAACTAAGTTATCTTTTAGAGAGAGTACGTGTTGAAATTCTTGCCACCTACATGTTAAGAACAGGTTTTAGTGCTACTATCGAGGAGGTTCCAACCTTTTAACAACGGTTCATTAATTTATTAATACAAAATATTGATTTAAAACATATCTTCACGTATACATGTATATTTTCTCAAAAATATGTTTGCAAAAACATAAAAATGCGTATTACAAAAACATGAAGCCTCTGGGGTGAATTCTGAGGTCATATTTTAATTCTGCCTAGAAAAATAGATAGGCCTAAATGTTTATATTACAAAAATTAAAGAGACAGTGTTATTGAGATTAATAAATAATTATATTAATGCCAATTTACTTACTCTCTAATTATTATCTCAAACACTTTTGAGATATTTTAGTGGTGTACTTTATTTGTTGAATGGATAAGTTTCGTCAAAACTTATAAAGCAGTAATAACGCAATACAAACTTTCAAGTTTATGTACAACAGACTCATGAGCGACTGGAAGGTATTTCAAATCTGCTATTTCATCATTGGAATTGTTTGGTTTTTTATATATACAATTTATGGTGTACCTCTTTTTCTGTAAATAGATTATGTATGCAAAATGTTTATATTGTAGTGGTAAAACATTTATGTGTTGAAGTTTACTATCACTTATTGACTGTCTTTTGCGAACATGTGCAAGCATACACTGAACTATTCTACAATAACCTATGCTTTATCCATAGTAAGGTTAGTGATTTCAAAAATTGTATATCACTGTTCTTTTCAATGTTGAATTTATGCCAAACCTGGTTCTGTTGAAAATATTGGTTCCTTGTCTGTATTAGTTTTAAAGGACTAAAGAAAAAATATGTATTTAGAATTTCGTATAGAAATTATGTAAGAAGTAATTTTTATTTCATTTAGGACCTATATAGTACATGTTTTATAAATTAAAAATAAGTTTTCGTGTTTTAAAATATGTTGGTATATCCTTAGAGATCGCTCATTTCTATGAAACAAGGATTTACTTATTTAGCGAAGACATAATAATAGTATTACTATTGTGAGTGTACTTAAATGCTCAACACCTGACTTCAGATATTATGGAAGGTATTACGTCACTGAAAAACGAACCAAATCATTTCATCGTAGATAAAAAGCAGAATGAACGAATACCCATACCGTTGATAAACTTTTGTAGTTCCCTCGCGCTTGCTGTTATAAGTAAGTAGATATTATCGAAATTAACGGCGCTCATCAATTCGGCCTTGTGCCTATGGATTTCCCGCTGATTTCTTCGTGAACGCATTCTCTTTACATGTTCAATGATTAAAATGACGATAACTTTGACTTGGAACTAGTGCATTAAATAATTGTATATTGACTGTTGACCCACTCACGAATCCTAACTAATATAATATATACAGTATATACTACATAATTCCTCTTATGTTGAAGAAGAGTATGTAATCAGTTTTAAAAATTGATCTCTACAAAAATTTTACTTTGTCGTCTAAGTAGGCTACATTATGCGATTTACAAGTTAACGTGAAGTGACCCGTTCTAAAACATTACTTTATCTTGACAAAGAACGAGAATCACATATTAATTAACGAAATAATATGAATCTGATAATTTGTTATTCGAGTTTGTTCTAATTATTTTTTCTAATACGATTAGATGTGATTTCGTTATTGCTAAATATACTTTGTTGCAGTTTAATGTTTTAATGAACGATTCAAGGTTTAAAGCCTGTAATAATAAAGATTTTGTGCCATAATATCTTTGTCCCAGAATGCAAATAAAACATCTGTCCTATATTACCAAATCCTCTAGATAGGATGCACTGATCAGTGTTTAGAATCGTGCTGAACAGGCAAACTTTTACAAACTGAATGAACTTACAGGTTATACAGTTGTAACCTAACTCCTTCCATCTAAGGCTAGCACGTCTGTATATTCACGTGCTAACGACTACTGAAAAACCGAAACAAACAACATAGAATAGAAAAGTTTATAATACATAGCTTTCAAGGTTTTCGAGTAATTTCTTCATGCTACTCAAGGTATAACGTGGGCTACTTATATTGCTACCAACATAAATTATTAACTGATGCTGGTTAGTTGTTAAAATTTCAATTCTTTGAATTACATTAAGTAGTGGGTTTTCTTTCAAATTAAACTCTGCTTCTTTCCCAGAAATATAATATAAAAATAAGTTAACAATAAATAACACTAAACACTTTTAAACATTTATAAACTTGCCTATAGTAGCACAAACTTATATTTGTTGAAGACGGAGATGTGTCCCATTGTCAACTCAGATCGTAACTCAACATTTAAACAATATAAACATTTAAAAGTGTTTAGTGATAACTAGTATCTCAAGTGAAGATGGAATCAACAAATAAATAACAATTATCTTTGCTCTAAATTATATTCAAAATCTTTCATATTTTAATTAAAATTACAATGTTCTCATAAAGATAAAATGAAACTAAAATGTGTTTGATCTGTGTTCAAAATGAAAACCAAACTTTAAAAGAAGTAACTCAATAGTTATCGTTACATAAAATTATCGTTTTAATAAAAAAGAGATACAATCAGTACTGAGCAATAGTGGCCTGTATACACTAAACATACCTAAACACTAGACCTAAACTAAACTCAACAAAAGAGAATTGGTACAGACCACCTGACAGAATATTTTTCCTGTTGCTCTCTTAATAATAATCCTCTCATATGCTCGGTAAGTATAATCTTATCTCAGTTGTTTGCGGAACAAAGGTAATCAATCCCTAATTTCTCACTGTCTGCCCTACCTAATATTTCAATATTACCTTTAATTATTTTCAACAAATTCAAATAAAGATTAATCATTGCAATTTACAAGTTGGAAATTCCCCAACACCAGCTAACCCACTATTATGACAAAATACCATTAAAATATTGGTATAGGCTATAATTACTCAGGTTTCCAGTGTTTCACACAGATGGCATTATGAAAACAACTAAGTTAAAATATAGTTGAGTTTCTTAATTTATTTTTCAGTACTCAAACTTCTGCAATAGGATTCGAACTCAGAATAAAAAATCGTGGGCTTATAAAAAGTCCAAAACGTTTTGACTTATTTGAAAAAAAGGGATAAGACCAATATGTAGAATAAAACATTATATTTCAAGTATAACAAGAAAATGGATACATACAAAGAATAAAAAATTAGTAAATAAGGTAATTTTACAGTTTAAAATACCAAACACAAATAAAAAGGATGAAAAAATCCTGGAAATGGCATTTATATTTGTAATCTGTGACTCGTTTACCACATTACTCTCATAACCTCAAAAGTACTAGTTGCCCTCTATCTAGATTATGTTCTTGCTGCATGAAGTAAATACCTTATTAAATAGGATATTGGGTACCTGTGTTTTTTTAAAGTAAATAAATACCAAAACTGTAAGTTTATTTATAAATGTACTTCAAGCATATTGCATAGTACAATACTAATACAGGCCCCAAGGTCAACTCACACGTCGTCGTTACTAAGAAAGAAACCTCAATGTTTTCCTTATTTACCCATTTATGTAGCTATTAAGTAAGAATTCACCGGAAAACAAATTATCCCGCAAGTTTTCTGTATTTTACAGCTATACAACTCGTTGCATTGGCGATGTAATTGTTAACATTGTATACTGTAGGTTGTTGTAGTTATTGTTATACCTTAATTATATTTTCCTTGTGTACTTATTATTTTGATCATTAATTTAAATCCTATTTAAGTTTACTTAATTTAAATCTGTTGCCTGTAATCTAAGCATATATAGTTAAAAATAAAGTTCAAATGAAGTACAAATCAATTGATTTTTCCAACGAGAACTGGTTCTATCCTAAGGATATATATGGCGCATTTATTATTTAATTTATTTTTGAAACCTCCTTAGTCTAGAAACAGAAGCAACCATCAGACACTTTACTTTCCAACTCTAGTACGTGGTTCTTCAACTATTCAACGTCGAATCTGTCAGAAGCGATTTATGACGTCATCAGTTGGATAAGTTAGAGTTGGATACATGTCATGACAGTTCTGTAGATGTAGGTCTACGCAGTCCATTCTTGCAAGGCGGCTTTCATCAGCAGCGAGGCTAATCCGGTGAAGATGGACTCACAGGTAGTCCATGCCCTGTGGCTAAACGGAAGCTTGTGACATTTTCATTTCTTTCCAGATATCTTGGGATTGGTCCCACGGTAATAAGGATCTTCTTCCATTTTGCTTTGGTTCAGGATCTTCAGAGTTTTATGTGTGACATGGTTGTCTGTAGTATTTATCAGACTCGGTTCTACTTAGAGTGAGTTGAGTCAGCTCCGTGTTGTGTAGCTTAGGTAACGCTAAATCTGCTTTCGTGACCGTCATTTTTTTCGAGCCTCTAAATACGTTTAACTAACTCTAACGGCCCTTATACAGGCCTGGACAATCACATCTGCATCTTTTCTTTTCTTTGATGTGGGTGGTTTGAGCAACCATCAGAAAGATGTTTAGTTGTTGTAGGATTTGAAGACTGTATATTTTTCATGGAGTTGCCACTACTCCAGTTTCCGAATCATTATTAATTCCAAACTCTCGTGGAGACCCATTTCCTGAAGTTTTGAAAGATCCTGGTTCATTACACTTCCTTACTAAAATTCAGAAAATGACAATATTATTAGGTTTCGCTAAAACTGCAGAGTTATTGATTTTCCGGTAAATTATCGTGGACTGCGATTTTGTTTTTGTAGATAATTTTTTTTAAATCAATATCTCAAAACGTTGAAAGAGATATTAGAAAATACGAAATTTAAATACGGAAGAAAAACATTTTAAAATCAACCTTGTCTAATGTGCGGCCCAAATGCAAAATACGAAAGATTTAAATTTACACATTTTTATTTTTAAAAAAATTATCATTATTCATATTTATTCAAAAACATAATCATCGATCAGTAATTATTTCTGAAAGAGAATCTCTTCATTACGAATTCTCTTACGCTACTGATTTGTTGCCCTTGTCAAGCCTAAAAACAATTTAACAATACACTGTAAAATAAAAGTACACTCAACTACAGAAATTTAAAAGTTAAAAAAAAATGTCCAATGAAATTTTGGTCACAAATTTAATAAAATAACCCATCTATTTGGTGAGAATCATAAACTCATCTAAATTTAATTAAAAACAGTAACAAAACCGAGAGAACAACAATATAACACCCCAAACAAAACAACCATACATAAACCATAAAACAACAAAAGAGTTTAACATACAACAGCATTAACTAGTTCTTGGATGCTTTTAATTTTTACAACAATGGATTATGCATGCTACATAATTTATCAAAATCGTTTTTAATATTGATAGCATTCTTCTGTAAGCATGGGCGCCCATACACACGGGCAGGGGGGGCCGTGGCCCCCCCTAGCTCCCAGAAAAATTAAATTTAAAATTATTAAGACTTTCGTACAAATATTTCTTTTTTATTTTCAGCTGATGTGGAAGAACTATATTTTAATTATAATAAATTTTCACAGTATTAACAATATAAATAGTATATTTATGCGGTTCTGCTACATAACACCTTGACTGAACGAAGTAGGTTTTAAAGTCAGAAACTATCGAATATCCATATTATGTGATTATGTCAATGTGGACCAGTTAATGGTTGCGTCAAATAAAGGAAAACAGCTACACAGGACACGGCTAATATCCTAGACGCTGACACAGCGACCCAGCTAGCCCAATGATAACGAAAACGTGACAGGAAGGACAACCTAGGCCCTGACTGACGCTGCATTTCTTCTCTGTTACATGCATGGGCGCCCATACACACGGGCAGGGGGGGGGCCGTGGCCCCCCCCTAGCTCCCAGAAAAATTAAATTTAAAATTATTAAGACTTTCGTACAAATATTTCTTTTTTATTTTCAGCTGATGTGGAAGAACTATATTTTAATTATAATAAATTTTCACAGTATTAACAATATAAATAGTATATTTATGCGGTTCTGCTACATAACACCTTGACTGAACGAAGTAGGTTTTAAAGTCAGAAACTATCGAATATCCATATTATGTGATTATGTCAATGTGGACCAGTTAATGGTTGCGTCAAATAAAGGAAAACAGCTACACAGGACACGACTAATATCCTAGACGCTGACACAGCGACCCAGCTAGCCCAATGATAACGAAAACGTGACAGGAAGGACAAGCTAGGCCCTGACTGACGCTGCATTTCTTCTCTGTTACATGTCATCTGCGTTCGACATTGTAGTACTGTATTGGGTGCAAGTATGAAGCAGTGAGCAGATTATATATTGACTATAGTGTACAATACCGTGTTACGATCTACAAAATTGATAAATTATTAGCCTAATTGGTAAGTGAAAACATTTTCTAATAACGAAACATAACAAACGGAAAGGATCAATTTCAAAAGAATTCCTATGTACATTAATACGATACATAGATATTACGTATATTTCTGTTAAGTTAAACAAAACATACCATTTTGTCCACATATTAATTTTAATAGTTTATTATATGTTATAGCCTATGTTACATTACCTTTAATTGAATTGTAGAAATTGACGTTTTAATTTGATTTATCTTTAATATTAGTCCAGGAAACGAAGCTTAAAATAGGAAAAAACTTCCCAAATTTTTCGGAAAAGACCAATTTACATACAAATTTGGGATCAAGTTCAACTTACCCTCTACTTCAAAATCTATATAGTGCCGACGGGTGATTTTTATTTTTTAAGCGTGAAAACTACCCCTTATTGTCAAAATCTATATTTTTTTTTTTTTTTTTTTTTTTATTTTTTTTTACAGGCGAAAAATCTATTGAGGTTATCATCGCCTAACTAAAGTTAAGTTTTTAAAATAAATATTACATAAAACTAATCAAAGTAAAACAAAATAAAAGTTTAAAACTAATTGTAATTATCTAAGACTAAAGAACCTAAAATTATACAAAATTTAAATATTATTAAATAGATTAAGGTGGCGTAAGAAAGCGAGGACACGGTCGATAGCCGTGACATCGTCTCTTAAAACCACCTTTAAACTACCTCGAAGATCGTAACGTATATACAAATTTGTCAACTCATTACAATCAAGCAGGATATGCTTGATTGTAATAACCAAATCAATCAACCATTGTCAAAATCTATAAAAAAGCGTAAAAAGAGTGAAATTTGGTTGAGATGAATTAAAAATAATGATTGTCTGATACTCTAATTGTAATTGTTAAATATTTCGACCTTCCAAAAATTCATTTTCAAGGGTGAAACTACCCCTAATTGCTAAAATTTATAGAAAAAGCTTAAGGAGGATAAAATTTGAATCTGATAATTAGGGTAATAATAGTTTGATATTCGTAATATAATTTCTGAGTATCTCAATCCTGAAAAAAAATTTTTAAGGGTGAAACTACCCCTTATTTCGAACTACAAAAAACCAAAGTAAAAACACAATTTTCAATTTTTCACCCAAACCGATATATTGTCATAACTATTTAATACACAAAATTAAACTATTTTTGATAAATTGGTGCAGCACGTAGAGTGTGTTTAGATCTTAGAACAATACTGGCGAGCTGCTCCAAAATGAAAAAGATACTTACATAAGTAAATACATCAGCAGATGTTTCAACTTTCACCTGGCCCTGCGGGCGTAGATTCGTACCGCCTATATATACGTACTCGTATGTGCTCTATGGTTCTATGAGTCGAATATGAATGAATGTATGCATGCATATAAGTTTCTATCGTACAGAATACAAAAAAACTCCGCTAACGTACATTATTATGCTTCCTATTGGACTTCTCCAGTTGTTTCAAAAATATGTATTGGGTTTTTAACCGGAACCTTTTATTTTTTTTACTTTAGAAAATTCTGTAAAAAAGCATTTTGTAGGTTTTTACAATAGATACAAAGCTATTACTATTAAATCTTTTTGAAACCCTCAGTTTCAAAAAGGGGTGACTTTGAAAGGGTTAGTAAAGGTAGTTTTTGTTTTGCATGTTGGTACAAATTTTAATTGTCAATATCTCACTCAATTTTTGCCGTACAAAAGATTTTTGCAAACCAAATTCTTGAAAATTAAACATGCTACAATTTTATATATAAACATTTTTTTCGTATCTCTGGTGCTAATCTTTCTATTTTGAAGAAAAGAGCATTAAGAGCATTTATACCAAACTACAAAAATTTGTTATTCGCTTTCAACTCCAGTTTTTTAAAAACTAATCATTCTAAGTCGGTAAAACTTGTAGAATGTGCATATGTGATGGTCCAACGGTGGACGTTTCCGAACGTCTTCAGCCATACAATAGAACCTTTTTGGACGTTCCGGAACGTCCTTAGCGTTGAACCATGGAAGTTCTAATGTTTTCCGTTCTATTTTAGTGACATGGATATCAGACATTTCTTTGGGCCAAAAAATAATGGTGGTACTTTGAAAAGAGCCGGGCAGGAGGACTCAATTACATCTGAACCTGGACTAACATCATCAAAAGTGCCACGCCAAAATATCTCCAATCATATTGTCATTGAAGAGTCGACTGTGCTTGATTATACACAGCCCCAAGCATCAACATCAGTTGCTAATCGAAATCAGTTTGATTTAGGTGAGTACATAAATCTAAATCAGGACGTATCTGTACCGCTGTCAGATGACATGAAGTATAGTTTACTAACCAATCCAATTGTACGAAATTCGACATGTGACTTCAAACAAGATGTTGAAACTGGCAAAATAAGAAAAAGAAGTTTTCAAAAAAATTGGTTGGAAAAATATTCATGGTTGGTCTACTCACCAAAATTGAAAGGTGGGCTTTGCAAATTTTGTACGATATTTAGACCCTATTTAAAAAGAGGATTATTTGGAGCATTTGTTGTGAAAGCTCATCAAGATTACAAACATTTTCATGAAGATGCTAAAAGCCATGAACAGAGCAATTGGCATCATGAGTCTATAAGTAAAGCGAAAGGTTTTACTGATTCCATAGAAATGAAGAAGAAAAATGTCATCGAGCAAATATACAGCGGGATCACTGAACTTATAAATGCTAATCGTGAAAAGCTAAGACCCATTCTAGCATCTCTAATATTTTGTGGCACCCATGATATATCAATTCGGGGGAAACACTCAAATGAAGGAAATTTTGAAGATTTACTTCAGTTCAGAGTTAGTTCAGGTGACAAAGTCCTGAAAAATCATTTGGAAAACCATGACAGTAAGGCAAAATATACGTCCCACAGAGTACAGAACGACCTAATAAATGTGTGTGGCTCTGTTTTACAAGGAGAGATTGTTGATGAAGTTAATAAATCAGTGGCATTTTCGCTTTTAGCAGATGAAACTGCTGACATAAGCGGTAAAGAACAATTGTCAGTCGGTGTACGGTTTGTTGTTGAAGAAGAGCCCATGAAGTTTGATGTGAAAGAAGAGTTCTTAGGATTTTCTGAACTAAGCCGGTTAGATGCTGAGGGAATCTCTTCATCAATTTTATCATTTGTTGAGAATATTGGATTAGATATGACCAAATTGATTGGCTTAGGGTTTGATGGTTGTTCTACAATGGCAGGACATGAAAGTGGTGTGCAGGCTAGAATAAAGGAAAAATACCCTAAAGCAGTGTATTATCACTGTGCCTCGCATAGACTGAACTTAGTAGTTAATGACCTAAATAATGTTCAAGAAATTCGGAATAGTGTTGGAACCATAAAACAAGTTATACAGTTTTTTAGGGAAAGTGTTTTACGTAGAAAGAGCATAAAAAATATTCCACTATTCTGTGAAACACGGTGGTCACAAAAATATAAATCGATCAGGCTATTCAAAGAACACTTCCTGACTATTAAAGAAAGCCTGGGCAGACTTGCATCTGATCGAAATGTCAGTCAGGAAACAAGAACACATGCCAACCAGCTAGATACTGCTACATCTTCGGCAAAATTCATTATTTGCTTGATTATTATTTCCAGATACTCTTCTTATCTAGAGCCTGTAGTTAATAAGCTACAGAGTATCGATATGGACCTTCACAAAGTACATCAGTACATAAATACAGATTTACTGGGGACTTTTAAAAGCCATAGAGAGGAAAATTCGAATGAATTCTCAAACATTTTCGAAGAGGTCACGCTTACTTGTAATGAACTTGATATTGACATAAAAATTCCAAGATTGGCTAGCAGGCAGACAAAAAGATTTAATGTTGAGTGTGGTACATGTGAGGATTACTTCAGAGCCTCAATTTATAATCCTTACATAGATTCATTAATTATGTCTTTATCAACAAGATTTGAAAACAGTAATGAGGTAGCGTTCAAAGGAGGAATTTTACACCCTCTTGCAATAAAAAAGCTTCACAGTAAGGAAGATTATATGACAGATATTAAAAGACTGCAAGAGTTCTATAACATTGATAACTTGGAAGGAGAGGCCAGATTATGGTTCGATTTATGGAAATCCAAAGAATTTTCGGAGAAAACAACACTCCAAGATGTTCTCACAGAAACCACATTTCATCCAGCAGTGAGGGAAATGATAATTTATTATCAAACTATACCTCCTACAACTTGCACTGTGGAACGTTCCTTTAGTACACTCCGCCGTGTAAAGACTTGGCTACGTAGTACGATTGGCGAGGAGCGTCTTTCTGGATTGTGTCTGCTCAGTTTACACAGAAACAGAGTGAAATCAAAGTTTGCTAGTTTCCAAGATAAAGTTATTGATCAATTTGGACAGAAAAAGAGAAATTTGCAATTTGCATTTTCAGACAAATATTAGTCTAGGGTAATCTGGCGAATACGAAGGCCTGTAGCCGCGTCCAGACATGAGCCGCGAGCATTATGGTGTAACATTTTGGCGTCGTTTTGCCGATCAGCGAGCCTTGTCGCGAGTGCAGTATCGTCATAAATAATCGTAAAAATAAATTAATCGATACAAAAAAGCCTGTAAAAATTAGAAGTTTCGAATTTTCTAAAGTTCCTTAAAACTCACCATTTTAACCCTAATTTTTCAAAATTTCCGCGGACCCCCCTTCTCATGGAGGGAATCCCATTCCTCCAGGTATCAGATTTGGCCCCCCCTATAAAATTATACATGGGCGCCCATGTCTGTAAGTTAATATGGACAGCTTCAGAATAAGTCCTCTTCCTCCAGTTGGATTCATTATCTAGTATAACAAAATTTTCAAAATTAAATTTATGCCCAGAACATTCACTATGTACAGAGAAATCACGAGAGGATGAGGGTTTATCCTTCTTACTATTATTCTCATGTTCACGTACACGAGCCTGTCTCTTAGTCTCGCCTACATAAGAAGGATCACACTCCAGACAGTTACTGTAATCTACCACATTATTCACAAGTAATCTGTCGGTACTGTCTTACCTCTTCTTATAAGATTGCTTAAATTTTCCGAAATTACAGGAACCGTTTTAATGTTGGGCCGTCTTAATTTATTTGCAATATTCTCCCAGGAAAACGGCCAGAGACATCATTAATCCTGACATTCGGAAAACCATCCATCCCGGAATACCTATATGCGGGCTATCAACGGCGTTCTATTAGGCCCTACGTTCCCAATCCACGCCGGTGCTTTAAATGCCAACGTTTTGGACACGTCAGCTCTTCTTGCTCCAAGCCAGAGGATGAGGACACTGTGCATCTGAAGGCCATACTGAGAAGGTTTGCACAAGTGCTCCGAAATGCCCAAACTGTGCTGGTGATCACCCTGCTCGCTCCTTTAACTGCCCAAAGTTCAAGAAGGAGAAAGCGATCCTCAGCATAATGGCAAAAGATAAAACATCTTTCCACGAAGCGAAAAAGAGGTTCAAGTCAATTCAACCTAGACTTGAAACGAAATCTTATGCCTCAGCTACCACCACTGAGAAGTCGTGTTCCAACTGCGTTGAGCTAAACAAGAAAATTGGAAGTTCTCACTAAGCAAGTTAGTCAGTTATTAGCTTTGGTGACGAAAAATTCTGTTTCCCGCTCAAAGAATAATGTTGAATGTGCGAAGAAATCTCCATTGCCAGTTACCTCTGGGAAAGTTAGAAGAAGCAAGACGCTATTAGAGACTAGTGCGAAACCTACTCCAACTATGAGTAATAATAATAAAAATAACAAGAAAGCTGCACCTGTGAAAGTGGGCGCAAAATTACAAGCGACTCAAAAGAGGACCATTTCTAACTCCCCTTCTGAGTCGAAAAATTCCTCGGATTCCACCACTACAATAGTGGTGATAGAGTCTGATGACTCTCTGCCTGGAACGTCCAACATTCCAGGCCAGCAAATTGTCAGTGGCGGCAGTGAGAGCCAGGTGAATCCATTTCACTAAAATACAATGTCCACACCTACAGAAACCGTGATTCAGTGGAACATTAATGGTGTTAAAAGTCACATTGAGGATCTCAAATTAATTGTAAGGGATGTACATTTGTATTCAGGAGACACATCTCCATGAATCGCACAATTTCTATCTAAGGGAGTATTCAGTTCACAGATCGGACTTCGTTACAGAAAATCGAGCTAGAGGTGGCGTAGCTATTCTAGCCCGTAACTGTGTCGACGCCGTTCCTGTGAGCTTAATAACTCCCTTACAAGCAGTGGCAATTCAAACAGCTGTTCCGTACAAACTCACTCTCTGTTTAGTCTACCTTCCACCAAGTGACAACCTGCAACAGAGAGATCTTGTAGACCTTATAAATCAGTTACCGACTCCGTTTTTATTAGTGGGCGATTTCAATGCCCACCATGTTTCATGGGGTTCACCACAATGCAACCCGCGAGGTAATCTGATCGAAAGCATCAGATCGGAATTGGATTTATACCTGCTAATGACGGTTCTCCGACACATTTAGCAGCGTAAACAGTTGGATGGACAGCTGTAGACTTGTCATTATGCAGTCCTGCTTTGGCTACAAAGCTAAAATGGTCAGCATTGCCTGATCTTTACAGTAGCGACCACATTCCTATTGAGATCTGTTTGTGTGACTCCTCACCCTGTTGCGTTCGACATCCCCGTTGGATCCTGAAAAAAGCCAACTGGGAACAATTTTCACAAGATCTAGAATCACTGGACATGGATTACTTGGCTCCCATTGATGACATTGTCAATTCATTTACAAAAACCGTTTTGAATGCCGCCGGAAAGGCAATTCCGAAAACCTCATCCAAACCACGACGACCACCTGTTCCGTGGTGGAATAATGAGTGCACTGTGATCCTTCGTCAACGGAGAAGAGCTCTGAACCAGTTCAAGAGACATCCAACGAGTGAAAACCTGGAAAAATATAAAATCTTCCGTGCGAAAGCACGGAGAATATTTAGGCAAAGTAAACGAGATTCATGGTCGCAGTACATTGGCACATTACAAGAACTACAGCTCCATCCACAGTATGGAAGAAATTACGATCAGTCTGTGGCATTTCCGTTCCGATGCCATTAATTTCATTAAGGCATCCGGATGGAGTTATGACCAGGGACTGTGAGGAAATTGCCAATGTGCTAGCATTATCGTTCTCAAAACATTCTTCATCTTCTGCATACAAGGACGCTTTCCAGGTGTACAAACGTAAACAGGAAGCCTTAACTTTCACCGTTGGAGTGTCTGGAGATTCTTGTTTGAATATCCATTTCTCTATCGACGAACTAGAGTCAGCTCTCTCGTCGACGAAGGATTCTGCTCCAGGCCCGGATGATATTGTATACTCCATGATTAAAAATCAACCACCGTCGGTAAAACTAGTCCTCTTTCGGATATACAACCGTATATTTGGGGAGCACGGTTTTCCCGATGCATGGTTAGAAGCGACAATAATTCCTTTTCTAAAACAAGGAAAGGACAAAACTAATCCCAGTAGTTACAGACCCATCTCTCTGACCACCTACCTATGCAAACTACTGGAGAAGATGGTCAACCGTCGTCTTATCTGGTATCTAGAAACAAACAAACTTCTTTCTAACGTTCAGTGTGGTTTCAGCTAAGGACGTTCATCAGTTGACCAATTGGTTTTGTTGGAGTCAGCTATACAGAATGCCTTCATCTTACGACAAACACTGGTAGCGGTTTTCTTTGACCTTGAGAAGGCATATGACATGGCATGGAGAAGAGAAATTTTGAACGTATTGAAATCATGGGGTATACAAGGTAACATTCTTGCTTTTATACAAAATTATTTGAATAACAGGACATTTCGTGTACGTCTAGGAGGCGTATATTCTGATCGTTGCGAACTAGAGAATGGTGTACCACAGGGTGGCGTTTTGAGTGTGACGCTGTTTGCTGTTGCCATTAACAGCGTCACTTCAAACGTACAGTCACCGGTCCACTGTTCTCTGTTTGTAGACGATTTTCGTATATATATGTGGCTGCTAGAAGTATGGCAACAGCGGAAAGATCCTTACAATTAGTCATTAATAAATTGCAAGAATGGACCAAATCTACGGGCTTCAAGTTTTCGGCTTCGAAGACCCAGTGTATAGCATTTAGTCACCAGGAACCTATTCTTTATCTTGATGGTACGCGGCTTCAGACGCATAATGTGTGATAATGTGAGATTTTTGGGTCTTATATTGGATAAAAGACTTTCATGGAATCCGCATGTGCGTGATTTGAGGACCCGGTGCAGCAAGATATTGGATATGTTGACAGTTCTAAGTGGTACAAATTGGGGCAGAACCTGTATGCTCCGTTTCTATTGCGCCGTTGTAAGATCGCGCATAGATTACGGCTGTATAGCCTATTCATCTGCTCGACATACGGTTCTGAAACTCCTGGATTCAATACATCACGCTAACCTTAGACTTTCTACTGGTGCTTTTAGATCAAGCCCAATCTCCAGCCTTCTAGTTGAAGCTGGAGAACCATCTCTCTCAATGCGACGTCAAATGCTACAAATTTCATATTACACTGATCTTCGAAGTAAACCTAAACATCCGGCATTCAAAGCAGTTTTTGATAACTACCTCGAGGATCGTTACAATGTGCGTCAGCGTTCAACTGCTCCCTTCGGAATAAGAACGTTGCGTATTTTTAGCAATCTAAATTTAGAACATCCACCTATATTCGAACGAACATCATGCTACATCCCTCCATGGATAATACAAAAGCCAAAATGTGACTTCTCATTGTCCAGGTACCTGAAACACAATACTCCTGACGTTATTCATCGTCAGGAGTTTTTGCAGATACAACTAACTCACCAACATACTGTGACTATATTCACAGACTATATTCACAAAACTGGACAATGGGATAGGTTGTGCATTTTTTATGGAAGGACAAACTTTCACTTACGGATTACCCTCATCCTGTAGCGTTTTTACTGCAAAACTTTATGCAATTTTCCAAGCTTTAAGATCAATTCCGTCTGCAAAATCTAAATATCTTGTGTGTTGTGATTCCAAAAGTGCTCTCTAGGCTATTCAGGAAATGTACACTAAGAATCCTTTAGTTGGAGACATCTTGTGCTCAATACACTGGCTCCAATTGCGAGGTGTCGAGGTGTCATTTCTCTGGGACCCTGGTCACTGTGGAATATTAGGAAACACTAAAGCAGATGAAGGTGCAAAATTAGCTACAGGTATGGTGGCATCGACACAACGTGTGATGGCATCAGATTTTGTATGCAAAGTTAAAACTACACTATTCTTTGTTCGGAATGATGAAATAATGTAAATAGAAACAACCTGAGGGACATCAAAAATACCGTCCGACCATGGAGGACATCTGTTCGTTCGAATCGTAGGGAGGAAGTGGTGGTAACTCGACTTCACATCGGCCACTCTTTGTTAACGCATGGATGGTTGATGAGACATGACGATCCACCACTTTGTCCGTTTTGTAAAAGTACCATCACAATCAAGCACATTCTGCTTGATTGTGATGAGTTGACAAATTTGTATATTCGTTACAATCTTCGAGGTTGTTTAAAGGTGGTTTTAAGGGTCGATGTCACGGCTATCGGCCATGTCTTCGCTTTCTTACGCCACCTTAATCTATTTAATAATATTTAAATTTTGTATAATTTTAGGTTCTTTAGCTTTAGATAATTACAATTAGTTTTAAACATTTATTTTATTTTATTTTGATTAGTTTTATTTATGTAATATTTATTTTAAAACTTAACTTTAGTTAGGCGATGATAACCTCAATAGGTTTATCGCCTGGATAAAAAACAAAAAAAAAAAATCTCCCAAATACGTTTTATATAAAGTAAACATAAAACATTATTATCTATTCTATTATTAGTTGTCAAAACCCCAAAAATTATTACCACTATTATTACGTTTATAAGTATTTTACCCTGGTTAAAAATACTGCGGAAAGACGACTTAGCACAGCTATAGCTCAAAGGAAATTTTTTGTAAAGTGTAGGTAAGGGGTTTATGCTTAGCCTCCTCAAAGAAAAACTTTAAATGTAAGGACGTTGTTTTTTATAGCACTACAAGTAAGAAAAAGTTGTATAAACATTTACATAAATTTCAGTTATCTTTATTATTATTATTATTTCGAAGACTTGAGTGTTTAAATACAATTTTGGTCAAAGTGTGCTATGTCAATTGTTGATAAACTTAAATGTTTGGTTGATAATAATATAATATCTAAATTCCTAACCACGCAAAATGATTATAATAGAGAATTTTTTTAAAAAAAGGTGTTGTTTATAATAAATAGATTGTATTATAAATAAGTGTAATATAAGCAGTAACATTGTGAGAACAATGATAGAAATAATTTTGTTAATATTAATAAATTTCACAATATGTCTGTTTTACAGTCTGATATTGCTTGAAATAATGATATTGTTAGTAGAGAGTATAACGTTTTTCTTAGGGATTCTTGTCTTTGTTGGATATTGATCTATAAATTGTTGACGTTCTTTCATTGGTATATAAGTTTAATAGAAGCAAGTCTCTTTCTAGTCGCTCTTGTATTAATTTCATTAAAAATACTGTATCTTTTTTGAGTAGTTATGAATGTGACAAAGACATAAGAGATCAAATTTGGGGTTTACTTACTAGCGATCTGTTAAAATGGTCTAATCGTAAAAACCATATTAGTTATGTTGACAAAGTTTTTGCTAATAAAGTAAATAAGGCTAAAAGATTCGTAAGTGATAAAAATAATGAGGTGATTATTACTTTTACGGACAAAGGTAAAATTACAGTAGCGTTGGATTATGCTAAGAACGTTAATGACGTAGAAACTATGTTGTCTGATAAGTTTACTTACGAATTATTAGTTAAGAATCCCTTGTTTAACTTACAATCTGACGTACACAGACTTATGAAAATATGGAATGTTGTATTTTTTAATAATAGATTGCATCCTCATTCGATCACTCAAACTAATACTTCTTTACCTAAATTGTATGGATAACCTAAACTTCATAAAATTAATATTCCATTACGTCCACATTAATATGGTTTCGTATGTTAATTCACCGATATATTTTCTAGCAAAACGGTGGTTGAAATTCTTAATTGTATTCCTAAGCCCGAATCATATATTAGAAATTAGCTGGATTTTCTTAGTAATATTAGAGATTTGGGAATTCCTAATGATCATGGTGATCACTGAAGTGTCATGGTCAGTTTAGATGTCAATTCACTCTTTACTAATGTAGTTTCTGATGTACTTCTTAGTGTTTTACTTCAAACTATAGAATGGTTTATGGTTATACCTGTTTTCAATTCAATAATAAGTATTATAAGCACGTATATGGCACTTCTATGGGGTCTCCTATGAGTCCAATTATTTCGGATTTTGTAATGGATCTTGGAATTAGATAGATTAATTTAATTGAGTTTTAAACCGTTATTGTACAAGAGGTATGTAGATGTCTTTACTATCATTACGAAGGACAAAATTGTTGGATGTTTCTAATGAGTATAATGATAGGTTGAACTTTACACATAAGATAGAGGCGAAAAATGTATTATGTTTTTTTGGATTTGAACATTATTAGGGTTAATGGGAATACTACTACAGACTGGTACCATAAACCTACGTTTTCTGAGTGGTTTTTAAATTTTAATTCTAACCATCCTATATCTCAAAGAGGGGGATGGTATGTTCTTTAATCGATAAAATCCTGCTCCTATATCAACCTTCTTTTTATGAAAAAAATATTCAATTAATATGTGTTACATAATGACTTTACGTGGAGTTTCTTAATTTTTATATTAAAAAGCGGTAAAATACTTAATATAATAAGAAGCCGTCGCTCCCAGGAATATGATCATGATGACATATTATACATCACGGCAATTAATGTGGAAAAGTTATTTAATTCAAAAGTGATTAAGCATTGTTATAAAAACCATTAACTTTATAACAGTAAAAAGATTTATTCATCGATAATTTCAAGAATTTGTTAAGGTCATGGACACTGATTTGCAGATGCTATTTATCATCAAGAAGTAAGATGGCTCATAAAGGGGAAAATTCTCCAAAGATTCTACGATTTAAGAATTTAAATACAAATATTTATGAAAACAAAAGGGAAACCTGTGACTGAGTTTGAAGACGAAGATTGCTTTTTTAGTAGACTTATTACAACATTTAAATGATTTATATTTGTGACTTCTAGGAAAAATCAATTTATTCATATGTTCCAAATAATAACAGCGTTTGAAAGAAAATTGGAATTTTAGCATAATCTAATAAAAGTAAAAAAATGACACACTTATTAATAAAAATTTAATTTTTCACAATCATGGTTTATTACTGTCTTTAGCTTATGGCAGTACCTATTTGTGAACAATTATTTTGAAGAATGAAGCATATAAAAACAAAAATAGGACAAGGATCACTGAAAACATCTTTAAAACGCATTAAGAATTGCAACCTTGTCTTGCAACTTTGCATTTGGCTCAATAGCAACCGATATCTAATTGCTTATTCAACAAGAACAAATTCATCCATCTTAGTAATTTGAATATCTCCATCTTTATAAAATCCAAACTAAATGAAACAACACTTTTTAAAAATTCAAAATAAATATGTACCTATACCTAATCTAATAAAAAGAAGTTAATTTATAAGGTAAAACTACATATAGTTGATATTAATTTCAATTTGTTAAAAAAATATTATAATGTGCAGCCCAAAATAAAATTTGTTTTTGCACTGTGGCCCTCAAACGGTCGTAGTTTAGACACCAATATTCTAAATATAAATGAAAGAATTCCCCGCTGTCTCTTTATAATATAAACGCTTTAGCGGTTTATTAATTCCTGGATAAAATGGCAAATTTTCAAATAAAAATATTTTCTCGTCGGATAAAAACGTCTTCTATTTCCTTCGTATCATCGCTCTACTACGATTTTACTATTCTTGAATTTTGTAATCCGTTACTTTCGGTGAAACATATTAATCACTTAAACAATAGTTTATGACTATCCGAACTTTAAATTTAGTAAATTTGTTAAAACTTACTGAGACAGAACGTTTTCGATCGCTATGTGTCGATCTTCACCAGTGTCTCCTGCTTGGAGGTGTTGGGTCAAGCGGTGACGGTTTTGTATGCTATTTTGTATCCTACTTTTTGAACAATATGAAATTTACAGACACACAAAAACACAAAGTACAAACATATTAAACGAACAAACACAATACAAATCACACATACTCTTTGATACTATCGAAAACCTACCTTTAAAACCTACTGACCCAACACCTCCAAGCAGAAGACACTGATGAAGATCGGCACATAGCGATCGAAAACGTTCGGTCTCAGTAAGTTTTAACAAATTTACTAAATTTAAAGTTCGGTTAGTCATAAACTATTGTTTAAGTGATTAATAATTTTACTATTTTTACTCTTAGTACATGGTATACAATACAGAGAACATTTCTGAGTTATAATAAATTTAGAGTTGACTATTATCTTACCTTCAAAATGTTATGTTTTATCATATAAATAAACCGATAAATACAATTTTATAATGTATAGGCCTTTAGGGTATATACGGAATAATTTTACAACAAAATAGTTCATAATAACTGTAATATTTATTTAAAATAATCACTTATATTAAAAACATATTTAGTGAAAGCAGTTTTTCTCTTTTTACGAAATTGAAAAGCTTATGTATCTTTTATAAACAAAATGAGGATAAAGCTAAATAATTTATTACATTCAAGATAGCAGTGGTAAAGTCAGTCACAGATTCCTAGAGGTAAATCACCAGTTTCGATTATACTTGAATAGTATGTTGGCGTTGACTGTGATAAGAATTCTGAGAACTTTCTCCTTCTAAATTCTAAATCATGATTTCTTTATTCTTCGTCAAACAATAAAGCATAAGAACAATTATTTATATAATACTTTGTTTGTAAAGAATCTGCTATTTTTATCAACTACATCATGAAATATTCACAATAGGAAATTTAAAAAAGATTATGGGAGACATGAATGTAGAAAGAGGAGAAACACCACGGCAAAGAAGTTCAACCACTTAGAATAAAAGTTAGCAATATAGGGAACGGACTAATTGCAGTATGTGAACATAAAACTCTGGGAATCATAGACAGATTCCACCAACATCATGAAATAACCAAATGTTCGTGAACACAACCGGCGCTAGATCTGATCACAGTACAATTTAAATATAAAAATTATCGAGATGAGAATTAGAAGAAACTTTCCTGTTATGAAATTTCCGAATAATATGAAGCCTTCGAAACATCCATCACACCTAGGAAAACAGACACTGTAATCGAAACCATAGTGAAATCCCCGTGCCTTTATAACATAATGTACATAATGAAAATACTGTACAAAGAAGTATACTCACTGGAAAATACAAATTAGGAAGAATTACATGACATGGAGGCAGAGGAACGGCAAGATCGGGGCGGAAGTTTACTTACTGTTCTCCTAAGACAAATAATATAGCAATGCACCAATAAATGGAATACTTTGTAACATTATACCGCATAAAATAACCTAAATTAAGAAACGTATATTGACAGTCTCCCTTCATAGCAAATATGTGCACAGCATTCAAGAAACAAACTTGAATATAAATACTCGTAATTGTAAATTAAAAGTTAATCACGGCAATAAAAACCGCTATTTATTAGATTCCGCCGTAATAGTGAAGTTGGGAAAAACAATTTCCGAAGCATTAAAGATGGCTCAACAGCTTAGACAAGAACATTATGTTTCACCAACGCTTTTAAAAATACAGTATTTAATCAATAAATTTAATTTTCTCGTTGATTTAATTGTCCATGACGATGGTTGAATATTTTCGTTTGAGTTAACGACTTACAGAACTTCTAATTGATATAAATTTATGAAAAAATAGATACTAGCGTTTTGTCTTTATCTCTTACAATCTTCCAGACATAATTAAACATAAACACTAACGAGGTCTTAGCGGTACTAATGCAGATCACTTAGAACAACCAAAAACGTTTTGCCAACTATAGGTTTAAAAAAAATTTATTTAAGTTTTAGTTTGTATAAGACTTTAAACTGATGAATTAAAATGATTAAATATTTAGTATTTTCATATTTGTTGATTCCATCTTTACGTGAGCTACTAGTTTTCACTAAACAATTATAAATATTTATAAACTTGCCTATAGTAGCACTTACTTATATTTGTTGAGGAAGGCCGTTTCGGGAGATGTGTCCCATTGTCAACTCAGGCCGTAACTGACCTCAAGGTTTACGTAGGTTAGGGTGTTAGGGTGGAGGTGGGATATTATGGTGGTGTGGGTGTATTTTGTGCGTATTAGGAGTTATGATGTCAAAAAGTGTGTGTGAGTTGTAATGTAATTGTGTATTGAGTATGTGTGTAGGGTGTAGTTTGAAGTGTCTGTATATTTCGTATTGTTCGGTTGTGCGTTGGTTATTTCTGTGTGGTATAGCGTTGGTTATTTCTGTGTTGTTTATGAAGAATTTGTAGGTTAGATGTTATGTCTATGTAGTCATGTGTTGCGGAGTTGAGATTATCGGCGAAGTTTGATTGGTAGTTATTGTTTGTTAGTGCTTTTATATGTTCTTGGTAACCTAACGTATGTAGAAGGACCTCCCTGTTGGGCCTATGTAAAAACTGGGACACGAACTGCAAGTTAGTTTGTAACCTCCAGTGTTGTAAATGTCGTCGATTTTGTTGTTTGGTTTAAACTGTTTATTGAGAGTGTTGTGTATTGAGTAAGCTATTTGTAGTTGTATTTTCGTAGTGTGTTGGTTAGATTGTGGGTTTTGGATGATCTGTATGGTATTGTTAAGTATTTTTACTTTAATATCAACTCTCTCTATTCCATGCAAACTTCTTGAGCTCACGAAAGTCTGCATTTCTTTCTTTAGAAGACTGTTTCTGTAACACACTTCATATTTCAACATTACCAATAATAAAAACTGTGAAAATGTTATCCTTTCCTAATCCTATTAAACCTGTTATCAATGTATCAACTTCTATAAATCCTTGAGTTTCTATTGTCTATACAGATAAAAGAAATACACTTCGATTATATTCGCTATTATATTTATAAAAATAGCGGGTAAATTAAGTGGTGACGAGATTATGGGAATTTCAAAGTTGATTGTTTTCCGGTTACTGAAAGTACTAACTTCTGATAACCATAACTCAGGTCGTTACTCGAGTTCATGAGGAAATGACTTTTAAAAACTCGCGGCGCGCTCGGGGCCAGAAATTCGCATTCAGGTCAAACAACGAGGAAAGTAATAGCGAAACGATATTGCAGACAGTGTAGTGTCGGCTGTGGAGTGAATTGAATGGTACAAGAACACGTTTCTGCTAATTGGTGAGAACGTCATTTTGATTTGTATACTCATAAAAATAGTTTCATATTTAGAAGTGTAGGCATTTAATTACGTAAATGGTTCTCTTAAAATTGAACACATTTTTTATCTTTAAATTGTAGAGTTGAACTTGGAAAAATATTATTTTATTCTACTTTAATCTATTATTAAGTTTATCTCGAAATATTAAATGTATTAAAAGTATTAATTAGGGTTATCATGAGGGGAATCAGAGTCATACTACAGGCGTTAATCAGATAATCAGAACCTGAGATATAGGATTCAATGTGATTTTACACAAATTTCTTCCTTTTGAAGTTATTTTTTAAAACAGACGAATGACTTCTCATATATTTTTTCCAGATAAAAGTTTTTCCTCATATGTGCCGTCCAGATCAAACAATTTTGGTCAGTGATTTTGTTTGTTTATTTTCAGTAGATCCCTAATCTTTGAATCATTGTAAATTATAATATTGTAAATTATCATTTTTAAAACGGAGACAAACATTATAAAAATATATAATAGTAGGCCTATATTTTTCAATTGCACATATACCTCTATTGTTTCAAGTTATAAGAATTTAGATTTTTTTTTATTGCTATCATTTAGCAAAACCACAACTAAGGGATTTTTTTCAGCAGACTCGTTTCGAACCAAATTCATGGATTTTTCATTGCTGCGGATCACGGACAAAACTGTTCCTCAAGTGTGTTATATTATGTCTTGTCCGTGGCACAGCAGGGGTCACCAACCTTTTTTACTCAAGGGCCACATCGAAAACTTTTGGAGGGAAGGCAATATTTCAAGGCAGAAAGTCTAGCCCCTCCCCCATAGACGTGTTTTTCTAATCAAGAGCTCAGTGGTGGTTTTTGAGAATGTATTGTTTAATTTTTTACTTGTTTACAGCTAGTTTTACACTTATAGAGAAAAGACGTGGCAGGTGAAAGACGAGTACTGTACTTATATTTAATGGTAAGAATGCTTAAAAGGAAATATTTTACCAAATAAAAGTTTTTTCAAAATCTGTTCACCGGCCGGATGTAGCCCGCAGGCTTAAGGTTAGAGATACCGGACTTACAGCATTGAACAATGAACCGCTTTAGTCCCGAACGCGTTTGCTGAAAAATATCAGGAAGTAGTGGCAAGTGATGACAATAAAAATAATTGTTGAATACCTCAAAATTTTCATCACAAAAACTTCAAGGTTTTGTTTTATATTGTTCAAAACTAATTATTTGTCTCTTCGAAATATATTCCCTGCTTGTCGCAACTATCCAGTGTCGCAACACAATAGACGTTAGTTAATGATAATGTTCCAGTCTGTGACATTACATTGCTATCTTGGCTAGCTTTAATATGACGTGTGTGAAACAGTCTGATTCGTCCCACACGATATTTTTTTCGAAACGAATGAGGAATAAAGTCAATTTAAACAATGAAATTTGCTTTGGTACATAAACAAAATATCAACAAACAACGCGTACCAACAAACTGCCGAATGGAACAGCTGACGATGCCGGTGACGTTACGTGGGAGTGACTCTAACTGGAAACCTTGACCCTAGCCGCTAAAGCTTGATCTAGCAGCTAGTTTTTTAGTATCTGCCTTCTACGCTAGTATCTGGTTCTCCAGTGCTACTCATGCTGAAGATGGGAAATTACCTCCAGTCTGCTGTTGTGATTGCCACTGCGTGTGTGTACCTTAGTAGACGTGATATTTTGTTAAGTATAATCAAAATAAGTGTGCACGTAGCAGGTTTAAAATTGTTAAGAAGGGAATGGAGGAATTGGTGACGGAATGGATTGAAGAAGGGATTTGTTCTGAGAATAATCATGCCTTATTTGTGAACTTGCAGCAAAAGACCCAAATTCATATCTGAATATGCTGAGATTTTCTGAATTAAACCTTACGACCTCTTTGAAATGGTAAAACAACTGATACAGAAAAAGGACACCGACATGAGGCAAGAAATACCTTGTAAAACTGAACTAGAAAAAACTATGATTCTTGGTCACTGGTTTATAGTCGCTTACATCTTTCAATATTTTAGCCGAAGCCAAAACTGGCACTGCACTGCTGCTCCAGTCAGGCGGAACTGGAATGGCAACCGGAACTAGAGACGTCATGACCTGCTAGTGACCTTACAAACGCTGGCAATATTAAACCAATTCAATCCTCCAGCGGTTATAGATCCCAGCGCATGTGAATGTTCCTAGATGCTGAAACGGCAGTCAGTCACACTATGCTGGTTTTCTGCTTGTTTTAGCTGCTTGTTACTAACGTTGAAAAACCAGCTAAGTGTGACAGTCAGGTGCTTAAAAAATATCTAAAACCTGGGGTTCTCAAAATATAACACTGGGCTCTATAACACTAACTTCAGGTCGCGCACCCTCCCATTTATGTTTGGTCAATAATATGAGTATGATACTGAAGATAATTAGGCCAATTAGGGTCGTTTAAAAGGTAACTATAATCTGGATGATCTATAAATGACAATTTAATAATGAGTTATTGATGAAATCTAATTATACTCTATATTTGAATTTTGAAAAATTGTTTTGCAAACCTAATGTCATTGTACTAACCTTTTTCTTGCGGTATTTTAGCAACCCTCTAGCGCCTTGTTTCTTTTACACACAACAAAAAAATATATTTAGTGACAATTTACTTAGTAATATATCTATTGCGTTGAAAAATTAAAAACCTTGGATTTATTATATTATTTTTACGACTACCTTTGTACTGTGCCGCTCTTTGTCAGCATTCAGCATTTTAAGAATTCAGTTCCATATTCTATCTAACTAAGCAATAATTTTATGTTACATAATGTCCCTAACAAATTTTTGTTTAATTCATTGAATTTATCTTGAATTATTTGAATAATTAACGAGAAATTGATTTGCAGAAATATTTTGTTTTAAACCGTTGTTACATAACCTAATCATATTACCTATATCTATAAAAATGAATGTGTGCGTGTGCGTGCGTGCGTGCGTGTGTGTGTGTGTGTGTGTGTGTGTGTGTGTTATAGACGCCTAAACCGCTGAACAGAATTTTATGAAATTTGGAGGGTTTGTTTAACATATTCCCAAGATCGTTTCTGAAACGTTTAGTGATTTCTTACATAGGGCTTCTCCCCAGTGGCTTAGGATGGTTCAAAATCCGATGAACGTATGTTTGTGTGTATGTATGTATGTTATAGGCGCCTAAACCGCTGAACACAAGTTAATGAAATTTATTGGGATTGTTTGACATATTCCCAGGATGGTTCGTTTGAGGTTTGGTGTAGATCCATCCACAGGGCTCCGCCCCAGAAGTTTAGTATGGTTCCAAAACTGATATTTGTATGTAAGTATGTATGTATCTTATGGATGCCTAGACCACTGAACAGAAGTTAATGAAATTTGGAGAGATTTTTTTTTAACATATTCCCAAGACGGTTCATGTGAAGTTTGGTTCAGATCCATTCACAGGGCTCCACCCCAGAGGCTTACAATGATCAAAAAACTGTAGATCTATCCACAGGAAGCCCTTAGTGTAGTGAGTTTAAAAACATTATGTGATTTTTCTATCTTTTATAGTTTAAAAGATACAAAAGTTCCAGTACGGCGCGTTCCCCACGACGTTCCCCCCTCTCCCCCCGTTATGTCGACCTCGTGAGGGGGAAACGACATACGTTTTTACAATCTCCTAAGTGCCCAGAACAATAATCTTAAATAAAATTGTATTTTAGTTAATGATCAAACCCCTGTACTTTCTGCTATACTTTAAAAATTGTATATAAAATTGTGTTCCTTTAGATTGGATTTTATTCTTTATAAATGCATTTCAGAAATACATAATATTTTTAGTAGAAAATGAAAAAACAATTTTCCGTATTAAAATAGCTGCCGTAAAGTCTACTGCTGATCGAACGATTTTTCCTACTGACAAACATATTCCCACAAATAGGAAATTACATCTGTTTACCAATACCATGATTATACCAAAAATTAACGTTATTTTAGTATATATTTTTGTGTCTATGAATTTGAACAAATATTTTTTAAATTCCAGAAACCTCAAACAAACTTCATCTTAGTCTCCGGCTTACGTTTCCCGCAATGGAATATTTTCCAATGAAAATTCACGAAAAACCAAAGTGAAAATAAATGTTTTAAGAAAAATAATTTTTTACTCAGTAGGTGCTATAGTATGCATTTTTACGTGAGCCATTATTGCCACTAATTACTCCAACCATTATTGAAGCCCTTAGTTTAAGGAGTATAAAAACATTTTTATGGTTTTTCTATCTTTTATAGTTTAAAATATACAAAGGCTCCAGTACGGCGCGTTTCCTCTCTTCCCCCGGTATCTCGACTTCGTGAGGGGGCAACGACATACGTTTTTACAAACACCCAAGTACCCACAACAATAATCTGAAACAAAATTGAGTTAGGCTTTCAGTGCATGCTCAACCCCCTTTAGATATCTAGACTAGTACGACAATGCGCAATGACGTATACTTTTATCCAGTATTAATATTACTTCTACAATAGTATAGACAGTTGTTATATAGTATTTTCATTATACAAATATGTATTTCCACTTTTTAGAAGTGTTAGAGCGTAATTTTAATAAAAATAACTAGTTTTTTAGAGTTATTACTGAAACAAAACTATAGTGAAACCTCAGTTTTGGAAAAAACATTTTTAACTAAAACGGTATTACAGATATATATTTTTTAAAGGCCATATTTTTGCGAGTTGAAAAAATTTGTTGGTTATTCTATCATGTATTGGTTAAAAGATACAAGGGTTCCAGTACAGCGGAACAGTTCCAAACATGGCCTCCCCAGCCATGTTCCCCCTCCCCCTCCCCCTCGTATGTAGATCACGCGAGGGGGCGACGACATACGATTTTACAATCACCCAGAACAATAATCTGAAATAAAATTGCGTTAGGCTTTCAGTGCATGCTCAACCCCCTTTAGATCCTGGACTAAAACATCCATCTCCCAGACGCTATCTTTTACTTAAATATAAATAAAACGAGATCCATTGCATTCATTCTAATGGTTATCTAGATATGCCTCGGTCAAACCCTTGCACAAGAAATGACTCATCTGTTATCAACAATTTACACATTTCATGGTTTGACAAGTTGTTTACACAGCTGCACGTCCCTACGTCCTTAGTGGGGTGTTCGATATTTGTAATAATGATTCAGTGCAAGCAGTTTCTCAAACTAAAAATCTTGTACCTAATCAAGATGTTAAATACAGGCATCAGAGGTACAATCTTCTTCCTACCAGACATTTCTCAAAAACTAATGCATCTGTTTTATAATCTCTTCATTTTCTACTTTTTAGCTTAAAACTCATCAAAAACCCTAATTAAAATTCTTGCTCTCAAATTCTAAATCTATGTTTTTACATAGTTTTTATTGGTTTTAACTGAAGAATCTGCTCTGGAAGTGTTTGTACATCTTCGTATATCACTTCGTATAAAATTACGTTATTATTTGGTGAAATTTATATGAAATTATATAATACATAAGTAAAACTGATATTTATACACACTCCAAAATAATAAAATTTCATTGTTTGAATTTTAAAATATAGACTACTTATTTTATTAGTACTTTTCTCATCTCACCATTGTTTCGGCTTCTCACGAAATAAAATCTTATAAATGACAACTCAAGAACTACTTATACCGCTCAAATAAACATAAAGGTAGTGGAACTTTTAGACCTTTTTCTTGGTCAGTTTGATAATATAAACAAAAATACTAAATGACAAAATGATGAAAAATTTGGTACTTACGAGTACATACATATTTGCGTATGTATTATACGGAGATCACTATTATAATGGCTCTAATGGCTAGGTTAGGTTATCATAAATATGTTTCTATTATTTACCTGTTACATTATGAATCGATAAATATGTTACTATTACTTCTCTGTTACATCAAGAATCGGATGTGTGTAAGTGCTTGATAGAGAAACAAGAGGCATCCAGGTACCACCGAAATGTATATGTGGAGCGATTGAGACAGACCGACTGGCGATGCGTTCTACTCAATTCTCCGTAACATCGCGTTTTTGGGAGGTAGAGAACAAGAACCCATCGTCATAATGACAAGTAATTTTCACATTAAGTCAAATAAAGCTTGTCCTGAATAAATATTTAGTGTTATTACGTCCCCCGCAAAACAACCTCTAAATCTAGTAGCCTTCGTATAATACGTAAGTTCCATGCCGTTATCCCAAACAAAAAGGTGTTGAGGTTAGAACTTTAGACTCTTTTTCCTGATCAGTTTGATAAAATAAACAAAATTACTAAACGAAAAAATGATACAAATTTTTTTTAAAAAATCATCTTTTACGATAATTATTAGCATAAAAAGTTTAATCAAATATTGCTCTCAAACAATGTTGATGCGCAACTTGCTTCATACAAGCCACCTTGGCACCCTGGTACGTCTGTTCAAAGGTAGCATAAATATCTTAGGCAAAACATGAAAATATTGTGTAGCTTATTTTATGAAATTTAAATGAATATATGCCCTATATATTTACAAAGTCTATTTAGATTGCCGATTTAATTTAAATTCTTCCATTTTAAGTTTAAAGAATGACTAATTTTAATGGTATAAAGCAGGCTCAGTTTACTTTATAAGTATTATAAGCTACTACTTATAAAGTAGCATAGTACAGTCACAGAGTGAATAGAACTATCTTTAATAAAAGTCGAATGGATATAATGGTCAAAAATATTTTTTTATTTTTATATTTTTTCAATCCTCAAAATCTAACTTTTAAAAGATATAATGTTTAATTTGAACAAATGTTTTAGTAGTTATGGCCGTTTTTGTGAAGCTTTACAGCCACAGTTTTCTAACAATGTTTCGAGAATCACAACCGAAATAAAATGTGTGCGGTACAAAAAATACTTAAGGGACGTGGTGCTTCTTATCCGTCTGTTGTGGCAGATCAGCCATAAGGGACTATATTCTCAAATGAAAAATTACTGTGTGTAAGCCATGTACAAAAGCGCATGGGGAGATCCGATTGAGAACATTGAAAACCAAAATGAGCAAATTATTACCATCAGGTGGGTAGACAGTCGGAGGTCAAGGCAGTCTTGCTGATACAGTCATCAATAAGATACAAATTTATTATGGCCTGGCCATTAGATGGCATGTGAATACATCTGATGAAGAAATGAAAAAGGGCTGTGGGCTGAATTCGTTCACTTGGCTTCATTGAATGAAAATCCTTCCCAAGGTTTGTACCCCCCCCCCCCCCGGGTGAGGACAGTTGGTATGGAAAGCATATTTTCAGGTTTTTAGCTGATCCAAGGCTGGTAATCAGGCGCTTACATGGTGACAGCCAGAATCCTTCTGAATCATTGAATTATATTATTTGGTCTAAGATTCCAAAATCAACTTTCGTCCAGAGAAGTACCCTAGAATTTAGAATTTAGCAATTTAGAATTGCTACATATAATGAAGGCAATATCGTAAATGATGGTAATGTTTAGTTTTAGACAAATTAGGCATATTACTAGGCAACAATCGCAAGTACAGATGAACTAAAAATTAAAAAGCGAACAAAGCGGTTGAGGAAATGTCGTCAAAATAAAACCCTAGCAAAGAAGAGGCTGGATGTCATGTTTGAAGAGGAAGAGGCCAATGACAGTACTTCCTATGGGGCTGGGGTGTATTTAGGAAGGCTACTTCTATAATTATAGAACTAGTGTTGTTTTTATAGGCCTACCCTAATTTTTTTGTCTTTTTCTGTAAAATAAGATTGTTAATGTCTCAATACACATATCTCTGAAACTATAAGTAATATTGACATGATTAAAAAAAAAAAAATGTTCCTTAGATCGAGTATTATGTTTAAAGCAAAGGAATTTTGTAAATTTTAATTTTTTTAAAAATTGAAATTATTGAAATTCAGAGCAATTTTTAGACCGATTAGAAAAAAAATTTGTAACTCAATAGGCATAGCATATTTTTAATAAACCTTTGCTGAAATAATAGTAACTAACATAAGATAAAAATAGTATGTTAATATCTCTTATAGTTTCTGAGTAATGTGTACTGAAAACTCGCAGATTTTACATTGGTTAGATACAACCATCCAACTGCCATTATAACAGTTTTATTAAGGATAAAATGATATGTTTTCCTTTTTATTGTTTGTTACCTTTCCATTTTCTTATACTTAACACTAATTCAGTATGTATTTGTAGAAATAATATCTACTATTATAATAGAATGTACTATAGAAATGCCATGTAAATGTATTGATATTACTATAATGTCTTGTACAGTGGGGTAATCATGGAATCTTCAAGTTTTAAATCAATTTTCTTGGTTTCCCAAATACTGGGAATCGCAATGTCTATCGTCACTTTCTACTATGTCATTGCCTACAGAGAAGGCCTATCAGTGGAGTTCAATTGGCATATCATCTCTGGTACTGTAGGTTTTGTCTACTTCTTCGGATTCGGTTTGTACCATTTTTTACATTTCGTAAAAATTCTAAAATTTATATCTAATCACTAAGAATAAGGGAATGTTCAGGAAAATAAAATGTTCTTATAATCCAACTAAAGAATATGTCCCCTTCTAATTATCAATCCTGCATTTTCCAATTCCCTTTCTTTTTCCTAATTCTATTTAATATACACCCTCCCTTAGATTTATAGTATCTCTCTATAACCCACAGAGATGCAATCCTGCACAAATATGTCATCATCACCATCCTTTTCTTATCTAGAAGCCACCATCTTTTTTTCAACAGTGTCAAAATAAATTGTAATCTTTACCTCATAACTTTAAATCATTAATTTATTAACAATTAACTCTCCCCCATGATTTTTATTTTGTTAACTTGTGAAGATAGGCAAATTTCTATTTATAAAAGACCAGGAGGGAATTACCTAAATCTTAACCAACTAGTTGATGTAATAGTTTTAAGAATTTCTCAGTGTTGTAAACTGAATACAGTATTTTAATATGTAATATAAAAATAACTTATAGAATAATGAATGTTCTGTAATAAAAGAAAAAAATAACCGGATAATATATGAATTATTGTTTTTTTTATAACAATAATTCAATTTTCAAGAACAATTAGTACACATTGCTTGTTGTAATCATTTCGAATTCACTGATTAAACTATAATTAAAGATACTTAACTACATGAATTCGCTTAGTTAAGTATCATTTAATTATAGTTTATTTAGTAAACTTTGTACTTCACATGATTAAGAATGCATTGAACTGAAACACATCTATTGAGAAATATGCATCACAGTAGAGGAAGGTAGTAGTTTAGGGCAAGTGTTAACTGTAAAATTAATAAATAAATATCTTACACAAATAAGGTAACCTCTTTTAAAAATGCAAAACCTTCTATGGTCTTTTTGAGAAACACCAGTTAACATGTAAAATTTTAATATTGTGTAAAAACTAGAATTGCCTGATTAATATTCAAGTAGAGGAA
This sequence comes from Prosapia bicincta, assembly GCA_036971475.1. Classification (NCBI taxonomy): domain Eukaryota; kingdom Metazoa; phylum Arthropoda; class Insecta; order Hemiptera; family Cercopidae; genus Prosapia; species Prosapia bicincta. The sequence continues at coordinate 34,990,872 of JBAIZL010000005.1, forward strand.
TTTCTAACAAGTCATTTCATTTGTTGTTTTGTAAAAGATTCAAATATTTAATCTTATTTAGGTAAAACTTTTCTTTAAATTTATAGATTGATATAATTTAAATACAGTATAACTAAAAGTACTATGTTTATAATATTGTGTTTTATGTTTCTACTTCGATTCTAGAATTACTCACTTATCGCTTTCTAAGATGGATTTCAATAAAAACGTTGCATCTTCTTCACGCTGGAGTCGGAGCTCTTTAAATTTATAGATTGATATAATTTAAATACAGTATAACTAAAAGTACTATGTTTATAATATTGTGTTTTATGTTTCTACTTCGATTCTAGAATTACTCACTTATCGCTTTCTAAGATGGATTTCAATAAAAACGTTGCATCTTCTTCACGCTGGAGTCGGAGCTGTAATTATAGTGTGCACTGTTATTGTCTTTCTAACAGTTTACCGACCACGCAACCATAATAGACCTGATGCTAAGAACTGGACTACAATGCATGATTGGTTCGGTATAGTTACATCACTTTTATTTGTGTCACAAGTAAGTTTTCTAATCAACCATTTGACAAACATTGACACTTTTCACAGCATCCCTTAGCAATATTTATAAAATTAAAAAAAATTAATAACATGAGAAAATATGACTGAACAAACATATAACAGTAATGAAATTAACATATTAAAAGAGTGGGTCATTGAAAAGTATTTGATTTTAAAAGTATGAGTTTCTGCCAACTACTGATATAAAACAAATCTTATCTATGGTAGTGGAAAAGTAATTTTTTTTAGATATCTGTAACTTTTCTAAATTTTCTCTTCCTCTACCCCAAACATATATGTATATGCACACACGCATGCACGCTGGCAGGCAGGCAGAGAGACGCACGCACGCACACGCACACACACACGCACACGCACAGGTATATTAGAATATAAGTTTAATGAAATGAAAAACTTTGTAATTGTAAGTTATATTTTTCTTATTACCATATTTATGGAAATCGTTGATAATTATAAAATTGATCAATCTACAACAATAAAATATCGATTTTAATCCATTGAAACCTTTTAAAGAATTTGGATATTGATTCTTAAAGCTGTTTAAATTACGTAAAATCATGAATTTATTAATTTTTTAATATTATCATTAGTAACTAAGCGTTCTTGAAATATATTTAAAAATAACTTATACAACTATAAATGGTCTGTAATAAAAAAAAAAAACACTTACTAAAAGGAGGAAGCTATTTTAGTAACTACAGTTTACTATTTTTTATTTAAGGTAGTACCCATGTCATAAACAGCTTACTTATTTACCATATAAAAGAATTTCATTTGATAATAATTATAATAAGAATAACAAATAAATATTCTCTGTTTAAAAATAGAATTACCTAAGTTTTAAATTTATCCTTTACAAGATCAAGTTTAAATTTATTTTCCTTAATGATTTTTGTATTTATATTACTAAATAAATGCTACATTTCTCAGTCTATTTCTTGTGATGGATTTAAAAAGTAAACAAGTTTTAAAAAAATTGTTAAATATATGTCCATGCAAGAATTCATATTACTACTGGCTAAATATCAATAAGGCAGTTCATTGATAACATTTTAAGCAAAATAGCAGAGATTAAGCACTTAATGTTGTACCAGACCTCCATTAAATTAAGCATGTAAGCATCCTGATGATAGGCAACCTTGCTTATCAGTGATCATTTTCAGTGAGCAAGTGTGTGATGAAGATGAAAACCCAAAGTGCGAAGAAGAGAGCTCTAAGGGGACACAACATATCAGTTCTTAACATTGCAGTAGCCACTTTTGGTTGCCAAATATTTTGTCGCCTATTTGTAAAGCCATATGAGGTAGACAGATGTATTTAGGCAATGGTTTTGTTGAAGTTAGTGCATCAAAGCTGCAACTAGGAGGGTTTAGGGTTCTATAGTTTCTTTTTAGTCTTTATAGGGTACAAAAATACTTTAAAATTAACAATTTTAATATTAATTGTAAACTCTTATAAGGAAATTCATACATAACTTCAAAAAATTTTTCAATATAAAACAATTTCACAGGAACCTTAAACTTGTTAGAAAACTGTAAGTTCAATGTCTGTAAGACTTCAATATTCGTAGCTTTGTTTGGTGATACTGTACCTCTATATTTATTAAATAAATTTCAGATGAAAGCATTAACACACTAGCTGTGAACTAAATCAATGACAGAGTCGCTGTAAAAGAGAATGAAGTCCTTAATAAATGTTTTATTCAGTATTTCTTTCTGGAATTATAATGTATTAAAACGAACTTTTTTCTCTTGCCAACTTTCAACTTAATATTTCAAATGTTATCTTACGATATATAACTAAATGATATATTACGATAAATATATATATATATATATATATATATATATATATATATATATATATATGAAGTTGATATATTACTATTGTAAATACTTTTATCACCTTAGGCACCTTTCGCTCACTTGACCATTGTCGAATCACTTATCTAGAGTTGTTTACCTTGGTAGGTGTTAAAATCTTGATATTTTACGCTGTCCATTATTTTTCCGTTGCTTCATATATATATATATATATATATATATATATATATGATGGAGAGTTATTATCTGGAGTACATCCGTCTATTCTGCAGTGAATAAAATCGCAGTTTTGACGTATTGCTAGAATCTCATCTGGCATTGACGAGGTGAACCCAACAACAGTTGACTCGCTCTTCAACTGTTGTTGGGTTCACCTCGTCATTGCTAGATGAGATTCTAGCGAAACGTCAAAACTGCTATTTTATGTACTGCGGAATGAAATAATGTACTCCAGATAATAACTATTCATCATATTTTTCCATCTGTGAAGGAATATGTATCACTATATATATATATATATATATATATATATATATATTTAAGATCAAATAATACACACAAATACAGGAATATTTAATTTATTGAACAATAAACTCAAAGCTTTTCGTTGGCTTACATTACCAACATCTTCAGGAGTTACAATATTAAGATTCTTAATATTGTAACTCCTGAAGATGTTGGTAATGTAAGCCAACGAAAAGCTTTGAGTTTATTGTTCAATAAATTAAATATTCCTGTATTTGTGTGTATTATTTGATCTTAAAAATATTCTAACAGGAAAACACATTTGATATTCTATATATATATATATATATATATATATATATATATATATATATATATATATTTAGGTTAGTTTTGGTTGGTAAAGATTATTTGGATTTTTTGAACTAGGAGACTGACAGACTTACCTTGGTAAGAGTCCACACTGTAGTCTTGAAATAGACAATAATGGTATTTATTTTATTTCATTCTCTCATATTTCTTTTTGTGTTTTCTCTTCGATTGACAAAGACCACTGTGTGGTTGAAATATATCATTGTTTAAGTGCTTTTATGTGTTTCTATTTCAAGACTACAGTGTGGACTCTTACCAAGGTAAGTCTGTCAGTCTCCTAGTCCAAAAAATCTATATATATCTATGTGTGAAGATAATATTATTACTTGTAAATAATTTTTTTCCACCACTAAGTGCAACACTTTTACCTTATATGATGAGGACCTTTAGGTCACTTGACCATTGTTGAATGACTGAATAATTTTTCTCTATTTTTCTGGTGTGGATGTGGATGTTCGGTCCGTGATGTTGGTATTTGTTGACGTCATACATATTTCTTCTTGAGCCGTATATATAATGTTTTTGAATAGTACGTCGTCAACAAATACCAATATCACGGACCGAACATCCACATCCACAGCAGAAAAATAGAGAAAAATTAATCAGCGATTCGACAATGGTCAAGTGACCGAAAGGTGCCTCATCACATAAGGTAAAATTATTGCACTTAGTGGTGGAAAAACAATATTTACAAGTAATATTAATAACTTCATAAAGTCAGTGCAAAGGAAAAATAATGGACAACGTGAAATATCACGATTTTAACACCAACCAAGGTAAACAACTCTACTGGAAATATCTTAATCTCAACATCAAACTCCTAAATAATGGACAACGTGAAATATCACTATATATATATATATATATATATATATATATATATATATATATATATATATATATATATATATATATGAAGTTAATATATTACTATGTGAGTAATTTTATCCACCATTAAGTGCAATAATTTTACCTTGAGTGATGAGGCACCTTTCGGTCGTTGACCATTGTCGAATCACTGATTTTTCTGTGCTGTGGATGCTCGGTCCGTGAAGCCGGTGTTTGTTGACGTTACGCGCACTTTTTCTTGATCTGTGTGTATGATATTTCTGTATAGTATGTCTTCTGTATATGTTGTTTGTAGATTCATTAAGTTGTTGTGTATGTTTTTATAAATGTGGTATTTTTCTAGTGAGTTTAGTTCTATTGGGTTGTTATTTATTTCCAGTATGGTTAGGTTATTTTCGTAATTTGTTATTTCGTGTTTATGGGATATTAGGTGTGCTGCAACATTTGATACTTTAGAATTTTTGTTTTTGAATGCTCTATAATGTTCTTCAAATCTTATTTTAAATGTTCTGGTTGTTTTTCCTATGTAAAAAGCGTTACAGTTGTTGCATGTGATTTTGTAAATTCCTGATAGGTTATGTTTTTCTGAATTTGTTATGTGGTTTGTGTTATTAAGATATTTTATTATTTTGTTGTTTGGTTTGTAAGTTGGAGTGTAGTATTCTTTGTTGTATATATTTGTTATTTTTTCTATTTTGTTATTGGTGTATTTATATTTTAGGTAGATTTTTTTATTTTTATTATTTTCGTGTTCCGGTTGTAGTGTTGTGTTGAGGTTAGGTTTTTTTGTGAATTTATTGTATATATTTTTTATAATGTGTTTGTTGTATCCATTTTCTATTGCTATTTTTGTAATGTTATCTAATTCTTCATTTAATTTTTGTTTGTTATCCTGTGTGTATTTTATTGCTTTATTTATCATGTTACTGTAAGTGTTAATTTTGTGTGTCCAGGGGTGGTTAGATTTGTAGTATATTGTGGTGTTGTTGGAAGTAGGTTTCCTGTATACTGTAGTTTCTATTTTATTATCATTTATATTTAAAGTAATGTCGAGGAAGTTGATTGTTCTATTTGTTTCTGTTTCAACGGTGAATTGTATGTTTTCGTTGTATGTATTTAGTTTGTTTAATATTATGACGTGTTCGTTGTGAATGGTAGGTTGGTATATTACAAGTATATCGTCTACATATCTTGTCCATAGTGAGATATTGTGTGTGTTTATTATAGGTTTAATTATTATTTGTTCAAAGTGTTGTAAATATATTTCTGACATGACAGACGATATGGGTGAACCCATGGGGAGTCCTGTTGTTTGTTTATAATATTTATTGTTAAATTGGAAGTAATTTTGGTTACATATGTGTTTGGTTAGCGTAATGATACTATCTATTATGTTTCTTTTTTCGTTATTGTGTATCAGTTTGTTTTTTATTATTTCTATGGTTTCTTCTATTGGGATACTAGGGTACATGTTAGCTATGTCATAACTTATTATTTTTGTGTTGCTGTTTGTTTTTATCGTTTTTATTTTATTAATTAATTCGTATCCATTTTTTACATTGTGCCTCATCACTCAAGGTAAAATTATTGCACTTAATGGTGGATAAAATTACTCACATAGTAATATATTAACTTCATAAAGTCAGTGCAACGGAAAAACAATGGATAATGTTAAATATCAAGAATATATATATATATATATATATATATATATATATATATATATATATATATATATATATATATATATATATATTAACATTTATTTTATATACGTTTTTTATTTTATCTATTAGGTTTAGGCTACTTTTTATTCTACAATGATTATTAAATATTATATGGTTTTGGATAGTTTTGTAGAGGAATTTGGCTAGAAGAAGAGAAGGGGCGCTTATGTGGTTGACTAGTGGACGTATTGGGATGTCTGTTTTGTGAAGTTTGGGCAGGGCGTTTAGTTTAAGGGCTATTGGTTTTATTTGGTTTAGGTGCTTTTTGTGTAGTTTGAGATTTAAAATTTTTTTTTTTTGGTTACTTCTTTGATTTGAGCATTGTATTTGGTTGTTGGGTCTTCTTTTAGTGTAATGATGTTGTTATTTTGGATGAAATTGTGTACTTTTTTGTTCAGGTCTTTATTGTTAATACATCAATATCCCACACAATTCCACTTTAGTCTCTTTCGATATATGAAATCTATATAACAACATCCCCATTCCAGAAACCATCAACATCCTCAAAAACATGCTTACAGACACAAGTACACCACATACACACATTGACGAAATCATCCACCTTACAAAATTAGTCACATCGCAAAATTACTTCACCTACAATAACACATTCTACAACCAAAAAGATTGCCTACCTATGGGTTCCCCCATAGCTAGCATTTTAACAGATATATTCATAGATCATATTGAACAAAACCACATTTTACACAACAATAAATACTCAGACAACGTCATTTACTGGTACAGATACGTCGATGACAACATAATACGAGCATTATATCAAGATAACACACGCCGAGCACACATATTTTTAAAACACCTTAATTCCATACAGCCAAAACTAACATACACCATCGAAACAGAACAACAAAACTCTCTCAACTTCCTAGACCTAACAATTAAACGTACAGACAAACAAACACATAAATTCAACATATACCGCAAACCTACTAGTACCAATACAACCATTCACAGTTCCTCAAACCACGCACAACAACATAAACTAGCCGATTACAACACCATGATATGTCGCCTGCTTAAAACACCGTTAGACAAAGAAGAACACTACCAGGAGTTAAACACCATAAAATATATAGCACAAACTAACGGATACAACAAAAAAATGATTGACAAATTATACAACCACCTAAAAAATAAACCTATAACCCAAATACAAACACACAACATGAAAATCCCATAAAATACTTATCAATATCATACATATCATCCAAAACTCATAATATAACCAACACACTACGAAAATACAACTACAAAATAGCCTACTACACACACAACACTCTCAGTAAACAATTAAAACCGAACAAAAAAATCGACGACATTTACAACGCCACTGGAGTTTACAAACTACTTGCAGTTCGTGCTCCAGTTTTTACATAGGCCAGACAGGGAGGTCCTTCTGCAAGAACAGATAAAAGCACTAACAAACAATAACTACCAATCAAACTTCACCGATCATCTCAACTCCACGAAACATGACTAGATAGACATAACATCTAACCTACAAATTCTTCATAAACAACACAGAAATAACCAACGCCGTACAACCGAACAATACGAAATATACATACACCTCAAACTACACCGTACACACATAATCAATACACAATTACATTACAACTCACACACACTTTTGACATCATATCTCCTAATACTCACAAAATACACCCACACCACCATAATAGCCTACTCCCACCCCCACCCTAACCTATGTAAACTTTGAGATCTGTTACGGTCTGAGTTGACAATGGGACACATCTTCTGAAACGGCTGTCCTCAACAAATATAAGTAAGTGCTACTATAGGCAAGTAGATATTTACAAGTGTTTGGAAAAAAACATACTTAAACATTATGAAAATATGTAATGGGATATATTTTTTTAGTATATATTTATGTTTATCATATTTAGAGTAATACATCAAGGAGTAAACTAGATTTTACTCATTAAACTACTATTACATATTTTGAATTTTCAGTGGGTGTTCAGCGTTACAGCTTACCTCTACCCAAAGCTATCTGTTTCAATCAGAGTTGGTTACCTACCTTTACATGTGTTTGTGGGTCATGTTATCTTCTTATTATCTGTGCTCACGTGCATATCAGGTTTTATAGAAATGTCGTAAGTATTTATTTAATCACAAGTTGTAGTGAGTAATGCTAGTTTTTTTGTACCTCTTTAGAAGACTTTTTATGAGGAATTTTATTTACAGGTTTGGATAGTGAAAAGAAAGATTTAAGTATTATATTCTATTTTTACAATTAAAACCTGAATTGAATAATTTCTTATGTCATGATATAATATCAAAGGCAAGTTCATAATACATTTAATATTTGGTAACACAGAATAGTTGAGAATTTAATCTGCTTGATCATTGTTTGTACACAATATTTATACATAGGTCTATATGTGCTCTATGTGTTGATTTTTAGACAAAAAGTATATTATGTTTAAATTTAAAAAAATAAAAATAAAAGACAAAACAAAATAAACTTTGAAAAATACCACCAAAGTACAAAAAAAATATTACAGTAGACCAAATGTTATAAACTAATTGAAGAGAGGCTTGGATACCTTAGGGTATCCTGAGGTTTTTTCCATGTACATACTAGAAACGTGGGAGCAAGAAGACATTTTTGCCATTCCATCAAGAATTATGATATGGATTTTAATTGATGAATATTTCAATTTTTTATAAATTATCTCTTACTTAACTACATATTTTAGTTGCTAGTTGTAATCATCTTGAAATCACTGATTAAACTATAACTACAAGACACTTAACGGAGTAAATACCTAAGGGCTTACTATCTAACGCGTTTCGAAACAATCGTTTCTTTTACAAAGCAAAGTAGAATAGAAGCTTTGCCTCGTAAAAGGAACGATTGTTTCGAAATGCGCCAGAAAGAAATGCACCCATAAGTATTCACTTAGTTATGTATTTTTTAATTATAGTTACATATTTTAGTTTGGATTATATCAAAAAAGATCTGGTGTTTGATTTTACACATCTTTTTATTTGAACTCCACTGTGATAGTGTATAGCAATTATTAGTCCAACACATTACAAACCTAAAATGTTATTTATATAAGACGGGCTATTTTTCTGAAGGTTCTGTGTCAGAACATTAGTTCGCTGACAAAAAGCTGCCAGAAAAAAATCACAACCAAAAAGAATATCCAAGGTTTGCTCTATAAGTGAAAATGGAGTACAGTAAAAAGAATGAAGTTGGCCCATGATGTGAATGAGCTGCATCTGTATTTTAGTTTTTCAAAATAAAAAACACACAGAGACAATTTAAAAACAGTGTTTACACTTTCATTGAATTTTAATAATTGAGGCTTAAAATATTTAGAGCATATAAAGTAAAAACCACTTATTTAGAAATATGTTGATCAGGAAATATGTATATGGTTATAGATTCAAGTTTTTATATACATGTTATGTAGAATAAACAAAGAAATTAACCAAATATAATTTTTTAACAGCACTAAAAAAAAATTTTTAGCGCAATGCCAATTTTTTCCCTTCAATTTTATTACATTTTGAAAATCTATATAATTAATTAATCACTTTTACATTAGATTATGACTATCCAAACTTTAAATTTTGTAAATTTCTAAAAACTTAGTTTACAATATTTAATAAACTAATGTAAAAGTGATTTATTAAGTTTCACCGAACACAATGGACTATGAAATTCATTGAAGTAAGCTCTTAAGTATTCACTTAGTTATGTATAAATTAATTATAGTATAATATTTAACTTGTTAGAACAATATATAAAAAACTGTGTACTATTTTAAATGTCCTAAAAGACCCCAGTAAACCGTACAGATCTATATCAATTTTTTGTTTGCCTTGATTTTTGTTTACCTTATGAGGTGAAGGTAATAATTAATTGTAATTTGTGAGTGAATAAATTACAACTAAATAAACAACAGTTTAAATTTAGATATTTTAGTACAGAAGGAGGGACTTTAATTATCCAATCTCCGACTATGAGAATCGCTGATTATCCTAAGATTTTCCAACTGAATCAGAAACATACTCGATATTCAAAATAATGGTTCTATTGTGAATTGGCTTTTCTCCATGAAGGCAGTAGTATAGTATCAGGCTAAACATTATTTGGATACTGAGTTACTGTCTCAGTGCAGTTTTAGAAAGTTGGCTGTCATCCTTCGCCATTTTTTAACTGGCGATTCTAAAGTGTGTTCACCATGGCTTCTAAAAGAAAACAAGTATCATTTGCGGATAAAATAATTATAAACCTTTCAGACAAAGGGGCTATGGGTAAACAGTTGGCTGAGATATATGGTGTTGGACAATCAACGATTACAGATATTAAAAGGAACAAACCTACACTTTTAAAGTTTGCATCAGTGCTTGAAAATAAAGATGAAAATTCTGCAAGAAAATCTATGAAGGCACCAAAAAACTAAGAATTATAAGAGGCCATTTAAAAGTGGTTTTTCCACCAACGTTCCATGTGGAACCCCATTTTGGGTCTGATTCTTTATGAGAAAGCCAAGATCTTAGCTCAGAAGCTTAGAAAAAATATTAAACCGCAAAAAATGTAGTTGTTTCTTCCCATTTGCAACATACATACAGTAATTAATTAAAATTGGCCCTTTTTTTGAAAAATTAAATACAAATATTTGTTTATCTGAATGGGGTCCCAATTGATTCAGTTAGTGGAGTTCTACTGTAGTTACGAATGATGATATTTTCATCTAAACAGGTTTGAGTCAATAAATTATTATTGTTGGTCAGTATAGATTATTAATTAGTTATCTGCATATTTATCTCACAGGGTCAAATCATTTTAATAGAAAATGATGATCTGCCATTACTTGAATACTAACAATGTTATAAATTCCACAAAAAATTATTACACGTTGAATCTGAAATTTAAGAAATGCATTTATAATTTTAATTTCAATGATATCAAAGTAGAGTAAAAATGCAGTAATAAAAATTTACTATTAAAACTTTCAGAGATAATGAAACTACGTTTAGAAAATTAAAGAGGTGTTTGAATACAATCCATCCAGATGAAGACATTTTTATTAAATTTAGTTTACTAAGCCTGAATAAAATAACATCCTTAAATTATACTTAAGTTCTTTGAAATTGTATTTGATCTAATATTCAATTAAATACATCTAACATATAGTAAACTCTCAGTGATTTTGCAGAAATGCGATACCCCTGGCTTACTGTAAATGTCAGATTACTGGAGGGTCCATTAAAAACTCAATGTACATTGAACAATTTTTATCTGTCTTGCTCAAAAATAAAGAAAATAGGGAAATAATAATGTACTGTACTTAAAATGATAAAACGAGAATGACTGTACTAGTCTGTACTTTACAATAAAAGGTTACCTTATCTTTATTAGTGAAAGCAGCAATTTAAATTCTTTTCCATTTACATTACAGTGATGTTGTTCCTTTGCATATCAATCAGTGTACATAGCAACAGCAACAACATAATTTTTGAAATTGTTTGTGTAAACATGGCTATGCAACAAGAACAGAGTGGTTTGAAGGCCATTGACATTGGCATGCAGTGAAAAATATACAATTTGTGTTTACATACTGATTATGTTTACATCTTCCTTCCCTGATGAAAGCACCTGATCACCTGGGGGGTCCTGATACAGTAAGCCTGGATTATAGAGAGTTTACTGTAAATAAAAATCAGGGCAAATGATTTTCAACTCCATGTGTTTGGTAATTGAAGATTATAATTATAACTAATAAGCTTACTAAAATTAAAAGAACATTGATTTCACGTTCAAATAAAATCTTTTAAGACTTTTACATGTAATACATTTTCAATCAGGTTTGGTTTTTTAAAATTAATATTTATACAAAGGTTTAACTTTTTGTTAAATTGAAAATTTATAAAATCCACTAATTTCTATGTTTTTTTTAAAGGAATTACAAGACACCAGAAGATTATGTCCTTGGATCCATATGTTTTTTGATGATTGGTTTTGCAACACTTGTAGTATATCTGACCACAACTCAATACTACAAAAGAATACCTCTTGATTCAGATTAAAAATTTTACATAAACAAAATTGGTTGTTGAACATGAACTACTAAAAGTTCCATTTATGACAAACACTTAATTTCATTTACTGATATTAATGTTTCTGTGAATTTATTATTGTAACTTAGATATGTTAGCTTGTCAACTAACTAAGAGTAGCTCAGTAATTTGTGCATAGTTTCAACCAATATTTAAAGAAAGTGATTATTTTTTCACTAAATTTATTAGAGAGGAGAACCATAGAAAAGCTTTAATTACTCATTATTAGTCAAATGAGTGTTGAAATTATATGTAGCCTATAGGCATTATTGTTCATATGGTACCTTTGCTACTTATTGGATTCCAGATATTCAAATGTTTTGGAAAAAGATGATTGAGGTTGAGGATGTATGTTTTTGTTGAGAGTTCATGTACTGCAGTTTTCCCTTTACACCTTTGAGGACATACTTCTCTCCTATTGCTCCTTCTACCTATCTAAACAAATTATGATCACTAGGATTGAGCAGTGGCAGCTCATGGGCAGGTTGCATGACTATTCAACCCTAAAAAACGGATCAATGGCAAAAAAATATGTATTTATCCTGTAAGAATTATGTACATTTTTTTGAGCGATTATTCAACATTTAACATGCTCCATCATTATAAATAGTATTAAAAAAACTTAACCGGAGCAACCATCTGGCCGTTTGCAAGTTGCAGACTGTCTCATTCGGCTTAGTTGCAGGGAAATCTGCAACAGCCAGTGATGACAATCCTAATGGAGAAAAAGCGTTGCAAAGTCCAGACAAACTGAAAAAGCTAGACAGTGCCATAAGGCTCCTAGTTACACCCAGGCTGCACCCTTGGGAGTGTTTGTTTAAGATCGGCTCTTTCCAAAAAGACGCATTTCCTTTCCGCCTGAGTTTGTTGACATTCACAGTTAACAATGAATTGAGATAGGTTTGTTAATAAATAAACCCATGACTTGAGATCGGGGGGGGGGGGGGGTCTTCAAAAAATAAAATAATATATTTCCTTCAATAGAATAAATCACAAAGTATTAAGCAGTATCTATCTATTTTCGCTATAACAGCCCTTTAAGTTTTTAAGATTATGATTTCTTTGCCTTAAAAAAACTTACACTAAGACCTGCAACCCACATAAGTTTTAGGCACCAGCTACCACTGAAATTGAGGTCAGGAGAATAAAGTAGGTTTAGAAAACAATTGAAACTTCATATTCATGATATCCTGAACAATGTAAAGCAATACGTACCTTAGCATTATCATTCTACATCAGCACACAAAATATCAGTAGTAGTTGTTAATTCTGCATCACATAGATAATGATTTTTTTTTTTTTTTTTTTTGATCACTTTACTATTGTTTATGATTATCCGAACTTTAAATGTTGTAAATTTGTAAAAACTTACTGAGACAGAACGTTTTAGACCTCTATGTGGCGATCTTCATCAGTGACTTCTCTGATATTTATAAGAAATTAAACAGAAGTTTTAGGTCAGACTTTTTTTAATTTAAATTAAAGTTCTAAGTTTGCTCTATTGGTGTTGGGAGAATAAACTATGCATGATATTTTCTGATGGTTGTGAATTAAACTATTTGGGTTTTGGAAATTGGGCTGCAGCTCCAATTCTTCCACAATCAAATTGTTTCAGATTGATATTAATGCTTCGATATCATTATTATTCTCTAACAAAACCCTCATAATGATACAAGAATTCTTTGCCTTCATTGACAGGGTCTTTCAGTTCAGCAGTGATTGCTTGAGATATCTAATTTTCAGACAATCTTCTGAATCACAGCAGTTCTTGGACAATGTAGAAGGCTGAATCATCATCCTTTTTCAAACTTTTGGTTACCCCAAGAGTCGTTTAAATTTTTTGTTTTGCTTAAACTTTTTTCCATTGAATGTAGTACATATTTTGATTTTTATTAATTTCTGTAGCAATAAAAGTAATTGAAGTGAGGTTTTAAAAATTAGGCTTTATCACTACTAGTCTCTCTAAATTGTAAACATAAAAAGAAGATTACCAAAGTGTTACTAACAGGCGTAGGCATAACTAAGTACATAAGAGACAACTAGTTAGAGATATTACCAATATGACACCTTTTCCAAATATATAATATAGAAAAAAACAGATCTTTTCTCCTGTTTAGTTTTTGTGGAGTTCAATAGCTCTAGTTAGGGAAGCAGATTAGGCTTCATCAATGAAACAATGGTTTTGAAATACTTTATATATTAAGTAATTTAAGAGTTTTCACTTAGTTTTTTTAAATAATTTCTTTAGATTGTAAAATATGTGTAAATAATTTGTAACATACTGTAAAATATATTTTTAATGTATAATAAACGTTTTGTAGTATTTTTCTCTCAGTTTGTGTCTCATTGAATTGAACATTCTGTATTAACCAGTACTTTTTGCCCAAACTTTTGTTTTATTTCACATTTTTTGGTTAGTTTTATTGAGCAGTAGTTTCCATTCAGTGTTTTAAGTTTTAAAATATTATAAACATGGAATTATAGCTATGGAAATTGATTACTAGGCCGACATTATTGATAAGTGTTAAATGGAAGTATTGACATGGAAGCCATTATTTCATTAGCATCTGACACTAATGAGATGAGTATTAATGCTGTAGAGACACAAAACTGGTTGTAGCTAGTGAACACAAAACTGATTCAGAAATGGAGGCAGAAGAGGATGTGTACTTTTGTTTTCAACCATGTATGATACTGATTATTGATCCAGTTAGGGGGGGACTTGAAAATCTGAAACACTTGTAAATATTTACAAACTTGCCAATAGTAGCACTTACTTATATTTGTTGAAGACGGCCGTTTCGATAGATGTAGTCAATCAACTCAGACCGTAACTGATCTCAAGGTTTTGTAGGTTAGGGTATTAGGATGGGGGTGGGATATGGTATTTTCATCATAACTCCTAATACTCACAAAGTATACCCACACCACCATAATATCCCACTCCCACCCTAATACCCTAACCTACGAAAAACTTGAGATCAGTTACGGTCTGAGTTGACAATAGGTCACATCTTCTGAAAAGGCTGTCCTCAACAAATATAAGTAAGTACTACTATAGGAAATTGTGTAAATATTTACAAGTGTTTTAGTGAAAACTAGTAGCTCAAGTGAAGATGGAATCAACAAATATTAAAAATTTGCTATAATCACATACTATAACTCTTAAAAAGTATCTCTACAACAAGTTTGATTTTGTACATAAGAAAAAAATGTACTCTGTCACAAGAATTATATATATGAATTTATTATTACTTGTAAATAATTTTTTCCACCACTAAGTGAAAATTTTACCTTATGTGATGAGGCACCTTTCGGTCACTTGACCATTGTCGAATCACTGAATTAATTTTCTCTATTTTTCTGGTGTGGAAGTAAGATGGTGCCGTTTTGAAATATATTAGTGTTCTAAATGGTGTGTTGGGTTTGAGGATTTTAGGTATGCCTGTTAATGTTGGTGCACATGGTTTGAATTGGTAAAGTCTTGTGTAGTATTTTAATTTATTGTTATACAACAATTTATTGTTATAAGAACAGTCTTCAAAATCTCTAATAAAGATGTCCACCAAAAAATGGAATCTTGTCTGTGTGAATGAACTCTAAGCAGGAAAACAGTGGGAAAGACTTACCTCAGGGGGACCAATTGATCATAACTTGTCCCAAGCTGTTATCATTGCAGTATTCAGATTAAAGATGGTTCATGACTACCTTGTGCACTGCCACCACATCCATAGGCTGCCAAACTCGGAGGGATTGCTGTGTGGTAGGGAAGCTATGAATGCTGAACACCTTAAAGTTTGCCCAGCCGTGGACTATGCTCAGCATTACGACAGTCCCATCTTCAAGGAAGCTCACCTCTACTGGTTAGAGCGACCAAAAATGGCTCAACTGCTTAGAGTGGGCATTGGTTATTAAGTCTGTTTTATTCTGCTACAACTTTAAGCAGTGTCATATAAATTTAGTTTCTGCAACTTACAAATTTGTTACCATGTCCATTTAATGGTAACTACTCTTCAACATCAACATGTTGAACATTATTCCAATAATTAAGATGCTAGAATTTGTTCTATAAGTTCATTACCAATGCAGGTTATTAAACACATACATTAATGTAAAATCTTATAAAGTACTAAAAAAATGTTCACCTTTCTTTTAATTAAGGGTTAAAGGTATCCCAGTAATAACTACTTGAAATATAAAGAAACTTTTTGTCGTTGATTTTTGTTGTCGTTAAAATGACTTAAAAGTCATGGAACACAGAGAGCAGTTTAATTTTGCAAGTTTTGATCACGTCAAAATTTTGTATCGATTGGTTTAACCTCGATTTCTACAAGTATATTATCTAAAATATGATCTAAAATATATTATTGACTATTAATGACAGTTTCTTTTAAATCAGACTCATACATCTTAACAACAGAGAACCAGCAATGAAAACAAGCCACAAGTTCTGTCCTAGAAAGTTATACAAAGTCCAGTTATACATGCTGAAGCTGGGATCACACAAGAGCTAATATCACACCAGCATGAGGAAGGTTAACTGCTGATACTAGTCTATTGATCATCCACAAGTGGTTGGATGGTTCTAATTCAACATGTTTTAAAATCATCTGTTATTTGATTTTGCATTTGTTTTAGCAATTGAAGCTTTTTATGTAAGAGTAAATTAACTTTGATTGTAAAACCTGTCATTTTGATTTGAAGAGAGAATTAGTTTCACTGGTTATGTTAATTGCATCATTAAAATCATTCAAATATCTGCAAGTTATCTGAAAGATTCGCAACTTACTAAGGCTGAACTCAGCTGTGGTCAGTTGTTACCCCTGCCACAATATAGATTGAAAACAAATGCAAGAATTGGGCTTAAAAGTCTCAGAATTCTATATCTTTGTCACTTTGACATTCAAATGTTTAAACAGGAGAGCTATTCTGGAACACTATACAAAAGAGAGAGTAGTGATTCATATATTACTCCAGGATCTAAAGAGGGTTGAGCATGCACTGAAAGCCTAAAGCAATTTATTTTAGATTATCGTTCTGGCCACTTGGGTTAATTGTAAAATCATATGTCGTCCCCCAGTTACGCGGTTGACATACAAGGGGGAGATGGAGGATCGCGCTGTACTAGAACCATTGTATCTTGCAAACTATAAAAGATAGAATATCCAAGCAAATTTTTTTAACCTCACGAAAATAAGGGCTTAAAAAATGGTCTTTTCATAAAAAAAAGGCTAAATATAATACCTACTGAGTAAAAAATTATTTTTTTAAAAACTTTTACTTTTACTTTGGATTTTTAATGAATTCTCATTGGAAGGTAACCCATTGTGGTAAATGTAAGCCGGAGTCCAAGATAAAAGTTTGTTTTAAGGTCTCTGAAAAAAAAATATATTTTTCAAATTTATATACACAAATATATACTAATAACATGATAATTTTCGTGTCTAAAATCATAGTAACTTTGGAACAAAATGTCCGACTACGATCAAATTTGGTAAATAAATCAAATTTGTTATTTGAAGGAATTTGTACGTTAATAGGAAGAATCGATCAATTAGAAGTTGACTTTTCTCCCGCCTTTTTTAATATGGAGGTCTATAAAAAATGTCAAGTATTTCTGAAATGCATTTATAAAGATTAAAATACAATTTGGAGGAACGTTTATAGCTACTACTGCTTGTGGAAAATAGGACTTTGCATATAATTTGGTAGCAATATAGGAATAATATTAATGCATATACTGTATAAGACACCAATAAAAGTTTTGCTAAATTTATTTAAAGGTTAATTTATTACATACAATTATAGTTCATCTCCTTCTAGATCCAGTTGTGTAAACTTGTTTCATCACTTCTCTTTGCAAGGACAATTCTGTCAGCATTAACTTGAAGCAAGAACAAGAGGGTTTAAAAACCAGTTTATACATTTACACAGTATAATCAAGGTTTCTGGCATTCATTTTCATCTTCAAATCCTCCAGATAAGTAAAATATTTTTTGAACAGGTAATGCTATTTTGTTTAATAAGTAGCCTTATTAATTATAAGGTTTAACTTGTTTCCAGGTACTGTAATGTATCACACTCGTTGTTTAGTAAATTCGTTGTGGATCTTTACTACTGGTTGTGATTATTTTTTTTTTTTCGCTTTTGAAAGTGCTTTCTGAATTTTTTTGCTGATGTAGATATGTTACTGTAACGGTCATAAACAATGAATAATGTAGGTTTTAAAACTTGTCTAGAACTTTCTCTACTTTGGACAGTTGGTGGTTCGAGAAATCCTAAAAATTTTCAAATATTGACAAAATGGCATTTGGTATAGAAGGAATTAGAGCCATTCTATCCAGGATGAGCACTTGGTTCTCAAACAGCAAATCTTGCAAATAATTGGGACAACTAATCTCATATTAAGTTACATTAATGAAATTAGATCTCACACTTTTCCTCAAGTAGCCATTTTTGTCTACTAAACTTGAAATGTAATCCAGAAGTTTGTGTTTTAATAACTCTTGCAACTCATACATTTTTTTTTAATCACTATAATTATTAAAAAGACAACATTTGTTACAGCAATCTTTATTTGATTTCTGTATGTTTTACGTACGAAACTGATGACATTCTCATAATACTAATTCTAGCAATTGGAGAGTAGGTTGCTTTAGTTTTCTCGGTGACCCTTTCAACCTTGAACTTTTAGATTTCACATTCTTCTTGAATATATAATAGAAATTTAGAAGCCACTTACATAGCTACAACTCCACTTAGAACGATCCTAAGTAATCTTGTAGAATTTTCAAAAGGATTGTCGTAATCGTTTAAGAACAGTTCTAACAGAAATCTTGATTCCATGGTACAAACTGTCCTAAACCATCCTGTCATGCTCCAAAAAGGAAGTTCATGCTGATAGAATTGTCCTTGCAAAGAGAAGTGATGAAACAAGTTTACACAACGGGATCTAGAAGGATATGAACTACAATGGAATGTAATAAATTAACCTTTAAATAAATTTAGCTAAACTTTTATTGGTGTCTTATACAGTATATGCATTAATATTATTCCTAATTGCTACCAAATTATATGAAAGTCCTATTTTCCACAAGCAGTAGTAGCTATAAACTAATTATATTAAAGCCTTTTCTTAACTTAATAAATGCTAAAAAGCTTAAAAATCATATCTTAGTTAAAGAAATAATGGTTTTAATCAATACTGACATCTAAAATGTTCCTTTTAGACGCAGGCAGTATTTAGTATTTTTGTGTATAGGCTACTGTTAAAAAGTATACTATATTTTAAAAGTAATAATTTTTATTACACTTTAAAATCTTGTATAATATTGTGTTTCTCCAGATTGTATTTTAATCTTTATAAATGCATTTCAGAAATAAGTGACATTTTTAGTATAAAATGGAAAATACATTTTCTGTATTAAAAAAGGAGGGAGAAAAGTCTCAACTTCTGATTGATCGATTCTTCCTATTATCATACAAATTCCTTCAAATAACAAATTACATCTATTTACCAAATTTGATCATAATCGGACATTTCCTTCCAAAGTTACTATGATTTCAGACATGAACAAACTTTCATCTTGGTCTCCGGCTTAAGTTTACGGCAATGGGTTAATTTTACAATGGGAATTCATTAAAAATCCAAAGGAAAAGTAAAAATTTTGAGAAAAATAATTTTTCACTCAGTAGGTATTATAGTTAGCCTTTTTTACGTAAGGGCCATTGTTGAAGCCCATATTTTTGTGAGTTTAAAAACATTTGCTTGGATATTCTATCTTTTACAGTTTGAAAGATACAAAGGTTCCAGTACAGCTCGTTCCTTGCCATGTTCCCCCCCCCCCCCGGTATGTCGACCATGTGAGTGGGCAACAACATACGTTTTTACAATCACCCAAATGAACCATAATCTGAAGTTAAATTGCGTTAGGGTTTTAGTGCATGTTCCACCCGCTTTAGATCCTGAACTACATAGCAAAGCAAAAACCTTTTCGTTAACAGACAGTGCATTTTTTCTATTATAAACAATAGTTTTGGGTACACAGGTTAATTTAATTTTAATAATTTTGTAATAGCAATACAAAATGTAGTATCTGTACTTTATGGTGTCTGTTAGAGATATATTAACTGGAAATTGATGGGGGGGATTCTGTAAAATTGAGGTGTCTGTATAGAATGTTTTTTAATAACAAAAATAATTTTCCCTCAAAGCTTGATCTAGAAAATATTGCTTGGATATAATGAGTTTTGAAAATTCAACACAAATACTCATTTCAATTAATTTTTTTATTTAACATAAATAACAAATCTGTAAATCTTATGCAAATAGATCTTAATTAACTACTTACAGTATCAATGATTTCATCAAATAAAAAAAATATTAATTCAAGTCAATTTAAATAAGATATATAAACAAAATTTGTACGAAGTGGTATTTTTCATTCCAACCGTAACTTCAAGAATAACTGAACATTTTACATATTTTCATTAATTTTAATAATTTATAAAACTAATTATACTCCAAAGTAACTGTGCAATGTGGTGTAACGAAAAGTTGTCATTGGGTCATACTTCTTTAAAGAGGGAGGCCAAAATATTAGAATTCGAAACACTAACTCTTATGTTAAAAATCTTCCTGATCCCTGAGCCTGAGATAAATCGTTTAGTGCACAGGAGGATGTTGTTACAGCAGGATGGGGTGATGCTAGAACAGCCAATGAGGTGTTGGAATTTTTGAGAAGCAAATTTTGTGGCAGTCATCTCGCGTTTTATTGACATTGTATAGTCAACTTGCTCCCTAGCCTTAGTATTTGTGATTTTTGTGTTACTAGGATTTTTTTTCTTGTGGCAGTTTCTTAAAGCAAAACTTTACAAAAACAATCCCTGCATACTGGGTTAACTTAAAAAGGGCCATAAGCCAAGAAATCACCATCCTGTCCCCTGCAATGTTAGACGTGTTCGAGTGAGTGAATGAGAGAGTGCTTGAGTGACAGTGATTGAGAGAGAAAGGGATTGAGAGAAGGAGAGAGAGAGAGTGACCGAGAGAGGAAGAGAGAGCAAGTGAGTGAGAGAGATAGAGAGCGACAAAGAAAGAGGGAGTGAGCACGAGGGAGAGAGAGAGAGACAGAGAGAGGGTGCGAGCGAGAGAGAGCAGTGGCGGACTTTGCCATGGTGCCGTCCCTAGGCACAATTCGGCCGGCCGCCCCTTGCGCCCCGTTCGCGCAATATGTAATATTTTTTCCAAAAAACATTTGCTAACGAGAAACGCTATTTTTTTAATAAAAAGAAAGTAAAAAATTGTCAAAAATCCATTTAAAAATTGCCATATTTAATTTTATTTCTTTTTTTATTAAAAAAATAGCGTATCTCGTAAACAATTGTTTTTTGGAAAAAATGTTACATAGAAAAGTTATTAATTTTGAAATTCTAAAAAAGTTTTATACTTATAGTTTTTTTTATAAAATCAATATTTTTGTTGTGTCATAAAAAAACTGAAAAAGATGGATAAAAGTATTCTCTTTTTTACATTTTACGGCAAAAATACTGGTTTTGGAGTTGGGAGTCGGAGCAAAAGTGCCGTTTTGGCGCAATAAAATAAAAGGAAGTTTTCTATTCTCAGGGGGGCGCCCCCCTACTGGATCCGCCACTGATTTAACTGAGGTTCACATTATGTCATTCACAAAATTTAACTAGGTACTATTACTATTGTCACTAAAACTCATCGGTACAAAAAAAACTGCTGCCGCCTGCCGCCCCCTCGAGGCTGCGCCCATAGGCATGTGCCTAGTGTGCCTAATGGGAAGTCCGCCACTGAGCGAGAGAGAGAGAGTGATTGACAGGGAGAGAGAGGGTGTGTGCGTAGAGCAAGAGAGGAAGCGAGAGAGAGAGAAAGAGAGAGCGACCAAGAGTTTGAGCGAGCGACTATTCAACTATCGGTAAGTTAGCTCCAGCGAGCACGGAAACAACAGAAAGTTATTTCTGTGTTGCTATTTAGCGCCAACGATGAAACCATGCAGACTTAGAACATTCTCTATCTACAAACACGCCCAATTCACTCATTTATGAACAAAAATTGTATTTTATATACAAACAAATGTGATTTAAATATATTTATGATTAATTATAAATATAAACTTGCTGTAACACGCCAAATATTTTATATAATTAGATAAAATCGTAGATTCACTTCCGGAACAACACCCTCGCCACAGGAACTTATCGTTAAGCGCTTCTAGAGGTTACAAATACAATTCCTGATCACATTTGCCTTTCCAAGCGTGTTACATATAACGATACATGTAGCTTCAAAACTAACAATACCACAATTTTTAAATTACAGCTATAAATTAGCTGTAGGTTATGATATCTATCCCGGACGATAAATGTACCTACCTATCGTTAAACTGTTCTAGACGTTTTAACGATAAAATGTGATTACATTGTTCTTAGCATGTATATAACATGTATTTTCAGATCTACAATATTTACATCTCAACAATAAATTAGCTACAGGTGATGACATCTAGCCCGGACGATAAACTCACCTACCTACCTATCGTTAAACAATCTTGGAAAATACAACAAAGAATTATGATCACATTTTTTTGCGGGCTTGGTATACATATAATATAGCTAACATTGCTACGATATTTTGATGTCAATGTTAAATTAGCGTACCGAACTTGAAACAAGTTGACTTAAACTTGGAGCTAGGCCTATATAAAATGTCAGTAGCTTAAATATACGTAAATTAGTTTACCATAAAACAATATTTGCAATCTGCTCTGAAATAGGCTTTCTAAATCTTAAATTCAAAGGATATCATTGTAACAGGTTTCAAGATTTCGACAAACATTTTAAAGACGTCTCCTATTCTCAATGTATCCAAGTGGAAATGAAGTTTGTACCTAAACAAAGACTATTTGAAGTTTGTCTTTAGGACCTTATTATTTTTAGCAAACCATAAAACATTTTTCTAAATAAATACTATGCTGTACATGTAGAACTACATGATTTTGCCGTTCATTAGGTAGGCCTACTCATCAAATTTAAAATACATTAAAATTTTTTTTAAATTAATTAATTCAAACTCTTTTATTAACTAGTGTCTAATTATAAGCCTTATTAAAACATCATGTAATTTTCAAAATTTAAAATTTTCAAAATTTAAAATTTCCACAATTTTAAAGGTGCAGAGAACTACAAGCTGCCATGTTGAAGAAGCTTCCTCTATTTGAAGACAAGGACTTTATTTATGAAGTGCAATAAAAGTAATTTTTAACCAACAATGGTCGACAGTCTTTGAATTTCCATCGAAGCAGACTCTGAAAATTTATAACCTATACATGGCCTTGAAATTTACCACCTATTTTGTAGTCTTTACATTTTACCTCAGATATTTTATAATTAGAGCCAACGCAAGGTTCCACAATTATATCTCAAATATTAATTTGAAGAATATTATAGTTTGTATGCAATAAGTATGATTAAATTACTATTAACATACTACTCTTAGTATAAACATTTTTTTTTAATCAGTAAAATAGGATAACAATATTTACAAACTTATAAAAAAAGATTTGATAAACACTATTCATCCATAAATCTACAATGCAAAAGAAATTTTAACTGTGAGAACAAAATTTGGGGAAATTGACAAAAAGGAAGTAACTTGTTAAAATCAATTGAAAAGTAAGTGATTAAAAGTTAATATCACTATACAGTTTAAAAGTTTAGCATTTTGTACTTTTAGACCCTATACAAAGAATTTTAATACTTTATATTTTAAATTTAAATACCTTATAATACCTACAGGATGCTAAATATAATTAAAGCAAACATTTTATTCCCCCTTATAGTATTTCAACCATTAATAGTTACACTTTGTAAATATTTAAAGGAGTGAACGTTGGCCTACGCGCCTACGCCAACGGTTTTTGCTGTTTCAATTGTTACACTCTACGTTTATGAACGTTGTTCTGTTACACCCTACTACTTTAGATGTCGAACTTTCCCTTACACGTGTTTAAGGAATTAGTTTAACTTTAGAACCAATATAAGTACCGTTATTTTAACAACCCGTACCCAGGGCTGATTTATAACACTAAACTGACATTTACAATACTTATGTTTTCTTTGTCACCTTTTTCCTTAATATTTCTATTACGCTTTCTTTGTCGGCTTTTTCTTTAATATTTCTAACATTTGTATTTTCAAACATTGGTTATACATATATATATTAAAAACAACATAGGTTATTCAAATACAAGAATATTTATTAATTTATTTCCAAAGCTTTTCGTTGGTAAACAGTACCAACATCATCAGGAACGAAAATTATAATAATGTAAGATATATATATATATATCCTATGTTGTTTTAAATTATTAAACAAGAAAACGTATTATATATATATATATATATATATATATATATATATATATATATATATAATTAATAAATTAAAAATATTTCAAAAACAAGAATACTTTTAATGAATATATTTATTCAAAGCTTTTCGCCGATTAAATAGTATCAGCATCTTCAGGAAAATAATTATCTCTGAAGATATATATATATATATATATATTAAATATAGTGATATGTTTTCTTGTAATATAGTTAATAAATTAAAAATATTTCAAAAACAAGAATACTTTTAATGAATATATTTATTCAAAGCTTTTCGCCGATAAAATAGTACCAGCATCTTCAGGTAAATAATTCCTGAAGATTCTGGTACTATTTTATCAGCGAAAAGCTTTGAATAAATTCATTAAAAGTATTCTTGTTTTTGAAACATTTTTAATTTATTAATTATATATATATATATATATTTATTTATTTCAAGGATTAAAAAAATATAATAAGTAGATAATATCAGTAGTACATCCGTTAGTATTGACAAGGTGAAACCAACAGCAGTTCAAGAGGGAACGGATATTGATTATGCATCATATATATGTTGATACGTTTTTCTTCACGGATGAAAAATATGATGAATAGTTGGATGAATAGTTATTATCTGGAGTACATCCGTTCATTCTGCAGAGCATAAAATCACAATTCCGACGTTTCGCTCGAATTTCATCTAGCATTGACGAGGTGAACCCCAACAACGGATATATTGTATTTATTTCCCATTCCCACGTAATCGATTTTAGCAAAACAAATTATACCGGACGAATGCAGAAAGTAATCTGGGATACGAAAAAAAATTGTTCGCTCACGCCCAAAAATTAAAAACTTTGGAAAATAGTAATTACTCCCCTCTACGGTGTATCTAAATAGTTACGAATTCAATATTCAGTATTTTTTTTATATAGTAACTCGCAAAATGCCTCGAAATGTAATTCTTGCTGGTAACTCCCAAAAAATTACAAATTTTGAAAAAATCAACTTTAACACACACAGTATCAATTCGACACTGGTTTGCGCGGGAAGTTCTATCGTTTTCAGGCCAACGTAAAAAATAAAAGGTATGTAAATGCTAAATCCAATATTTTCTGTTTTATGCATGGAATAGAGTTTGTAAGTCTTTGGGGTAACTTTGCGACTTATTATCGCAGAAAAATAAGATGTTTATGTGAGTTTTGTAATACTATAAGTGTGCCGGGTGAAACGTGGTACAGTCGTGCTAATAGTGCTTTGTTAAAGTTGTTTTTTTTTAATTAGTAAATTTTTCATAGTTAGCAGTAAATTTAATTATATTTTGAGGCATTTTGCTAGTAATTACTTTTAAAAAATAAAGCCAAAACGTAGAATTGATAACGCTATAGATGTGCCACAGCTAGGGAAGGAATTACTATTTTCCAAAATTTTTAATTTGTTTGACGTCAGCTAGATTTTACAATTTTTAAAAAATGTTCCTAATTACTTTCTGCATCGCCCGTTGTAATTAAATTAAGAAAAAATAACTAATATAATTATAATTTGTTTGCTATAACGTTTAACATGTCCCGTGAAGGGGGGTTTCTATTTCCCAAAATTTGTAATTTTTGAATCTTGAGAGAAAGGGGTAGATGGTATCTGGATGGGGGCAAGGAAGGATGTGAGTGGAACAATGTCCTTTTATGACACCAATTGAGTTTATGACACCGCCCTGTCAATCCTTGTCATCAGTAAACAATAGCTAAGCTTTATCCCTCAGTCAAATGGTTTTAGTCGCACATACAAAATTCTTAGATAGACTACAGAAATTAAACATTAATAAATAGCTTACATTAAAACTAACGTTTATATATCTACTAAACTTACTCAATATCTTTGGTAGTGTAATGTCTTGTTCAAAATTGTTTTACAATAATTACAGAACAGTTAATAAAAAAAATGTTAAAAAAGAGAAATAAAATCATGATTTCCAGCAAATCTATTCTCTATTATTTATAATATTAGCGATAATATACCACAATTTATAAAATGTAAAATATTAATAATTATACTAATTTATAAAATACTTGCCATTTGACTGTATTGTTTGGTTTTTACCACACGATGGACAGATTCTTCGCTGCGCAATTAACCTGTACATTAATAAAAACGTAATTATGCCTTCCTGGTTTAAATATTTTTACATTTTGTTAAACTATGAAGGAACTCCATGTTGCACCGAGAGTTGCAGAGCAAATGACTGTTTAGTGCAAGTCTATTTCGGACAACCGATAGAGTTTATGGAATTTCCAAAATGAAAGTACCTAGAAGCACCTAGGGGGCTAACGCTTCATTACACAAAGGTTGACAGTAGTGTTTTATTACCTGTGAAAGGGTCGTACAGTTTTATTGTTTTATTGTAGAACCTTATTTGCTCCCATTCAGATACCATCTATCCAGAGAAAGTTTATTATTATTATTATTATTATTACTATTTTTTATTCTTGAACACTTTCTACATCGCCTGGTATAAGTTTTATTTTGCTAAAATCGATTAGGTGGGAATGGTAAATAATTACCACATACATATAAATGTATATATATATATATTAAATATGGTGATACGTTTTTGTAATAAATTAAATAAATAGAATTATTCCGAGTACCAACAATTATTTTCAATTTATCTATTTTTCAAAGCTCATTAATGTATGCTATTAGCATTTTAGGAAAATAGAGATGAAACATATTATTATTTGTAATAAAAAAATTTGCTCTATTGCTTTTTTTCTTTTAGATGCTAATACATTAATTAGCGAAAAGCTTTGAAAAATACATAGGCCTACATCAAATCGTGTTACTTGAAATATTTTTATTCGTTTTATACTTATATCCCCTCTCCCCTAATTAAAGCAACGAAACACAACACTCTAGTACAAAGAAGCCCTCCTCATTATTTTGCCTAGATATTTGAAACTTGTTTCCTTGATTCTAGAATAATGCAATTATTTATGTCAGCATGTGTTAAATTTTGGACAGTAAGTGTATTTATTTCTGGCAATGGAACTTCTGGCTTCCTAGATAGGTCTAGCTAAATAGTTTTATTGCTCTTAAGCATAAGCCTTTGTTGTCAGCCACGTTCAGTTTACAAGTTACCCTGAAATGTTATGAAAAGACCTCAGGTCGGTAGTTAATGTTCATGTTTAAATCTATAGAAAAGCATTCTGTTTTATGGTTGTATTTTCTCCCCTCTCAAAACAACAATTTTGTTTCCATTCCCTATGTAACTCCCTCCTGTCCTTTTCCCTTTTCAATACGCCCTTTCTACCCTCGAATAACCTTTTTCTTCCTTTTTGTACCCTCTGGTGACCTCCAACCTTTTTACTAATTTATGGTATCTATTTTTAACACTCTTTATTACTTTGGCCTTGTATTTTGCTTTTAGAACTTTGAAAACAGATTATTTTCTCAAACTTACCACTGGTACTTTAGTATTACATTATAATATATATTATCATCTTTATGGATGATAGTAAAGCTAATACTGATGAATTGATAACGTTAATCGGAAGCATTGTACAAACGTTTAAGGAAGTCAAAACATTTAAATAACTAAATCAAAACCGAGAATAATTGGATAATTTTTTTAATAACTGTATAGGGGTTTTCACTCTCCAAACACAAAAACAACAATTTCGTAAAACCCATCCTGGTCGGCCCATTAGGTATACGCATAGTTTTAAAATCTTTAATGTCTCACATGTTTTGACATTTAGGTTGTCGTCGTCAGTGACAAACACTCAACAGTAGTTTACATACTGTACTCAACCCTTAAATCACATCAGCGTAGCAGCTAAAGTCGAGGATAGAAACTAATAATGTTTCAATCTTTATACAACTGTTTTATCATTCGGAGAAACTAGACGTATTCATAAGTAATAGGCAGTGATTATGACTACAGTAGAATCTAGAAATTCCGAGTTCTGATTTTTTGAGCTTTCGTTAAATCCGATTCGGGAATATTTAACTAAACCGCCAGCGTTTAAAAACATTTCCACGACAGCATTTGCCGGTTTCTCATAAGAACTAAAGAGCTGATTGGATGGATAAAGTACTGTACTCAATAAAGTTCTATATACGTATTTTTTTGCATTCTTAATTATATTATTAGGGTCCATTAGAATATAAGGGAACGAATTTCCGTGTAATCAGAGTTGTCGGTAATCCGAGGGGTTTTGGTCCCATTTACCTCGAATTATCGCGACTCTTGTATTTTTTTCACTACGGAGAAAAATTGAATATTTTGTTTTATTCTAAACGCAATCTTCGCAAATCTTTGGATGAAAATTAGAAACCCTCCTTATAAATGAGATGCATTTAAGTCATTAACAAGGGAAACGAGGGAAAGAAATTGAAACTGTTGAACAAAGGGAAGGCTGTACAGGAGTACTCAAAAGCCGCGTTTACATTGGAGTTGATAACAAATATAGTCCACAAAGTATACATTTGAAAGAAAACAATTGTTGACAACAAGGTTTGTTCATAAGATATTTGTAAGAACTAAAAAAATTAAGCAAAAATGTGTACACAATAAAGAGTAGGTATAAATAAAATTTCCAATTTTTCTTCAATCATAACTCTTTTTTTTATTAAAAACTAAACAAAATCTATGTACTAATTTGGACCTTAAGCAGTTTCTCTCTTTTAAATTTGTTCGAGCACTAATAAAATTTGTTTTTTTTATTAAAGTGTATTACATCCAGTAACTAGCCTATACTTATATCATAGTCGAATGAGAGAAAACTAATCCTTTGCGAGATGGTTTTTTCATTCGAATCAGTGAAATAAGTTATAAAATAAGAAGAAAGTTGTTTATCTTCACTTTTTTCTTTTAATACTTATTTTCGATACAAACGTCTAAATGTGTTCCACCATGGAGCGAGGGGTGGGAATAATACGAGCTGCAGAACACCTTAAAAACGCAAGTCGAGCTATATTTTTCACAACGATGAGCGTAAAAAATATTTCAAAAATACAAGTTCTGAGCAGAATACAACTTTTAAGCACAAAGTTATTAAAACGTAGTTTTATGTTAGGTTCTGTAATTAAAGTTGTAATCATGCCTATTAATTTTTTTTGTAATAAAGTTTTCTGGCATAAAATGTTCAAATCAAGGTTTGAAAATAAGTATTAAGTACAATCATTACAGTTGGATATACTTTTTAATAACGGTAAACCTATTTCAACTACTTTAACCTTAGAAGGACGCCGAAAGAAATTTTGCCTGACTAACGCTGAAGCTTAGCAATAAGCTCACACAGACTTACGAGTATATACACAACTTTTACACTTTATTGATCAAAATTAAAATATACTTTAGTAAGAATAAGAAAACACATGAGAAAAAAATATTAGTAACATGGATCAGGGTTAACCAACAATCGTTACCCTACTCGCAAAACTGCAATTGATAAAGGTAATTATGAGCCGCTTGAATAAACGGGAAAAAACTCAGAAACATAATATAGGTCTATATGAGTTAAAGGGGTATCTGTAATTATCTATATATTAAAGTGATAAGTAGGATATTTGTTAACTAAAAAAGGGTAAATTGAATAGAAACTTTTGCAATAAAGGTTTAGCAGTTTTGCGATAATTATATTAGTAAAAGCAATGTCATTTTTACTCTTCACAAGGCACTATTTACAACGCGCGTTTTTTAGATGTAACTCGCCACAAGTGTCGTCACAATCACGCGCGCGCGCAGGCTCTCTCCCTCTCTTTCTCTAGAAACAGACATAGAAAAATATTTATTATACTCCCCATGCCGTATTTATAAGAATAACTTATTTTCTAACAAAGGCTTAACACTTACGAACGACTCAGATGTCCCAACGATTATTCATTCTAGAACATCATCATTTACCTACTCCTCAAAATACACCATATTTTCATCCAGTATAACTATTTTTCATATACTAAACGGCTCATTATATACCAACGGTCCACCATCAAAAACGAAACACCGTTTATTACTTCTACCTGCGGAATATATAAAAACAACTCACATACCAACTTATAGCAAGATTCGTAATTTATTATCGATTGTTTCCCCAGAATTATAAACTGTTTAGGTAATTGTTCCAATTATCGACGTAGACGATTTCAGCCAAAAAGGGTACTTCATAAGTAGGCCTACATTTTAATATAGGTAACATACATACTAATGTTGTATAAATTTAAAACCAAATGTACCCTGACTGGATACTTCACAGGGATATTTTAATATAGGTATATAGTAATGTTGTATGAAATTACAACCGAATCTATCCTGACTGGATACTTCAATGGGCTATTTTAATATAGGTATATAGTAGCCCAATGTTGTATAAAATTACAATCAAATCTATCCTCACTGGATAAATCATATATATATATATATATATATATATATATATATATATATATATATATATATATATTAAAATAGGTCTATAGTAATGTTGAATAAAATTACAACCAAATCTCTCCTGACTGGATAAATCATAGGTATATTTTAATATAGGTATATAGTAATGTTGTATAAAATTACAACCAAATCAATCCTGACTAGATACTTCATAGGTGTTTTGTAATAAAGGTATATAATAATGTTGTATGTAAGTATAACAAAATTTATCCTAACTGGATACTTCATAGGTGTATTGTAGTAAAGGAATATGATAATGTTGTATGAAATTACAACCAAATCTATCCTGACTGGATACTTCATAGGTGTATTGTAATAAAGGTACATAATAATGTTATATGAAATTATAACCAAATTTATCCTAACTGGATACTTCATAGGTGTATTGTAATAAAGGTATACAATAAAGCTGTATGAAATTACAACCAAATCTATCCTGACTGGATACTTCATAGGTGTATTGTAATAAAGGTATATAATAATGTTATATGAAATTATAACCAAATTTATCCTGACTGGATACTTCATAGGTGTATTGTAATAAAGGTATACAATCAAGCTGTATGAAATTACAACCAAATTTATCCTGACTGGATACTTCATAGGTGTATTGTAATAAAGGTATATAATAATGTTATATGAAATTATAACAAAATTTATCCTGACTGGATACTTCATAGGTGTATTGTAATAAAGGTATACAATAAAGCTGTATGAAATTACAACCAAATCTATCCTGATTGGATACTTTCATAGGTGTATTGTAATAAAGGTATACAATAAAGCTGTATGAAATTACAACCAAATCTATCCTGACTGGATACTTTCATAGGTGTATTGTAATAAAGGTATACAATAAAGCTGTATGAAATTACAACCAAATTTATCCTGACTGGATACTTCATAGGTGTATTGTAATAAAGGTATATAATAATGTTATATGAAATTATAACAAAATTTATCCTGACTGGATACTTCATAGGTGTATTGTAATAAAGGTATACAATAAAGCTGTATGAAATTACAACCAAATCTATCCATTCAAGTCTAGACGTGGTGCAGTGCACTGTTGCTACTGCGTGCCCAAAAACTTGGTCAAAACTAAAATGTGATAAAAAATTAACCTTTCGTGGCAATTTTAGAAAAATGTATACTTTTCGATGAATTTTGCTAGTTATCAAGGTAAAACATTGATTGTGTAAGGTGACAGTGGAGGGTGTGTAATAATGTTTTCCAAAATATTAATTTTTTGAGACTTTAGCGAAAGTGTTATTATTTTTGTTCAAGGTCGGAAAACCTTCCAGTACTTTGTTAACTTTGGAAAGTGAAACATCCCACTAAATTCTTAAAGAAACTCTGAATCACTCTCTCCAGGTAATTAAGAATACACTGTTTTCATAGAAGGTCAAACATGCGATTTCTGTAAGCAAATAATGCCGTTTCGAATAGGAACTCGAGAATGACGGCAAGACCTTTACCGGAACAGAGGCAGTTAAAAAAATGCTCGTACATACACTCCGTCGATGAATATAATAAAAGGAAAACGGAACCTAGAGAGAGAATAAATTAAACTAATTATCTTGAATGTATTGCGATAAGATACGTTAGGAATTAGAGACACTGGCGACATTATTCACGACCGTCGTCCTATTCTACAACACAACAATAAGAAGGAAAACAATCCGGAAAATCTTTCAGTAGCGTGCCAACCTCGGAAAGAGAAACACCCATTCGAAAAGGAACTCAAAGCGGCTTTGCTGTTTCACGCCTAAGTGAACCCTAGAAAAACGACGTTATTTCTTTTGGTAATTGTTTCCAACTTGGTGGTTCGTTTTTCAAGGGACGTAACAAACGTAGGGAAATTTTTTTTTCCGAGGAAATTTTTTTTCCGAGGAAATTTTCTTTTTAGCCAACCTAAAAATGACGTCGCCATATACACAACTAACGACCCCCAATGTTGGGAACCATTACCCACAAAAAGTAACTTTTTTTCGTGTTCACTCAAGCGTGAAATATATAGGAAAGCCGTCCCCCCCCCTTACGAAACGAAACAATTATCAAAAACGTTTAATGAATGTTACTAAATATTTTTAAAATGTTTTATATTTTGCTTTATTTGGTTACCAAAATTATTTTGTTTACTTATTGTTTGTACGCAAGGACTGATTACATTATAAGTAAACTGTAACTGAGCGGTTTTAGACATCATTGTAAAGTAACTCTGCCCTTCATACGTAAATAACTCACAGTATAGAAATTAGTTAACATTATTAACTATCTCTTGCACAATATTTTTTCAGGCTAAGCAGTGACTAACACGTGTGCTGCTGCGATGTTCGACGTAAACTACTAATTTAATTTGGCATGTCGAGTCGGCAGCAGAAGACGAAATTGAATGACACTCATTCAATAGAGTCATTAAAAAGTTTTTGACTTTTTACAATCTAGGATAGCCCCCTAGCCACCAGGGTTCCTGCATGATATATATTGCAGGAGTTTTCCTAGCAGGGTTTTATTTCTTACCTACTTTTCATCCAACTCTTCACGCGACACTTGTAGAACAGTTTCTTTTCACTATTTTCCGATTATCCATAGAATGAGCTCAACTGCTTGGTACATGGCTTGGCATTCCTGAACCCTTCATTCTTACAAGGGGTATTAACTGCAAGCGCATGTGAGGCAGAGGTTGGCCGGTACGAGGTCTGGGAGGGTTTTGGGGGCCTGGACCTTAGAAGAACTTTTTTTCTAAATTAGTGACACTCCATTGCCGACAGAAGTGAAAACTTTCATACTTACTTCTACAGAAATTTTGAAATGAGAATAACATTTAATATTTCCTATTGAGAAATTACCTAAACATCTGTTGCTATAAAAAAAACAATAATAAAGAATGTTTACATTTAACGCCTAAATTTGTTCAACGAATGAAATGCAATACGAGATTAAACATTAATTTTATAATAATTAATAATACAGATTTTAACACCAAAATTTGAACTACAAATAACAAACTAGAGCTAGTAGTTTATACTTTTTCATTCAATATTCATTTCTTTATTAGAGGAATTTATGTAATAAAGACTAATTGTTAGTGTAGTTAATGATATAATAATATAGGTAACAAAAACATTGATATTTATTTCCCGTTCCCACGAAAATGATTTTAGAAAAAAAATTGATTATACCGGGTGATGCAGAAAGTTATCAGCAATACAAAAAAAATAATAATAATAAAAACTTTCGCTTACGCTTCAAAAATTAGAAGTTTTAGAAAGTAGAAACCCCCTTCCACGGCTCATGTGAAACGTTACCAACTGAACGTTTTGGCTTTATTTTTTAAACGTAATATCTTCCCTTTTAAAATCCTGGGCACAAAAATAATACCAAAAAACATATGGTTTACTGTGTTTTATTGTTTACTTTCGCAGTTTGTAATAAGTTTTAGATTATGTTTTATAAGTTATACTTAAGTAAACCTTGGGATGTTTGGTATCATTTTTCTTGTAATTATGAGTAGAATCTACAATTATTAACCACTTTCAGTTAAAATAGATGGGGTGATGGAACGGAAATACGCTCGGTCCTAATCCTCTGCGGTTGTATAACTTAGGGGTCAATGACTCATGGAATATGGGGGGTTTCTCAGTCAACAAATCCAAACGCCATTCCTTGATTTGTAATCTTAAACCAAATCATTCTATAAATAATATTCGAGCTGGCTTGTGAGTGAAAGTTATAATTAAATAATAAAAATATGGTACAACTCACAAATATACAATTTTTTATTTCAAACGCGTTTCAACGACTACTTTGTAGTCATCCTCAGTGAAAATACACAAATGAAATTAACTAAAAAATATATATATTAAACATAACCTATAAAACTTTATAGGTTATGTTTAATATATATATATTTTTTAGTTAATTTCATTTGTGTATTTTCACTGAGGATGACTACAAAGTAGTCGTTGAAACGCGTTTGAAATAAAAAATTGTATATTTGTGAGTTGTACCATATTTTTATTATTTAATTACAAATCATTCTAGCAAAATATAAGTGGCACTACATAGTCATTCCAGATTAACTGCGAGCATCTCAAAAGTACGAGAGTCGGTATGCTTAATTATAATTCATTGTTACTTTAGAATTCGATGCGTATCATGTCTGCAATGAAATGTATGCAAAATTTGGGTCATTCCAGTCCTGATCATCTACTATGCTTAGTTGGACACACCATTACCACGGTTTGTTGCTTTTGTGAGGTAGCTGAATAAATGGAACCGTAGGAAACAGTGTCTATAGTGACAATCAGCACTAGTAAATGACAGGGGATCCAGGTCGGAGGTTAAATGGAGTATGTTACGCCAACATTGTGGGGAGGGGTACGATTTTACCACATTATTGTAAATAATATTTATAGCAAAAGTTTTTGCCTCTTTATAAATTTTGATATCTTTTTTTTGTAATGTATCAAATTCAAAATTGTTTAAGACTTTTATGAAACACTGGTAATACAATTTTGTTCTATATAACCAACCAAGTAGTTATGCCTTCTACATCAATGTTTCACATAAAGGCTTATTCACGTAATTAATCGAGATTGCTGAATAGTTTTTGGATTCAAGGCTTCTTTATTATATCACAATTCAGTTTTAGTTAGTACTTATGAATAGAGAAAAAAATAGATGTAAACACGAAAAAATGTATTTCTCCTTATTTTAAATATTGCTTTTATCATAAATCAGTCCCTTCTTTTTCTTGTTTTCTTCTTATACTCACTCCAAAATTTTATATTTTCATACTAATCAGAAATTTATCATGGCTAAACCTCATGGCTCAGCAAACCCCCAGAGCTTCATGGCTTAAAACAATAGCCCCCAAAGTGTGTGCCTCACAATTTAACGATTGCCAAAAAACCCCTACCCACTGATATTTTCCAGTAGACGCATTTTGCACTAGATCAGTGCATTATACAATGCTGTGAGCCAAAAACAAAATTAAAATTTTTGTTGTTCTGTGACTCACAACATTGGACAATGTACTGATCTAGTGCGAAACGCGTCTGCTGCAAAATACCGGTGGGTAGTGGTTTTTTTGGCAAATGATGTCAATAAGAATAAATGGGACCGAAAAAGCGTCTTATAAAACCCCAAATAATCTAACCTTCAAAATCATATTTATGTTAAATAGCTTTGGGGCAGTCTTATATTACACAATACAATTGCATTAGTTGGTTAAATAGCTTTAGGGCAGGCTTATATTACACAACATAATTACATTAGTTGGTTAAATAGCTTTGGGGCAGGCTTATATTACACAACATAATTACATTAGTTGGTTAAATTGTTTTGGGAATTTAAGTCGTGTGGTCAAGAACAAACAGGGTTTTAGAGACTAAGGTGGCTGTTGCCAGGTATTAGCAAGCTAAAGAACCTCATGAACCAGACCAGCTATAAATGTAAGACGATCCTTCGAACTCTGCTTTTGAAAATTACAAACAAAATAATCGTCTCTAGGTAGCGACAAATTTATAACATATAAATACATTTAGAAATTAATTTCAATTTATCTTGATCTAAAATGAAGGAAAGACAATGTAGTTACTAGCAACTAAATCTTTGGCATTGAAGTGTTAATACGGTTCGAAACAGTACTTTAGCCATGGTGCTGGCTGGGTTGTTATATAGATATTTTACACGCTTATGCCCGAGTAACTTTTTTTTAAACCTATTAAATGCCCTTCACAGAAAGTAAAAATAGTTAGTATTCGAACCGTACAGTGAATTAACATAAGTTTATTAATATGAACTACTTTGTAATGCTTTTCTTATTTTAATTTTCCCATTGACCTTTCAAGGATTCCCCTATGAAGATTAGAAGTCTCTTGGTAGGTTATTTAAAAATCACCTATCAACCTCAGGTGACTAAATTGTACGTTTCTTTAAAAACATTTTGCAAGTAGGTGCAACAATAAATTTGAAACCACTTTTATTTTTAATTGTAATATTATAATTATTTAAAATTTTTATTTAATATTTTTTCAGTGAAAATATT
This sequence comes from Prosapia bicincta, assembly GCA_036971475.1. NCBI lineage: Eukaryota > Metazoa > Arthropoda > Insecta > Hemiptera > Cercopidae > Prosapia > Prosapia bicincta. The sequence goes on from JBAIZL010000005.1 coordinate 35,027,685, forward strand.
TATTTCAATCAAATGTTTTTATTTGCAATATCTAACATATATTTTGAAAAAAAAACAAAGAGAAATTGAAAGTTTAATAAATTCCGAGTTTTAGTAACATGTTTCAGATTTTGAGTTCAGTGGTTACATACATAAAAGTTAAGCGTCGCACTCTGGACATTTAATTCTCAACTTCGAAAAATTCACTTCCGAGTCGTGAGAAGGTGAAAATAACACAAAACACAACATAACTTCCATAATACAAATAGGAGTATTTATTAAATTAAAGGTTTTAAACTTAATGCTTAAAATCCCTAATCTTTCTAGCCGTTATTCAGAAACAAGAATAATGTTCATATTCATAAACATTCATATTCGTAAATGTAGGCCTACCCTTCTACGGACTTTTTTAATGTTGAAAGGATTCAACCGACATTTTCTTCCTTTTTTTATTGTTTCGTACATCTAAATACTTTTAATCACATAGACAATCCCGATTTAAAGAAATAATAAGTTTACTTGTTGGACTTTGAAAGTGAAATGCTTCTTGATACTATTACCTTAGGGCAAAATATACTCGATTTACTCGCTCAGCAGCTTAGTCTCGGAATAACTCTGCCACGGTTGCGGTTTAATAGTTGGCCGTAGAGGTTCTGTAACGGTCTGAAAAAGGTAGCAAGTCTAAAAATGCACTCTTTACAAAAAAAGCAAATTTTGTTTTGAATATTTTTCTAAACTGATGTAATAAAAAGGAAAGGAGAGAAAACACTTGGCTCAACGAATTTCAACATGTGAATGTAGTTTGGCACATCAAACTGGTTTTCTGTTTATGACATAAAGCGGCACAAGAATGCTCAATAATATTAAACAATATGCGGGTTTGTGCATTATAATTATTTATGTATAAACCATATTGGAAGGTTGTGTGTTAAATATATTGTACAAAATCCAACCTCTTTAAAATATATTGCACAACCTGGAAATGTTGTGCCGTCTGATCGTAATATTGTGCAATATCACGTCAGTAGGTTTTAAAAAGTGTTAGATAACAATGGCAGTAAAAGACAAAGTTCATTTTAAAATTTACATAGCCTATGTTTAATATGGACTTCTGGCTCTGTGAGATGTAAAAACGTACGTAATCACTTAGAAGATGAGTAGTACGATGTGATCATCGGAAAGTATCGCGAAAATACCCAGAAGCCGGCAAAGCAGATCTTATTAGAATAATAAATTCTTTGCAGACATACTTCCGGAAAGAATTGGAAGAAGTTTCATGGAGTTGTCAAAGGGAAGAGTTCATTTAATAAGTCACCACTTACGTGTAAAAGTTACGAAAATTTTTCGTTTCACACACTCTCAGTTCATCAAGTCTTCGTGGATGTACGTCTCCCTGTCAATAAACCACCGTTTCCTCCATCCTTTCTTTTACTTTTTCACACTTTTTTGGCTTACAGCAATTATTAATAACATAACCCGCGGGAATTGACAATATTGCGAAGGACATATTTGATCTGTGCTTGTCATTGCGCAATACGAGTATATGGTCAGCCATCAATATTGTATCAAAACGATTTATTCCACACCCTCAATTATTGTGCAATAATATTAAACGTATGTGGGCAGTCTTCAAAATGTTGTACAATAAATATTGCTCGTTTATGGATGTATTAAGATGACAGCACGTTTCTGTTTCCTTAGAACAAAATGCCTTGTCTTGTTTACTATTCTACCATGAACGTATTTCCTCTTCTCTTCTTTTTACCGTTCTCCATTTTTTCTTCATTATCAAACAACAGATGGCATACAAAACTTCAAGCCAGTAGAAGCTAGTTAAGTCACATTGGAGATTTGCACGTAAGTACTTAACTCTGTATGTGCTACAGGATCATTTATTATTAAAGTGCGTATCTGTAATCAAATATAGAGTGGTGTGTTTTTTTAATCTTATAAGATGATCAGGATAAAAAGAGATGCTTTATCATCTGATGATACACCGAAAATTTTGAAGTAATACCATGAACATTCACAACTGGAAAATCAAAAGCAAATCACAGCCAAACTGATATTTCACAGAATGACGGTTCATCCATGCCGGGAACAGGGAATACCGGAGCTGGATATATCTCCAAGGCTCCGTAGCAGTGGGGGCACCTCTCACAAATTATGATGGGGAGATCGATGCAATACATGAAGCAGCAAAAAGGTTAGAAGACTTGGAAACGAACCAAAAAGCTGTATTTCTAATAGACAGCCAAGCTGCAATAATTGCACTCTCAAACAGCAAGTACACTGATTGCATGAAAACAACTCCATGCCAATTGAGACACTCCAACTAAATAGAAGGTGGCCGGACTTTACACCTACAGTGGATCCCTAGCCATGTTGGTGTGGAAGGGAACAAAAAGACCGATGTTCTCGCTAAAACGGCACTGCTCTCCAGCAACCACCTTGCACTCAGTCCTACTCTTCTGCAAAGATCGCAATCAACCAAGTGGTAAACAACTGGACCAGAACACGCAACAGCCAAACCAGCAAAGAGAAGAATTGGGCTAAGCTGATAGGCTCTCCCATACCCCGAAACTTGCCTAGAGATGTATCAGTAGCTGCCTAGAGATGTAGCAGTAGCTGTATTCAGAACCACCACTGGCCACGACTACCTGGCAGCCCATCTGCGGCCTGTGCCAACACCCCATTATGGACGCAGCCCACCTACCCCGGTGTCCTGCCCTAGCAGCCAACTCAGTGGATGAAGAAGAAGACAACTACATGGAGATTTCCTGCCCCTGCTGGTCAGCGTGCCGCCAAATGGCTAACCTGCCAAGGGTTGGCGTTGGCTAGTATGTAAGTACATAAATAAGTATTTTTATAAAATTTCACAATTTTAAAAACGAGAAAGGACTTAAAAGAAAGCGCAGTGAAAGGTGAAAAAAAGTACGAAAATAAAGACTGGGAAGTATGAAGAATTTTAAAAAGTTTTGTTATACAATGATTTCATTAAGCTCACAACTGCCTATGAATGGGTTATTGCTATTCGAAAAAGCACGAGAAAGAGCTTCAAATTAATAATTTTACGTTGTTCAGTGGATTGACTGATTGAAAACAAGTTATGGTCTTGTATGTCGTTAGATCAGTGGAGAGGCAAGGTCATTAAATTAGGAAGATGTTTCTTAGTGGAAAGAACACGTCTAATCACAGTTGCTGAAGGATTTCTCCTCGTTTAATGATGACTTTTATTCAGCAAGAGTTTGGACTTTTATTTAAACTTATGCCAGATACATTGCTTGTTTATAAGGACAAAAGCAACGGTGGAAAATTAGTTAAACACTTTCAGTACTAGTGTGCACTAATGGAGATGGCTCAAAAATCTAAAATTGTTGGTCGTGGGAAAGTCAGAGTTATCGCAATGTTTCCCGACTAAGAACCTGTCGTCGATAATATTGCGACTTGTGAGGTACGAACAGTATAGGCAATTGCGAAAGAACTTGCTTAAATAGCTTCCACTTATAATGAGGAGTAAGGATGACGATGGAAAGAGCCTCTGCCGCCAGAAACTCCTGCTGCAGCATTTAGTGTCTGCCTAACTGCGAGGCTCTATATTATCAACGTGTCCATAATTTTAAACGATGATAACGAGAAAAGATTAATAAATTGGAAATATTGATTTTAAATTCATCTTTGAAAAAATTAAAACAAAATAAGATCGAAAACTATTTAAACAAAATATTAACACTAGAAAAATATCCACTATATAGGGCCCACAGCAGCGATGTGATAAAGTACAGTATGTAGGTTATTAAATGCCTATTTCTGTGATAAGTACTTTCGTCCATTATTTAATGTGTTTTATTTTGTTGTTTACAATTGAGAATTATTTGCTTTGGAGAATATTTAAAAATATGCATCACATATAGTGGTGAGTGTGTGTGTATATATATACAAACACACACACAACAGATATATATATATATATTTATTTTCTTTTTTGAAAAAATATGTTTTCAAATTATAAAATATTAACTTATATAATTACTCAAATCAATATATATATATATATATATACACACACACAAGACCTGAAGCTTATGGTTCAAGTAATATAATAACATAACTTTTAAAATATTTGTATAGGGGTGTATACATTTAAAATTTTATACCTGTACTGTAAACACAATTTCAAAACTATTTCAGTAACAAATTTTCAAAACAATAATTTATTAAAGGAAACCGCTTTTGTCAATAACGTTAATTAAAATTTTCTACAGTTAGTAAACTATAACTAATTCTCCATAATCAGAAATCAATCTTATTCATACTTGCTGAAGTAATAATTTTTTAATTTCTTTTTTAATGTATTCTATCAGACTATAGCATGTTGTATCTAATGCCAGTATACAATACCAAAATAACACATTCAATGCAGGCACAAATTTACAGAGGTAACATTGTTTTCCACATACTTACTTTTGATTTTCAATTAAAATTAAAAAACTGGTTGCATTTAGGTTTAATTTATTACACCAAATAGCATTTTTTTACTCAAAGGTGGAATAAGGTTTTTTGGGTCAAAGATACATACCAAAGGTGTAGGTGTATATATATATCCACAAATTAATGTTTTTTTTAATTGTGAAGGTATTAGCAACACCATTTTATTAAACTATAGATTCATGAATGTCCATTTCTTTTTTTTATTCATTTGTTTCAGAACTTTTAAAGTTCACAAAATTATTATAGATTGAAGTTTTTAATTACTTGTTCTAAACCATTATAAAAAATTTTGTTTTGGCTTTTCAACTAGGGTGGTTATTGGGTGAAATATATCAATAACAAAGGAAACATTCCGTAACAATTTTTTAAAATAAATTAATCTGTCCTTCATACTTAAGTAGACACCAGTAATTTTATCAGATTGGACTGCATATTCTGTTTACTTATATCAATAATACAAGGTTTTTGTTAAAAATGTTTAAGATAGAAAATTTGAATAAATGCTATGTTTAAAACTTAATGTTTGATAATTATTATTTAAATAATACTAAAACCTATGAATCAAGTCTTTTACAAACAACTATTACAAAATTAAAAGGAAATTTTCCATACTTCACAAATAGATTTTTTAATAAAATATTGAAGTACTTTTTTGTGGAAATCCTCATTTTATGTGTTACATTAAATGTGTTAAAATGTTTTTGACGAACCTGATGATGAAGATTTCTTCATGCAGCAACAATCTGCATAATAGTATTTGATGAATATCAGCAAAATATTCGTTTTTGTTTAAACTTTTTAAAATCTATAAACACATTATAAATTGTTATGTCCACAGGGTAAAGAAAGTTTTGTGGCGTGTTTTTTCTTGCTTAACTTATTACAGGAATTGAAGGTTGGCCTACACCTCGACATATACAACAAACATGAAGCATCATTTTATTATAATCAACCCCCACACATTAGACCACACCATTTGCCATTTTGAAATATGTCAAATAAATTCAGATCCTGTTTTATGCAGCTAAAAACCAATGATTCTAGACATCAATTATATACTTAACCTTACAACAGCCAGCTGATGCATAACAATGATCAAGCATTTGATATTGAAACAGATTAGCCAACTAGGAAAACTTCTTTTATACTCAATAGGTATTGAGGATACATTTACAATATGTGTTGAGATATTTTGAGAAATATGTGAATTGCCTCAATTCAAAAGACTTGTGTTTGTGCAAGAAGTACTACACTAGTTTATAAAGTTCAACTCTTTCTTCAGCAGGCAATATCTTTCTTCCTGTTACATAAACAATCGTGTCTAAACTCTTAAAACAGATCATAAATATTTGTTCATTCTTCCTACTTTAAACATATCAACTAAATATAATTAACTCAGGTAAAAAATAAAAATGAGTAGAACATCGTTTTACTGTAGGCCTATTATTAAACTGGGATATTTCAATTTTTTTTCAGTCAATGATTATCATTGCATAAGACCCAAAAGGGTAAAAAAATTATAGCTTTCAATTCAAAACTAACATATAATGTCAATTTTTATTTTAAGATTCACTTTCAGAAAATTAATGTTTAAAATAGCAAGTTCCTTGGTTTACAAATACCCTAGCAACTTTTGAAAAACTAACTATTGATTGAAGGGAAGATAAAACTAATACTAATCTTACTGGGAATTTCTACAACAGTATTAGGAACAATAATACCAGATAATATCAGCTTACAAACTTCTTTATTCTTCATACCAATAAAAGAAGTCGTCTAAATTTTTTAAAGTATTTTCAAAATTTAATATTTTATTTGTACAACACATTCCTAATTTAATTATTTAATATCTAAAATGTGTTCTTCTTTTAACTCAAAATACTGTTTGAAAATTTCAGTATGTTTGGCAATACTTATTGTCTATTGCTTTATAAAAACACTTTAATGATAATCTATTAGAGAATATTTGTCTGATAAAAATAACTCACTGAACATATTACTTTTAACACTAAACACTGCATTTATTTTTTAACGTTAAATTCAACATAGAAAAATCAAGAACAGAGTTTAAATACAGTTCATGTTACATACTTTTTACTGAAATCACGATATCTTCATATCTGAAATCATTAGTAATAATGTCTTTTTTAATTACTTCATTTCACAACTTAAAATATAATTAATCACTTTAACATTATTTTATGACTATCCAAACTTTGAATTTTGTTAAATCTTACTGAGACGTTTTTGATCGCTATGTGGCTTCCCATTGGATCACAACATAGCGATTGAAAACATTCTATCTCAGTAAGTTTTTACAAATTTAAAAAATTTAAAGTTCAGATAGTCATAAACTAATGTTAAAGTGATTAAGTTTCACCAAACGTAATGGACTACAAAATTCAAGAGTGAAAATGTATATCTTATAACATTTCCATCCACAATGTCATTGCAATTGATATACAAATCTGGAGAACAAGTTTAAAAATTTATAGATATATGAATTACATTATCAGTAAATACAAGCATTTGCTGCATTGTTTATGGCTTTTCAATCAACTCTTTAATTTTAAATGTATATTTTATATCATCTTCATCTGCAATGTGATCCAACATGGTATATGGAACTGACATGGAATATTCTTTATCCAAGATGGTCTCTTCAGTAATTTCGTTTTCTCCCCATATTTTACTAGTCCATGTGAACCGAAAATTGTTATTAATTCCTTTGATAGTATACACACAAATATGTTCTGTTGCATTTGAATTCCCAGTATAACTATCTAGTGCTATAAACATTGACTCGCTTGGCTTATGAATTTTAATGTGTTTCCAGAGTAGAAGACCTTTAAAGTATACTGGCAAAACAGTATATGAATCTTCTCCGAAAGCCAATGCCAAAGTTGAACCACTTGTTAAAATTGAATTGTTGTGATTATTCTTTATGTGTGAATGTATGTTTTCAAATAGGTTTCTCCATTTGCATTCTTCAACACGGCAGCCAACTAACCTTTTAACACAAGATAATTTGTGAATTCTCTCCATTCTCTCAGTTGTGTCAATGAAAGTACAGCCATTCATATCATTATCACAAATACGTGGTAGCTCATTTAGGATACTGTCTAAACCTACAGCTCTAAATGTGTTGAACGTAATATTCATACGTTCAGAAATACTTGTGCAGCATAGAGGACATTGATGTAGCTGAGACACACAAAGCTTACACATTACATGACCATTGCCGCAAAGAGTGCTGGGAGGTTTCACCAGTGTTAAACATACAGGGCATTTACCAACTTCTTTTATCTTCTGAACCAAGTTTTCCAGCTGAAGATGAACATTAGCCTGAAACAGTAATATAATAGTAATTTAATGTACTTATTTATGTAGCACGAAAACAGCAAAAATTAATAATTCTCTAAAATTCTAAAAAACTGTAATGAACAAATGTATTACAAATAGGAAATTTGTCCCAACCTCTGTCCTCTTACGCACTAAACTCCAGGAGTAGTGTCATCTGATTCTGTCATTTGTATATTATTAACCAAACCTCTGTCCTCTTACACACTAAACTCCAGAAGTAGTGTCATCTGATTCTGTCATTTGTATATTATTAACCAAACCTCTGTCCTCTTACACACTAAACTCCAGGAGTAGTGCCATCTGATTCTGTCATTTGTATACTATTAACCCAACCTCTGTCCTTTTACACACTAAACTCCAGGAGTAGTGTCATCTGATTTTGTCATTTGTATATTATTAACCAAACCTCTGTCCTCTTACACACTAAACTCCAGGAGTGGTGTCAACTGATTCTGTCATTTGTATATTATTAACCCAACCTCTGTCCTCTTGCACACTAAACTCCAGGAGTGGTGTCAACTGATTTTGTCATTTGTATATTATTAACCCAACCTCTGTCCTCTTACACACTAAACTCCAGGAGTGTTGTCAACTGATTCTGTCATTTGTAAAATATCTGGAAAAAAACAAATCTACAACTTTTAAACTACTAAACTTTGAACCTGGTTTATAAAAACAATAGGAAACTGACCTATTGACAAGGTTAAATCTCTCAGAAAAAATGTTATCAATAGAGTGGCGAATAATACTTCACATAGATAGGTGGAAAATTACATGAAACTAAGAGCAAGTAATGTCTGAAGCTAGCAAGTATTAAAATTTGAATTTTTTAATACTATTTAAATTTCTACATATTAAAATTTAGGATATTTTCCTATAGTAATTTACAGGTAAAACAACACGCATTAATTACAATTGTCATTACATAAATACAGTATTATTACATATTTCAACAAAACTCATGTCTAAACCAAAATAGTATAACAAATTTATGAACTGTACATACAATGTGGCTCTAACCAATAGCAAGAATTTAATGTTTGGGCACTACAACAATTCAGTGATCCCTAGTTATTATGTAACTTACCTGAAGGTAGTATAAGTGTTAACATTTCAAGGATACACTTAACTCAAATCTGCTGAGTGTGTACTGAAAGATATTTTTACACTCTAACAAGAACAGAAGTTGTTTAATGTTCCCTCTAATATAATTTGGTCGTATTGCATACCTGCATGACTGTTTATGCACTTCTTACATATACAGTGATTGTTAACTGTAGCCTCTAACGTAATTGAAAAATATGATTCATCTTCGAGATAAAACACATCTCAAATATTTATAGTAATAGTTATCATCCCCTCCATTCTTATTTGTTTACTACCACCTCCGTCCTTATTTGTTTACTACCACCTCCGTCCTTATTTGTTTACTACCACCTCCATCCTATTTGAGTTATATTGCATATCTGAGGCTTACGTAAGCCGTTCAACATTATATATCACCAGGTTTCATTTGTCTGTTTATTTGCCATTTACGTTTCGTCTTACAATTCATTATTTAAGATAACAGACTCACAATACCCTTACTTACTATTGAGCACATCAAGGAGTAGATACAATAATATTCATAGCTAGTTCGTTAAATTTACTGGATCGTAGTGGGTGTCATTAATCTATATGCTGTCTTTAGCACATGTTATTGCGCTGGGTTTCTTTATCAACACATTTCTCTAGTCTGTCAACATAGGCCCCATATTCTATTCTGTTTTTTTCCTGTTGGACTGTTGTGGGTATCCAGTACTTTATTAGACTGTGGTAGGTAGTTTACTCTATTCAATCTTGCATATATAGTTATATAAAGTTTTAATTGTGTACTGTACAGTAATTTTATAGTACTGGGTACTGTATGTTACTCTCTGTAACACATCCTTTGATTGAATTATAAACTACTGAGTAAAAATTAAAACAATCTCTAAGCTACACCTCTCGATACTGGGTTGTAGTAAATAACAGAATTCTCTGCTATACAACTCATTATACTACTCACAGTTCTACATTGCATTCTAGCAGGTAAAATATGCAACCGACCTGTATATGCTATTATGTTTAAATTCTTATACCTAGCATAATTTTCTATGCTTCCCTTGCAAACTTCTTTATACTGGGTTCTAGCAAGTTGAACTGCTTTATGTTTTCTTTTGCACATCTCTATAAGAACGTTGTAGTGTTACAAAACTTGATAAAGTGTCCCTATAGTGGGGCAACCCATTCAAAGCTACCTTGCACACTATATGCTTCCTTTTTTGTGTTGAAGAGTTTGGCAAAACTGTCTCTAATACACTATAGACACTTTTTTTAACAGCCACAGACCCATTCCTATTCTACTTTAAATCAAAGTATAGTGCTCAACACAATTCTCCATTCAATCTTATTATGAGAGCTGTTTTCCATCATATGCTCACTTCTCTCTTGTTTCTTGTCCAATTCCTACATTTTACTCTATGCCATTAATAGCTGTATTATTAACATTCATTCCAAGATATTAACAGAGATTGACTTGGATGTCCATTAATGAGTCAAAAGACTTTGATGCCTACATCAAAAGAGTGTGTATAGGGTTGGGATATAGAAAAGAAAATATCAATATTCAATATTATCAATTAAACTACCAGTGAATATCGATATCTAGATATTATCTTTGAAACTAATCGATCTATCGGTACAAAATAATAAAACATTCCCATTTATTATAAAGGAAAATGTAATTACTTATTACACTTTGATATTATTAGCGACCAGACTTTTTGTTAACTAAAGGTTGTTAAATTGGTAACTATTTAACAACCTTTAGTTAACAAAAGTCTGGTCACAAGTAATATCAAAATGTAATAAGTAATTAACAACCAGCTCCTCATGAACAGCAAAACGTTTTTGAACATGTAATATTAGTAAGGAAATTAAAATTAGTAACCAATTATTATTATATTTTTAGTTGTATAAAAATTACAATTTTAAGGAATTAAAATTTATTTTTACAAATATATATATTTTACGTTTTCTTTAGAAAATGAATATTATTTTTCTCCAAATTCTCTTCTCAGAAATCCCAAGAATATCAGAATATTTGCCTGATTTAATTTTAGTTTACTCCTTTCTGCCGCTAAAACCTAGTGAGCTTCGAGAAAAGCGTCTCTGCTGAAACGAATGTTCAACTGTCGCAAATTCTAGATAATTGATGTCAGAACGAATTTGGCAGTCAAATATTCCTCCAAATCTTTAATGGATTGCCCCCTAGACATCCTTAAGTTCAGACTTTACCCCCATCAACTCTTTCTTTCATGCCAACTCATCTAGAAAGTCAAAATCCGTTGCCACTGTGGGATAGAAGTAACTAACCCCCCTCACCCCCTCCCCGGTGGCATCTATCCTACATACTTAGAATGAAAGTATAATACATGGAACATGTTCTTTCTTACCTAATTTATATTATTTTCAACATATTTTATAAGAATAACATCTGTTAATAAGAAGCGTGTAACTCTTTATTAAAATATTTGTTGCCAATTTCATTTTAATTTGTGTTTAATATACTTGTAGAAATCAAGGTTAAACCAATCGATACAAAATCTTTACGTGATCAAAACTTGCAAAATTAAACCGCTCTGTGTTCCATGATCTTTAAGACATTTTAACGACAACAAAAATCAACGACAGAAAGTTTCTTTATATTTCAAGTAGTTATTACTGGGATACTTTTAACCCTTAATTAAAAGAAAGGTGAACATTTTTTTAGTACTTTATAAGATTTTACATTAATGTATGTGTTTAATAACCTGCATTGGTAATGAACTTATAGAACAAATTTTAGCATCTTAATTATTGGAAAAATGTTAAACATGTTGATGTTGAAAAGTAGTTACCATTAAATGGACATGGTAACAAATTTGTGAGTTGCAGAAACTAAATTTATATGACAATGCTTAAAGTTGTAGCAGAATAAAACTGACTTGATAACCAATGCCCATCCTAGGGGCAAAAATAACAGTATTCAATATTATCAATTAAACTGCCGTTTTTCATAAAACAAAACAAACAAAAACTCATATTTTTATTTTTTTAGAATGTGTTCTTATGGTTGGTGATTACAACAGCAATTGCAGTTAGTTTATATGTGCTATTAGTTTAAAAAAAAAGGCATCAATTATCTGACAATATTTTGAAATGTATAATGTCATTTTTTTAATATATCACTCTAAATAGATTAAACAACTAGAAGTAAATTATCAGATGTCTGTAGTAAAAAGACATGTGTGGGTAGGACATCTGTGTGGAAATTAAACTTCTAGCATGCTGCATATGATGCCTCCTTTCAATGCATGCAAGAATTAAAAGAGAACAATTTTTTAAATATTTTTCTCAGCCTAAAAATATTTAATATATTTTTTTGCATGATAAATACAGAAGTATTCTTCTGGTTGTAAAGTGGGGTTACATATACAAGTTTTACTATCATAATTGTGTAACAAATTACTGAATTAAAGATAATGAAACACAGAACGCAAAAACAATGTCACATCACACTTGGGCGACAGAGATTGCCATATAATAGGTTCCGAGAATTCATGTCAAATACATATTTACAGACTCCTTAAAGGCTGCATGCTACTATGATACTATGGTTTAACTTTAACATTTGAAAACAAAATTTATAATTGAAACTATAATTACCTTAAAAGTATCATTCAAAACCTATTATCTTAGGGTTCAAATAGTTTCATTATTTTTGAGCTACCATACATTTTTAATATATTTTGAAAATAAACTTTTGTTATCTAAAAATCATTGTTTAATCAAACCAAAACAATTATTAAAAAAATCCAAATTTTGATACCAAATTAATTTGTTATGCAATTACAATTGTTTGACGGTTTCTGTTCCAAGGTCTCAAAATATGTCAAACTTTAATAATTTTTTGAAGGGCTATCTAAAAAAATATTGAAGAGTGGCTATCCTCTTCGAGATACAGTGGAACCCCTTAAATCCGAACCCCATCAAAATCCGAACATGATTTGATGAAAACCAAATTTTAAAAAAATATCTAAAATTTAATGAAATAGTGCTTATGTACTGGAAGTTTTCTACTTACATAAAACAGGACTGATATGTGTAATACAGGTATATTGGCATTAACACTGTAAAAATCTAATATAATATGATTGCCAATACGGTATTACTGTATCACTTCATTAACAAAGAATTTTTGTGGCACTTTTCATTAAATTTTGTTACTGAAGAAACAAATTTATTTTTGAACTATTCCTTGAAAATATTACCAGTAATCAACGCCTTACACTAATTTCTGTAACGGTTTGGGAGAGTATTCAAGTTCATATTTTTAAGAGCTCGTGGCTTGAAATATTTTCCATTCACCATTAATGATAGAGTATTTGTTTCTGCAGGCTAAAAACTGTGAGATGCTGTTTGCTCATATTAAAGCCTGGCGCAGATTCCTTTTTAGAAGTAAGACTTTTAGTAGGAAGGGCTTTAAAATTCAACCCAGTCTCGTCCTCATTATACATTTACTGGGGAGGGGGGGAGTAATTTTGAGACAAAATACAATCTGTGAATTTGTCTAAATATTCTTTTGCAGCAAGATTATCAGCTGATAACTTCCCCCCGCTTACCGTTAGTTGTCTAATTTCGTGCCTTCTCTTCCATATATCCAACTATCTATTGCTAGCAGTAAATTACAAATCACCATTCATTGATTTGTTTAACTGTAATGCCTTTTCTTGTATTAATTGGTCACTAACAGAACTCATTTCTGCCTCTCTTGTGTAAACCATAAAAATACAGCTTCGTCAATTTTTTCATTCACAGAAACATTGTGTGATGGCTTTGTTCCAAAGACTTTTCACTTAAAGCACTGGAAAACTGTTAAATTTTTGATACATAAATATGTAATGAATGCTCTAATATTGTTTGTTAATAAAAATACCCACTTCTGTCAAATACAAAATACACAGCAACCCGAAATCTGAACTTTTCAAAATCCGAACAGTCTATAGCCCCAATTAGTTCGGATTTGAGGGGTTCCACTGTAATTTAAAAGTTTCAGCTCATTAAACATAAGGGGCTGTACAGACACTTTTTTGAAAATTTTGTGTGTGCATGTATGTTATATGTACGTGGACTGTACTTGTAGATATTTTGGTCAACAGATTACAAACCCGTAACTTCTATAATGCACCATACAGTCAAACATCTATAAACTGTTTTATGATATACAAACATCATTTGTACTTTATCTGATTGTATTTTTTTCACAGTACATTTTTTCTATTACAAACAAAACAATGTCTGTTACAGATGTATTAAGTGTTATGAACTGGGAATCGATGGAAATTCTGTAAAAGTAACTACTTACAGTGTCAATGGTTTCATCAGTCTGAATTGCCTTATTGTTGTTGTTGATAATTGCAACACTGTCTTCATCCATTGTCAATCTATATAAATAAAAAAATTATTAATTTAAATCAATTTAAATACTACTAATATATTAAATGAGAAATCAAAACAAAATTTGGATGACATGGTATTTTTTACTCCAACTTTAACTTCAACAAATCCAAACATTTCAAATGATGAAAATCACATATTTATATTAGTTTTGTTAGTTTATAAAATATCTGTAATTATATCCCAATGTAACTGTGCAATGTGGTGTAACAAAAAGTTGTGTCACGGATCATACTTCTTTGAAGAGGGAGGTCGAAACATTGCAATTTGAAACGCTAACTGTAATGTTAAAAATCTTTCTGATCCCTGAACTTCAGAGAAATCATTTAGTGCACAGGAGGATGTGGTTACAGCAGTGTGGTTACAGCAAATGCCAATGAGATGTTGGAATTTCTGGAAAGCAAATTTTGTGGCAGACATATTACGTTTTATTGACATTGTATAGCCAAATTGCTCCCCAGACCTTACCATTTGTGATTTTTGTTTTTAGTATTTTTTTGGTGGCAGTTCTTTAAAGCAAAAGTTTACATAAACAACCCCCCCCCCGCATATTGGATTATCACAAAAAAGGCCATAAGCCAAAAAATCAATACTCTGTCTCCTGCAATGTTAGACGTGTTTGAGCAAGCGAAGCTTAGTGAGAGAGTGATTTATAAGTGAAGTGAGTTATAAGAGTGAAGTGAGTTATAAGAGTGAAGTGAGTGAAAGAGTGACTGAGGGAAAGAGTGACTGAGGGAAAGCGTGAGTGAGGGAGAGAGTGATTGAGAGAAAGAGCGATTTAGGGAAAAGAGTGAATAAGAAAAGAGTGAGTGAGGAAAAGAGTAAGAAAGTGAGTAAGAGTGTGAGAGAGGAAAAGTGAGTGTGAGTGGGAAAGTGAGTGAGTGAACGAGCGAATGATCAATTGAGAGATGTAAGAGAAGGAGCGAATGAGAGATAGGGAGCGAGAGAGATCGAGAAAGAGGAAGCAAGCAAGAGTGAGAGAGAGCTATCGAGAGGGTGTGAGTGATTGAGAGGGAGTGAGTGATAGAGAGGCAGTGAGCGAGAGAGAAAGCAATCGAGAGATAAAGAGAGAAAGGGGGCGAGCGAGCAAGAGGCAATAAGCGAAAGAGAGAGAGGGAGGGAGCGAGTGAGATAGAGCTATCGATCTAAAGAAAGAAAGAAAGAGAGAGATGGTCAAAAAAGGGAGCGAGAGAGAGAGATCAAACAAGCGTTTGAGCGAGCGACTGTTCAACTATCAGTAATGGAAACATCAGAAAGTTATTTCTGTGCTCGCTGGTTAGTGCCAACGATGAAACCATGCAGACGTAGATTCCCTAGCCACAAACACGCCCTGTTCTCTCATTTAAGAACAAAAATTGTACTTTATATAAAAACAAACGTGATTTTAATATATTTAGGATTACTTATAAATATAAACTTGTAACACATCAAACATTTTCTTCAATTACGTATAATCGTAGATTCACTGCCGGAACAACACACTCGTTAAACGGTCCTAGAGGTTACTAATACAACTCCTAATCAAATTTTACTATGATGTGTGTTATATATAGGCCTGCATGTAGCTTCAAAACTAACAATAGGCCAATTTTAAATTATAACCATAAATTAGCTACAGGTCAAGATATCTAACCCGGACGATAACCGTACCTACCTATCGTTAAACTGTTCTAGACATTTTAACAAAAAAATATGACTTGCAGGCTTGTTATGTATACATGTAACATTATAGCTAACATTTCAACGATATTTTGATGTCAATATTAAATTAGCTCACCGAACTTACAAGATAGTTTTTACATAAAATAGATTGACTAAAATTAGAAGCTAGGCCTATATAAAATGTCAGTAACTTTAATATTCTTTACATAAATTCGTTTACCACAAAATAAAATTTGAAATGGGCGCCTAAATAGACTCTCTTTGCCTTAAATTCATAATAATATCATTATATCAGGTTTTAAGATTTCGAAGAACATTTAAAGACGTTTCTTAGTGAAATTGTAGTTTGTACCAAAGACAAACTTAAATACTGAGTTTTTTTAATGATACGGTGGCACATTGTTACTTATAAGCAGGGAACAAAATTTAATGATTTATGAGAAAAATGTCAATTACTTCATACTGTTAAAATAAGTTAATTTATTAAATTACTGGCTACTTGTCGGAAGGAATAAAGTATAAATGGTAATATTTTACTGTTTGAAAGGTTGGATAGCTAAAACGCGGTAACTCTCCTTTAATTGGGGGAGTGTTAGTAATGATTTGTGGGACCGGCAGGAAGTTAGGTAACGCTGGCTGCTGCTGGAGCCACGAACATTCCGGGTGACAACCAAGCCTCTGTTTAATCACTTCTAAATATTAAAAAATAGTATTTCTTATACACACATGATTTAAAATATAATTAGGATTACTTACAAACATGCTACAACACTTCAAACATTTTATTTAATTAGTTATGCTCGTATATTCACTGACCGAACAACAGGCTCGCCAAACGAACCTTCCTTAAGCGGTTGTAGGCCCTACGTATAGAAAATAAAAATGCTGACAACATTTTTCTTTGCAAGCGTGTTACGTACACATTTATCTTCAGAACTAACTATACAATATTTAATTCAAGCCAATAAATTAGCTACTAGCCCCAACACTCACCTTGCCTACCTATCGTTAAGCGGTTGTACGTATAGAAAATGAAAATTCTTGCAACAATTTTCTTTGCAAGCGTGTTGCGTACACATTTAGTGTTAGAACTAACTATAATACAATATTTAAACTAAGCCAATAAATTAGTTATGTTATCAAGCCCGGACAAAACCCGTAGGTAGCAATCGTTAAACTGTTCTAAAACTTATAGCAAAAGAATCTATCATATTTTTTTACAGGCGTGCTACAAATAAATGTAACACTATAAATAACAATATTTGGGTGTCAATATTAAATTAGCTACACGGACGCTAAATTAAATTAACTGCAATATTAATTTAAAATACCTACTAACCCATTCATTCGCCGTACCTATCTATCGTTAAGAGGTTGTAGAGGTTAGAGAATATTATTGTAATGGAATGTTTTTTAGGCTTGTTACGCACGGTAAAAAATATAAATAAATATAAAAAAATATTCAATAATTACATTATAGCTTTTAATTAATAATATCTTACAATTAATTCATTTAAAAAAATGTTTAATAGAAAACATCGACTGAATAAAGTAAGTATTTGAAATAGATTGTTATAAAATATAAAATGCACCCAAACACCTTTGTTAACAACAATGATCAAATTTATATTCGGTTGGAAATATGTATTAACTCCAATGTAAATGAGGTTTTAGGAGTAGTCTCGTAATGCCTTCCTTTATTAGTCACCGGGAATGCACTGGTGTGGCTCTCTACGTGTGCACCAAAAGGATGAATTGGGGTAAAAATGTCTAAAGCTAAATAATCGTCTGAAAACGATCATACGGTGGTGTTTTTAGGGTGCTGAGTCCAATACCGTAATCGAAAGTCAACGATTATGCACGGGTTTAGCTCTATAGGGATATCAAAGAGGTAAATTGAGGTAGAAAATGCCAGAAGCTATAAAATTACTAATAAATGATCTTTCGGCTGTTTTTTAGAGTTCTAAGTCTAATGCAGTCATTGAAGTTCAACGGGGATGTACGGGTGTAGCTCTACAGGAGAAAGGGGATGTACGGGGGTGGCTCTACATGAGAAAGGGGATGTACGGGTGTGACTCTACAGGAGAAAGGGGATGTACGGGTGTGGCTCTACAGGAGAAAGGGGATGTACGGGTGTGTCTCTACAGGAGAAACAATGGGTGAATTGTGGTAAAGAAATATAAGAAATCAAAGAATCGGTAGGAAATGATCTTTTTGGGGTTTTCGAGCGAGCATAGATCATTATCACAATCGAAAGTCTGGTGATGCAAGCCAGTAGCTCTATGGCGATGACAAGGTGGTGAAAATGCCTTCGGGGATCAAAATGCCAGAAGCAAAAACCACCGGTATATAATGATCACTGGGGGGTTTCTCATCGAATGTCAACGAGAATACACGGATGTTTCTCTACGGGAGTAGCAAACAGAGATTTGGCGTAAAAATGAGATCGCTATAAAATGATCACTCGGGGCTTTTTGAGGATGATGAGTCAAAGCATAGCACCGGATTGGTCATTCACATTCAGGGATGGGACTGCGGGGATAGATTGCAAAAATCTAAAATATTACCCGAAAATGGGCGATCGAACTTTTTCGAAGGTCCTGGGTCTAATGTCTCCTTCAAAATTCTCCGGTCATGCACGGGGTTAGCAAGGGGTGATTTGGGGTAATATATCCCATTGCTAATAATTCGCCCGAAAATTTCATGTTTCCAACTATGAAACATAAACAACAGAAAGATGCGGATTCGCGACCTTGTCTTGGACAGAAGTATTACATCTGTTTACAGAAATATTTCTGATATGAAAATATAAACAGGGGACACTCCAAAAGCAATTCTACCAAGTTTGTTTACTTTATGCCAGTCAGTGTAATCTTTATGATCTGGGGCAGTACTTCAATATATCCTGTCCATGTTTTTTTAAACTTTTATAGACTATAGGCTTGAAGATGCGACTTGAAAAGTAACCGTCTAGTTTGATATTTTCATTATAATGGATTTTTTAAAGTTTTAAATATTTGTGTTTTGTTAATCTAATTGATTTTCTCTCTAGTTCTACGCTTCTAAAAGTTTTTCATTATTTGTGTTCTCATTTTCTTCATCTTCTATTTATGATTCATTTTTCTCTTTTTTTCTCTTTTCGCATATTTACAGTTGTTCTTTAAAATAAAAGGCATCATTAGAGGGGGGGGGGTAGTGGAATGACTTCTCAATCATCCGTTAATAAAGAAATTCTAATGCATCCGCCTCCTAAGACAGGTAAACATATTTTTTCTACCTTTTGTTTACTCGTTCGGCGTGTTGAGTCCAGTCTGATATTCTAGTCCCAAGAGTTACCTAGACGTCTATGGGGTTGTCACTCACTTTAGAGTTGCATGACAAACGGTGGTCATTGGTACGGAAACAAATACAGTAGATGATCGATAACTCGAGGTAGGTGCTACAGAGACCCCTCGGATTAGTGAAAACTCGGATTACCCGGAAATAACTTCCTGTACATTATAAAAAACAGGAGTTCTAATGAGCCCTAATACTATAATTAAGAATGCACAAAATTCGTATGTAGAACTTTATTGATTACAGTATTTACATAAATTAATGTTGTTTTGGAACACATAGCTCATCATGGTTGCTATATATTTTGGGGAAGGTTGTTATGCGTCTTCTGTGTTTGCTTATCAAATTGTTTTTCGTACTACTGTATCGCTTAGATGTCTTAGCAGAAGCACATTTGTTTGCGTGGTGTCTGTCTGTTGTTCATTATAGCGTAGTGCAGTCCAAGGCGGTCGTTTCTTCACCATGGCTAATTTTCTCTTCTTATACGACTCGATCGAACCATCATCTTTATTATCGTCATCACTGTATTCAGTAGTTTTTGTACCATTTCAACTATCGTAACATCTGTTATCTCAAATTGTTCACATCGGAATTTTTACAACTTGGATGTTTCTTGATAAGCAATGTAAATATGTTTCTTCTTGTGGATGAATGACACAGTCAACAGTTTCATTATGACTCATTATGCTTTTTAAAACATTTACAGTCAGTGGAGTTGTGTACTGTATACTGTCTCAGACTGTGTAATCCTGAATCATAATGAAACTGTTGACTGTGTTATTCATCCACAAGAAGAAACATATTTACATTTCTTATCAAGAAAAGTCCACATTTTGAAAATTCTGATGTGAACAATTTGATATAACAGATGTTACGATGATTGAATTGGTACGAAAACTACTGAATACAGTGATGACGATGATAAAGATGATGGTTTGACCGAGACAGTACAATAAGAGAAAATTAGTCACGGTGAAGAAACCACAGTCTTGGAAACTGCACGACGCTATATTGAACAACAGACACCACGCTAACAGATGTACTTCTGCTAAGACGTCTAAGCGACACTGTAACACGAAAACAATCTGATAAGAAACCTCAATAGAGCCATAATAACCTTTTCCAAAAAAATATAGTAACTGTGATGAAAAATGTATTCCAAAGCGACATTAATTTATGCAAATTTATGCAAGTACTGTACTCTGTAGTCAATAAATATCTATATAAAGAGCATTTTATGCTTTGCTATTTTTTAGTATACGGGTTCATTACAACTCCTTTTTTCTAATGTAAAGGAAATTATTTCTGTGCAATCCGAATTTTCGGTAATTCGAGGGGTCTCGGTCCCATCAACCTCGAATTATCGAGGCTCTACTGTATTTTTTCCGTACCAACGACCACCGTACTTAAACAGTTTCTCATCCAACTCAAAAGTGAGTACCAATCCCATAGACGTTAAGGTTACTCTTGGAACTAGAATATCGTAGCCTAAGATCAACGTGACTCACGAATCAACAATAATAGAAAAAATATGTATACCTGTCTTAGTAGGCGGAGGCAGCAGGATTTTTTTATTAACGGATGATTGAGATGTCATTCCGTTGTCCCATCCTTATAAAAACACCAGAAAAATAACGCGAAAAGAGAAGAAAACAAATTACACGAAAAAGAATGAGAAAACAAGGAACATAAACGTTTAGATATGTAAAAATGGAAAGACAATGAATGACAATTAGGTTGAAAAATACAAATTTTTAAAATCAAATACAAAATATTATTTTTATAAAAATATCATACTGCAACATAAGGTTACTTTTTCAAGTTGCGTCGTTCAAGCCGTTTGTCTGTAAAATTTATAAAGTACATGGACATATTTCATTGAAACACTGTCCCAGGTCATAAAGATTAAGTTGATTGACATGAAGGAAACGTTGTACAAAACGAAAGCAAAAGGTTATTCGAGAGTAGAAAAAGCCGTGGGCTAAACTCGTAAACGCCGTTTTAGAGAAAGGAAAAGGGACAGGAAACAAAATTGCTGTTTTGAAAGAATAAAAAGAACCGTACTTCTCTCTATAGCTTGAGACATAACTACCGACTTAAGGTCCTATTATAACATTGCCGAGTAACTAGTATTATTTAGGCCTACAGAACACTGACTTATACAAAGGGTGGGGAGAGCGCAAAGCCGTAAAACCGTACTGCCAGACCTAACTAAGAAGGCAGAAGTTCCATTGCCAGGAATTCATTTTTTGTACAACATTTAACACAATCTTACAAAAATTACAAAAAATAATATATCAAGATTCAAGAAAACAAATTTGAAATATCTAGACGTAATCATAAAGAGCATTGCACATATTATGGAGCACACTTAGGGAGGAAGGAGGTAAAGAATCCCTCTTTACTGACACTGTTGACTATAATGAATATAATGTGAAAATTACGCTGCTTAGAATATTTGGTCTTTGAGACGTTTTTTTTAAAAAGTTTTTCTGAGATCTAATGACATTTTTTTTTAAATTTGAGAGCCTTTACATCCTGTGATTAGAATCGCATCAGAATCAAATGAGAAAAATCCATTGTGAGATTTTGGTTAGTTATTAAACCATTAGGTGAATTGTCAATAATTTGTGTGAAAAATAATATCTAAATAATTATTTTATATATGATAAATAATACATATATAGCCTATTATAAGCCACTATAATTTCTTAAGAACAAATGTCATCCATACACTATGAATTCGCTGTATGTATGCCTATGAACCGTAAAGGATGTTTTCTATTTCATCGCATTTCCCTTATAGTTGTATTTAGAGGTAAGGAACTCAAATCATGATCATATATTTCTCTACATTCATGTTACGTACTTGTATACATGTAACTTATGAACTGACACTTTTGCATTATTAATTTTGCTACAAGCCACGGTTCCTAGCCTAGGCACTCCCGTACTTCCTATCGCTTAACAGTACCTATAGCTTAACTGTTCTAATGGTTACGAAATAAAATGATTATCGCTTATTTATTTTTGCATTCATCTTACGTATAGCCTACAACCGAACTAACACTGCTGCAATATTTGAATGTCATTATTAAATTTCCTCACCAAACCAAATGTAATGGAAAGATATTTTTCACATAAAACGAGTTGACCTAGATTAAGAGCTGTTTAATGTCAGTAACTTGAAAATACGCAACTTCGTTCATCGATGGGCTTTAATTCCATGAAATAAAATTTAAAATGTGCGCCTAAAAAGACTAGTTATATATTAATTTTATGAGAAAACTAGTGTAACAGAGGTTGAAGATTTTGAGGAACATTTAAAGACGTTGCCTATTCTCAATGTTTCTAGTATAAACTATTTTAGTTTATATTAAAGAAATAGTAGTTTGCCTTTAGGACCTTTTTATTTTTAGAGAACATAAACTTTTTTTTAGGTAAATAAATGTTAAGCTGTACATGTAGACCTACTTAAATTTGTTGTTTATCAAGAATTCTTCAAATTTGGAATACATTTAAATTTAAAAATTAATTAATTAACTTAATTATTCAATGAGTGGCATTCCAATTGCTTAAACGTTTAAAATTGCATATAATTTTCAAAAACTTACTCAAATTGAACAATAACTTTATTTATGAATGTTCTTATCAGTAGGTCAACAACTGTCCGATTCCCAGTCTGAAAATGTATGGCCGATGCATGCCTAGACCTGAAATTTAGCTGATTTTTAGTAGCCTATATGCATTTAGTATCATAAGTGCTCAGATTGTTACAGGTGTTATTTTGATCTGGCGCATGGTTCCTAGATTACATCTTCAAAATAAAACGAAGATTATTATAATAAAAATACCTACACTAACACTAAGATTACTATCCGCACAGTTCTCTAATATAAACACAACCTTTTTAAAAATTCACTAAAAAATATTACAATCTCTATTGAAAAAAATATTCCAAACACTATTTATTTCTAAAATCTACGATACAAAACTAAAAAGAGTACGAACCGAACTTAGGAAAATTAACAAAGGAACGTTACGGGTTAAAGCTAACTGAAATGTGAGCGATTAAAACTTATTTTTCAGTTTAAAAATTCGTCATTTTAAGAATCGTGATGATTTTAAAAACAGTTATATTGTGCAATATTTCACATATAAATATATATATATATATATGACTTTTACTGTTGTTGGGTCTCGTCAATGCTTAATGAGATTCTAGCGAAACGTCGGAACTGCGATTTTATGCACTGCAGAATGATCGGATGTACTCCAGATAATAACTATTCATCATATTTTTCCATTCGTGAAGGAATACATATCAGCATATATATATATATATATATATATATATATATAATAATAAATTAAAAATATTTCAAAAACAAGAATACTTTTAATGAATATATTTATTCAAAGCTTTTCGCCGATAAAATTCCAATTATTTTTATCGACTAAAAAAAAGTGTTTTCGCTTTTATCGACGAAAAGCTTTGAATAAATATATTCATTAAAAGTATTCTTGTTTTTGAAATATTTTTAATTTATTAACTATATTACAAGAAAACATATCACCATATTTAATATATATATATATATATATATATATATATATATATATATATATATATATATATATATATATATATATATATAAAGAGAGAGAGAGAGTGAATTTAATATATAATATAACTAAAGAATTATCTATACTACAGGCAATTTTATAAGGAAATAATTATAAAGAATAGTTTATATTTTAAATCTAAAGACTTTATAATAGGCTACCACCTACAGCCACACCTTTAGGCTGCTTAATAATTAAAGCAAGCATTTTAAACCCCCATGGTGTTTTATGGTGTTTTAGCCAACCCGTGTTTATATTTCTAAATATTGAACCACTGAACGTTTTGTCAACGGTTTTTGCTGTTTGAATTCTTCACTTCATGTAGCAGTTACACCCTGCTTTTGTGAGTTCTTTGACTCCTCCAGATGTCAAACTTTCCCTTACACTTGTAGAAAACAATCTGCACCCCTATGTTCCCAACACGTACCCAGGACTGATTTACAGCTTTAAACTGTCATTTACAATAATATTTACCTCTTCGCCCTTTTTTAATATGCTTTCTCTGCCGCCTTTCTACTTAATATTTTCCACTTTTATTTCCAAACCTTGATTCCTAGTTTATAATAAGCCCCATATTGTTATGCCTCATTTTTTATATTTTTATTATATATATATATACAGCAGGCCTTACACTTTAGTATCTACTCTGGCCAGAATTTTTCGGCCCCCTTGTAAGGAAAAAGTAATTGTAATTAGGTTTACCATTATTAAAATGTAGGCTATATCGAACTGCAAACATTTTTCTAAAGACTTAGTTTTAAAAATGTTACATTTAGTTGGAAAACTTTAATATAAAAAAATTAATACACATAATCATAACTTTAATTACAAATATACAGATGAAGAGTTGTTCCTTACGCCTGAGAGAAAGTAACAGTTTTGCAAGCACCCGAGAAAACAAGGAAAGCCACTTTCCTCCTCGAGAATGAAGAAAGAGAAAATAGTAGGCTATACGACACTCGGGTGGAAAAGTCAAGAAGGCTAAAGTATATCTTTGAAAAAGAGTTATTGCCCTAGAGTTCAAAATGTGTAAAAACACAAAAAACGTTTAACGTAGTTTCGTCGTTTTATGTAGATGTTAAATATATTCTAAAACACCAAAGGTCTACTACACCTAAATTAGATATATTATTCAATTCTTAGTGATGTTTGAGACGCGTTTAATTAACCAGCATTTATGGGTAACAGTTTTAACATATATTTAACAATTTTTATGCATGCCAAATATTTTTGCCTCTTTCTTTTGATATATGATGCTAATCTGCCACAACTCAATACCGAAATACCAATCGCTTAACAATGGGTAGGTACGGTTTTCGACCGGGTATTTTGTAATTGGCTTTCAAAGTTTAGCAATGTTAGTTATAACGTTAGATGTATTCATAACTCGCCTACAAAGGCAAATGTCTAGCCCGATTAGCTATCATGGTTTGTAGCTAATTTAATATTGACATCCAAATATTGCACCAGTGTCACTTCTAAAGTTACATATACGCGTAACACGAATGCAAAGAAATATGTGGTCGGGGTTATCATTTTCAAACTTCTGGAACCGCTAAACGATAGATAGATACTGTGAGCGCCCGGGCTAGCTATCAAGGCTTGTAGCTAATTTAATATTGACATCCAAATATTGTAACAGTGTTATTTTATAGTGGTACATTTATTTGTAATACGCCTGCAAAAAAAATATGATTACATTCTTTTTTATAACTTTTAGAACAGTTTAAAGATAGAAGGTACGGTTTTCACCCGTTTTTGACATCATGGCCTGCAGCTAATTTATTGCCTTGGTATAAATAGTGTAGTATAGTTAGTTCTGAAGCTAAATGTGTACATAACACGCTTACAAAGAAAAATGTTGTCAGAATTTTTATTTTCTTAACGAAGGTACGTTTGGATAGCCTGTTGTTCCGTCAGTGAATATACAAACATAACTAATTACATAAAGTGTTTGAAGTGTTGTAGCAAGTTTGTAAGTAATCCTAAATATATTTAAATCACAAGTGTAAACAAAATACCATTTTTCAATATTCAGAAGTGAGTAAACAGAGGCTTGTTTGTCGTCCGAAAATATTTTACGTTTTCATGGTTCAAGCACCAGCCAGCGTTAACGCTAACTTCAGGGCAGCATTTGTGGGTACTACTGTTCCATGCAATATTTTCTGTTTTCTGCGAAGAATAGTGTTTGTAAGTGTTTGTTTCGTTATTGTAAATAATTTTGGGACTTACTATCCAAAATAAATATTTATGCACGAGTTTAATAATGCTAAAACGTAGGTAAAGTGGTTAGTTAGGTACAAGTTAATCAGTAAAACAGCTACATATTAGTATGGAACGTTCCTGAACATGTCTTAAGGCTATATTGATATTGATAGTATGATTTTCTTTTTATTTTGTCCGAGGTACAAATTCATTAAAATTATGTCAAATTATAATGCTACACAGTGTGCAAGTGTGAAGGTGTTACGTGACGTCACTATATTTGTGACGACAGTGTATCCCTCCGCGAGACAGGCAAACTATTCACAATTGCTACTTCCACACTGAATTATTACCCAACTTTAAATTGAGAAAAAATAATGATTCTAACAAAAAAAACAATAAAATAGCAGTGAAAATAGCATTTTTACATGTTTCGAAATGTTTCATGCAAATATAGAGGTTTAGAAATGTAAAGTTTTACCATTCTTAGACGTTTTAAAAAAAATGTTATTACATTTTTTTAGTAAACGTGTTATGTATACATAGAACTACAATTTTTGCATGTCAACAATAAATTAGCTACAGTTCATAACTAGCCTAGACGCTCGCCGTACCTATCGTTAAACAATCTGGAAATTACAACAAAGAATTATGATCACATTTTTCTTTGCGGGCTTTTTATGTACATATAATATGGCTAGCATTGCTACGATATTTTGATATTTTATAATACCTACACTCACACCTTTAGGTTGGAGCAAGTATTTTATTCCCCCCCCCCCTCCCCATGGTATTTCGGCTAATAAGAGTTGAACTTTTTAAATAGGCCTATTTATAGGAGTAAAAGTTAAGTCTACGCCAACGGTTTTTGATCCTTGAATATTTCTTGTTACTTAGTAGTTGCACCCTACTTTTACGAGTTCTTCGACTACTTCAGATGTCAAACTTACCCTTGCAAGTGTTTAGAACATTAGTTTAACTTTAGAACCAATATAAGTCTATAAGCCTATTTTGCCAACAACAAAGAATTATGATCACATTTGCTTTACGGGCTTGTCATGTATACATTTAATATAGCTAACATTGCTACGATATTTGGATGACAATTTTAAATTAGCTCACCGAACTTACTAGAACTGTAAAATAGTTTTTATATAAAACAGGTTGACAAATTAGGAGCTATAATTATCTTAAGGTACTTAAATATACGTAAATTAGTTTACCATGAAATAAAATTTGCAATGTGCACCTAAATAGACTTTCTATGTCTTAAATTTATAAGAATATAATTGTAACTGGTTTCAAGTTTTCGACGAACATTTAAAGACGTCTGCTATTCTCAATGTTTCTAAGTGGAATTGTAGTTTGCACCAAAGAGTATTTGAAGTTTGGCTTTAGTACCATATTATTTTTAGCAAAAAAATGATTTATCTAAATAAATACTATGATACTTAATTTTGTTGTTAATTAGGTACTCATCAAATTTGAAATGCATTTAAATTAAAAACAAATGTAATTAATTGAAACTCATTTTAACCTTAGAATGACATGTAATTTTCAATAGTTTAAACGTCGAGAACACTACAAGCTGCTATGTTGGAGAAGCTTACTAAGGTTATTGAAATACAAGAATTAATGGTAAAAGTGCTGAAGCTCGGCCACCTACGATATTTTGGAAAATTGTTCAAAACCACCAAATTGGACGACATCCACAAGAATTTTTTTTTTTTAATTTTTGCTTAGGAAAGTTACTTTTTTTCAATTTAAAGTACGGTAAAAAATTTTGCGCGGAGGTAGAAATGGTGAATAGTATTTGAATAACTTAGTTGTTTTTTATTATTATACAAGAAAACATATATACATATATACACTATAATATACTTAAACAAGAATCTTACTTGGTACACGCTCTATATGCAAGTTAACATTATAAGATTTATGACGGTATTACTGATTACGGTTTTTAGCAAAACAAAATATAACGGGCGATGCAGAAATTAATCAGGAACATTATTTTAAAATTGTAAAAACTCGCACACGTCAAAAAAATTAAAAAGTTTGGAAATTAGTCATTCCTCACCCAGCTATGGCACATATATAACGTTACAAATTCAACGTTATGGCTTTATTTTTTTCATATAGTAATTCGCGGTAATTGTTTACATTCCTAAACCGGGCCTATATTTTCATGAAACATTCAGAAACATGTTAAAAGGCTATTTTCATTGAAATTATTATTTTTTTGTCTAGAAACATTATTTTTTCTTAAAGTTGGGTAAAATTTTCAGCGTGGATGTAGAAGTTCTGATGCGCGCGAAGTGATACAAATGTTTTGTTACGTCACATGTTTCTGAATGTTTCTTGAAAATATAGGCCCGGTTTAGGAATGTAAACACTTACCTAATTCGCAAAATGCCTCGAAATTAATTAAACTTGCTGGTGACTCCTAAAAATGACAGATTTGAAAAAAAAACTTCAACACCAATTCAATACTGCTTTGCGCAGTTTAAGTTCTATCAATTTTAGGGCAAAATTTGAAATAAAAGGTCTGTAAATGTTCTATGTAATATTTTCTGTTTTGTGCATGGAATAGAATCTGTAAGTGTTCGTTTCGTAATTTTTGAGAAATTCTGCGACTTATCACAGAAAAATAAGATGCGAGTGCGAATTTAATAACTCTACAAGGTTTTTGTGCCTAGTGAAACTTGCCATGGTGCTTAATAGTGCTTTATCAAAGTTGATTTATTTTCAATTTGTAATTTTGTGGTAGTCAAAAGTAAATTAATTACATTTCGAGGCATTTTGGGAGTAATTACGTTCAAAAAATAAAGCCAAAACGTTCAATTAGTGACGTTTTACGTGTGCCGTGGAGGGGATTTCTATTTTCCAAAATTCTTAATTTTTGGAGCGCAAGTTTTTTATAACTTTTTTTTTTGCTAAAAACGATTACGTGGGAACGGGAAATAATGACTGTATTACCAAAAATTTTAAGTGCTACCTAATATTTGTAAACACGAGTTAAAAACATTTTGTTTGAAAAAAAAACATTACTTACCCTCGTTTCCAACTCATCACTGCACCATACGAATAACAGAACTGAACTGCTAAACAGAAATTTTTGACAAATCCAAATATTTTACACCTCTTGCGATCCTAACGGGTCAAATTCGAACTATTGAGCTTCCACTACTTAGAATCCCCTCTTCTTTTCAGATCCGTTACTACGTGACTACTGCAAGGACACCCCTTACAGGCTGAAACAAAACCTGTAGGCACCGATTTGTGGGTGAAGTGAAGTAAACGTTTTGGCAATACTTATAGCGCAAAAGAAGATCTCCGACAAACCGATAAGCCTAAAGTATCAGTAAACTATTTCAAGGCTTAAAAATACGAACCATTACTGAATTTTGCGCTAGGGCATCCATTCTTTTGTATTTACAGCACTAGCCTCTTAAAGAGCGCGATTTTGTATTACATGAATCTAAGAATATAACAAATTTATAAAGTCTCATTTCCCCAATAATTACCAAGTTATTCAATTCCTATAAACAATATACAACAGATCGACGAAACCGTCTACAAATAATACGTAGTACTTCTATATTGTTTCTTCTTCCTGTAAGAATTACGTTTTTTAGTTACAATTTACGGTGCACCTGTATGTACGTAGATTTAGATTTATACTTTGATTTAAAGTAGAATATGAATGGGTTTGTGGTAGGTTATGGATGCGGTGTTGTCAGATCGAACGCTGTGACAGTCAACTCCAGAGTAGCTAGTTGGTAAAATCATTCATTAACTCACAGATTTGTTTCCCAAAACAATCATATTTATTAATCTGAATTTAATCCTCTCTATTAGAACTGCCTTCATTATTGAAAAACTATTTTTTTTCGTATAATGAGGCGTGAAGTATCTCATAAATACCACTTAATTATTAGCCGGAGTTAATTCGGAAATTGAAAAAAGGAAGTAATTAATAATATATAACATGCAACAATTATTTAAATACTATCTTATATAGTAAAATGTTTTTCATGCATAGGTTAGAAGTTTGAAGTAATTGTACAAAGAAAAATTTAGTTTGACAGTAATACGATGAGTGTTTCACTTTCACACTCGTAAACAAATTTAATTCATTTACACACAAAAATACGAACTAAATATATACACGTTCACCATTAAATATCTACATAAATTTACATAATGGTATTATATAAATAATGCGTGTATATATATATATATATATATATATATATATATATATATATATATATATATATATATATATATCGCAGTATGTTTTCTTGTGTATTAATAAAGAACAAAAGTCTAAATACAAATACAAGAATTATAAATTGTAAATTCAATTATAATTCTTGTATTTGTATTTAGACTTTTGTTCTTTATATATATATATATATATATATATATATATATATATATATATATATATATATATATATATATATATAAAACACCCATTGATAAATGTCAATAAAAGCGAATCAACTGACTAATAAAAATAAGAGACAATGAAAAAAATGCATTGACGTCCGAAAGAGTAGTCTGTCATAATAATGTAAACTAATGTCCTCGAATCACGGCTATAAATAGATCATGATGTGACATAAGCATTCTCATGGCACTATATAATAAGTCAATAGTAATATAAAATTTTTCGTTGTTGTCAATTCCTACTTAAATCAACAAAGACAAATTTTATTTTCGTTTCTATTTATTTTATAATTACAATTAATATAAATATGTATTTACATATGTCAGAATAAGAATATTAGTGGCAAAATAGAAAGCAAATTTCTTTCCAATTTTCCATTTTCCTTTTAATGTGCGGTGTTGGACTATTATTTTCATTTCTTACTTTATATAGGCTTTCTTTTATTTCGTCGCTTGGATTGTGTTGTAGATTCTTTTCACTTTCCTTCCCCATTGCCCGTTCGTGAAGCAAGGTTCCATAACGTAAATCCAGTTTGTTTGTTAATTTTATTCATAGATGGTATTTCATAAATCTTTGATGTTAAAAGAGGTTTTTCATCTATAGAAAGTTGGCTCAGTGCCAAAACGTGCTAGACTTTGAACATGAAGATACTTAGATCCGACCTAGACCCCCAAAATTTTTGTAATTCAATTATTGAATAAATATTTGAAATAACCTTATTAAAATAAATTGTCATCCACTATAGGTTTACAAAATGTATTTGAACTTAATTGGATGAATAAAAACGTATTTTATTACCGATTGAAAATTTGTAAAAGATATATATATATATATATATATATATATATATATATATATATATATATATATATAATTTTTACTATATGTACTTAAACAAGAATCTTACTTGGTATTTATGCGAGTTAACTTTCAAAGATTGGTCGTATCTCCATCATCGTGCATCACTGGCCGAGGGTTGTAGTAGACGAACGGAAGTTTAACGTCGACTTGGCAACAAGGCTCACTCACGCAGCAACATGTGAACCTCATATTCTCTTAGAAGCCCGTCTCTGTCTGGTTGATTTCTCCTACGTATAATCCTATTCTGTTTTTAATCAAACCATAGTACGGTATGAAAGCAATTCCGTGGAGGTGCGTATAGTCAAACATATTGACAATATCATTTTGTATGAAATAAACTATGAGAAAATCTTGGAAGCAGTTTGTTTAAAAAACCTCGAAACTGGTATTAATATAATGAAATATTATTTTAGGTAAAGAATATTTTATGTATGAACAAAATTCAAGTCTGTTGCTGACCAGTCTAAGTTTTCGATCAACGCCAGTTGAGGAACAGAAAGCGACCATTAACCCTTTTAGTAAAAAAACTATTCCCACTTCTGTCACGGATGACCAGATGTTCACAAGGGTGCGTGAGAAAAATACCAAAACATAAGAGTAACAAAGTGTATATAAGATTGCAAATAGATTTTGACCATGTACTGAGCCGTTTCACTGATAGTTGTAAGGAAAATTGTATTGTCTTAATTTATGTTTTAGATTTTAACATTGTTCTTGTAAATCAAGTGTAACAGGCTGTAGGCCAGAATAAACCTTTTTTTTAAAAAAAGGCAACGTGAAGCTAAGTTGTTTAACTGGCGTCTGAACTGGGACGAGGCGAGTTCTTTAAGTGAATTAACTGCGTGAATATCATCTCGAATATTCCTACCTTACTTCTTGTGCCGATCGTTAAAACCTCTGTTTCAGCGGTCAACGCTTTGTCAAAAATCAAGATTTCAAGGGCTAACACCTACGTTCCTGCTTGACTTCAAGAACACCTCGATCGTTCGCCCAGAGGATCTACGCAGACCTTCAGACTACAGGACAATCATCATCATCACCTAGCTACCAAACAACGCGTTCACAACAAAACGGAGATTACAAATCCATAATGGCACCTATATCAAAACCAATTCCAAACGACTTTTTGAAATTTATCCCAAACTATGACTGTTCCCAATATAAACGTATTCATTATGTAGACACATTGGATCCCTTAGGAACTAGTTATTGCACTGACAACATTACAGAATACACAAGTAATCATTGCTTGTTATATAAAGTAGGTATGAAAAAATTAGTAGGCCCACCCGTGACCGTAGTTTATAATAACGGTTGCGAAACTGTAGCTGAAATAATACGCATATAAAAACAAATTTACAGATAATACAACAGCCCAAGATATTATTTTTGACATAACTATGATGAAGAAGAACCATAAAGAACACCCTATCGATTTGTTAAACAAATTAAATGAAAAACGAGCAACAGTACTGACTAGATATCGATTAGGCGGAATAAAATAATGCCTCGCTAGAAAATCTCAAAGGGCAACTAGATTTAACACTTGAAAAAACCATCTGTACCAAGTCAATTAAGAGAATACATGCAATTATTACGAGTCAAAACCTTAGAAGAAGCTAGAATCAATTTAATTAAAAATTGTAATCTGATATTAAATAGATTAAAGTAAGACCAACATAAGAAGACAACTATCATAAGAGATAGTGGACCCTCAAACCACAAACAAGTTTTTATTCAACAACCTCAAAATTTCTTTAACCATCTCAGAATACTAGACCTCACAATTTCTCCGAATATCATCAAAATACTAGACTTCAAAATTATTTCAATTCAAGACCTTTTCAACAACAATTCAGAGGTCATTACCCAACAAATCAATCTGTTTCTATGAGAATAGTCAAATCGAACCAAAGACCTGCACATGAAATCACGGAAATCGAAAATCTAGCAAGCGGAGAAATTAAGTATCACATTTAACACAAGTAAATGATTTTTTAGGAGTAAGCAAAAAACCACTCAAAGACCTGGATCAGTATTAAAATTAAATTTGACTAACAGAAATCTACCTTATTTTTTTATTACAAAGAAATGGCATGATTAATAGACACAGGCTCATCAAAAAAGTATATAAATTCGAACTTATTAAATCAAACACGACACGCAGAGGAATTCCCAATAAAAACGCCAGCTGGCATAAAACATGGTTTCGAATACATTCTCTTTAATTTAGATACTGTAATACATTTGGAATAGATCTATTAGTAAAAATGTACATATTCGATTTCTCGAACGATAAATTCGACAAATACGATATTTTAATAGATCACGAGACTAAAAAATTATACGCAAATATAAATCTACAACCCAATACGCTGAAATATAATAATAACAAATACAAACAACTAAAGGACTGAACAAAAATCTTAACTTATAAAAGGGAATCAACCTCGGTATACTACCAACGAATTATAACACTGCTTACTTAAAAAAATGGGTAGAAGGTATCTGAATGGGGGCAAGTAAGGTTCTACAGAAAACAATAAAACTATACGACCCTTTCACAGGTAATAAAACACTACTGTCAACCTTTGTGTAATGAAGCGTTAGCCCCCTAGGTGCTTCTAGGTACTTTCATTTTGGAAATTCCATAAACTCTATCGGTTGTCCGAAATAGACTTGCACTAAACAGTCATTTGCTCTGCAACTCTCGGTGCAACATGGAGTTCCTTCATAGTTTAACAAAATTGAAAAATATTTAAACCAGGAAGGCATAATTACGTTTTTATTAATGTACAGCGGTTAATTGCGAAGCGAAGAATCTGTCCATCGTGTGGTAAAAACCAAACAATACAGTCAAATGGCAAGTATTTTATAAATTAGTATAATTATTAATATTGTACATTTTATAAATTGCGGTATATTTTCGCTAATATTATAAATAATAGAGCATAGATTTGCTGGAAATCATGATTTTATTTGTCTCTTTTTTAACATTTCTTTATTAACTGTTCTGTAATTATTGTAAAACATAATTTTGAACAAGAAGTTACACTATCAAAGGTTAATAAAATATATTAATTTATTTCTTTTCTAGGTAACGGATCTGAACAGAATATGAGATGTAATAATAGAACCTGCCGGAGGAAAGATTCGCTTCGAAATGGAACCATTTTTGCAAGCTATACAATTTCAATGTCTAAAATTGTATTAGTTTTAGTGGGTTGGCTTCTAAAGTACTCAAAAAATACCATAGTTAGAGAAACGGGGTTAAATGAAAAGACTGTGCTACGGCTTGTGAACGATTTTCGGGATTTACTAACGGTTTGGTTGATTGAAACGAGTACTAATTTGGATGGTGTCAACAGCGTCGTTGAAATTGATGAAAGTGCTTTTGGGCGTCTGAATATGTTGAGCCTAAGAATTTTGTATATGCGACTAAAACCTATATTTGACTGGGGGCTAAAGCTTAGCTATTGTTGACTGATGACAAGGGTTGATAGGGTGGTGTCGTAAACTCAACTGGTGTCATAAAAGGCCATTGTTCCACTCACAATCTTCCTTGCCCCCATCCAGACAGATACCGTCTACCCAAAAAAATATATAAACGATAAAATACACCTTAAAGAATCTTTAATTAATTACGACAAATTTGAAGCAAACTGTATAATACATTAAAATGAAGACACAACTTATAGTGCCACCCCTTTTGATGTAGGCCTATATCAAATAGATGTCACAGAAAAAAAACTGACAGCCCCCACCTTAATAAAGCATTACATTAAGATCAAAGACGAGAATCCAATTTATTCACAAAATTATATATACCCTAGAGCATTTAGAAAATATATCGAGAATGAAATATAAAAACTACTCCATAATATTATAATACAACTATCCAATTCACCCTACAACTCCCCAATATGGGTAGTTCCAAAGAAACTAGACGCCTCAGGCGAAAGTAAAATTAGAATGGTTAATGACTATCGTAAGCCTAATGAAAAACAACAGATGACAAATTTCCTATACCTAACATTAAAGACGTACTTGGAAAAATAGTTCATGCTACTTATTTCAGTTCGTTAGATTTAGCAACTGGCATTCACCAAATTGAAATGGAAAACCAATCCATAACTAAGACAGCCTTTTCAACTGAAGGTCACATCGAATTTTGACGAATGCCCTTCGGATTGAAAAATGCTCCCTCAACATTCCAAAAAGCAATGAACATTATTTTCGCCTCGATGCCCAATGTATTATTAATGAGGTGTAAAAATAGTAACAATCGAAAGGAAGATGTAAAATATAGTTCAGACTTATTTATTATAATTAGCAGCACTGTACATCTTAATAATAATATCCAAATAAATAGATTCCTCAGTATCACATTGTTACCTTGTTTAACTCGACAAATAAGCACACTTAAATAAATAACGCAGGTCTTGTTTCTCAATCACTTTCTAAGAACTGTACTTATCTCTTGATCTCTTGAAATTGCTAAAAGTGTATAGATATTTGGACTATTGGTTGAATCTATGCAGAAGAATTGTGTTTTGTTTGGACTCATTATTTAAGAAAAAAGTATCTCGTTATTGCTAACGCTTTAAAAATATCCTATTCTGTGATTCTTTCTTCAACAGTGATGGTGTCGATCTTTTATAGAGAAGTATATACTGAATTTTATATACTGAAAAGAATAGAGAATTTTATACTGAACAATATTAAAAAGAGTAATTTTAGTAAAAATAAAATCCAAATTAACTTATTTACAGTAAAAAAATGTAATTACCTGAGAAGTAACAGAAGAACGCTAGGTAAATCTTAAATTCTGAATAACATAGTCTTACTTATCTGGAATCAATGTAACCAATTTTCTCTATAGGTACTACGCATATATTTTCAGACAGTTTTCATTAAATTTTAATCCTCCGTAGACATTTTTCATTTATTTCCAGTATTAGAAACTACACCTCCTCTAAAAACCATCAGTAGGCCCAATATAAACCTAGATCGTGAATATTTCAATATGATGTCAATATAAAGAACTTTAAAATATAAGATGGTTTAAGGATAAAGTATTATGAGAAAAAAATAAGTGAAATATGTCTAAATGATAGAGATGGGAATGTTTTACAAAGACATTTATTTATAACAGTTTTAAAACAATAACCAAAAGAAGTAGAGAGGAGTTTTAAAAACAAAATATTTAAATCAAAAAAATTTCTTTAATAACAGTGTTTAAAATACAACTTATTAGCACGAAGGTAAAATTAAATCTAAAAATCTAAATCCCATTAGATTAAAATGACTCCTCTGTGCAATCACAATCGACTGTTACTGAGGAGGGTTTGGTGCCTATTGTCTGAGAACTTTGGTAAGAATGTAAATATAACATAAAATGTTGAATCTGCTTGAAAATAAGGTTAGACTTTATTGTGAAATATTTATTGAGTTAAAAATCTTTTACGACTTTTATGAAATATTGGTAATAAAAAATCGTTAATTTTGTTCTATATAGTAACCAAGTAGTTATACATTCTAAACAATTTTTTCACATAAAGGTGTTTTCATATAATTAATCTATATTACTTTTAAAAATTGCTAAATACTTGTTGAATTTAAGTATTTTTTTTATTATATCACAATTCAGGTTTAGTAAGTACTTTAAAGTACAAAAAGAAAATTGATGGAAATACGAAAAATGCACTTTGCTTCGATCATATATTAGTTTATAATCCTACGTTTATATTCTCAAAATAAACAGAGGTTTATTGTGGCTAAACCTGATGGTTCAGCAAACCCCCAGAGCTTCATGGCTTAATACAATGGCCTCCAAAGTGTGTTCCTCACAATTAAACGATTAAATTAAAAATATTATGAAATTAATCAGAATGTCAATTTTACGTTACTCTTGATTTGTAGTAGTTTGATATCTGTGTCAGCAGGAGAAACGGATAGTGAGCTAGCGGGGACAATAAGCCAGTCTCAGGTACATTGTGGTGGTTACAGTGGATGTGGAGGAGGGGTTGCGAGAGAAGAAGAGAAAGATAAACTCCTGCGCAAGTGTGGTTGTAAACGACACATGACTAAACTATTCTTAAAATACTATTGTCTTGCAATACCCGATGAATTAACTGTTGCCAATAGCCTACATTATTTTAGTCACCTTATGTGTGATTGAATATTATTTTGACTTTTCAATAATAAATAACATTTTGATAGTTTTCATGAATTTTGAAAATAGTTATTTCAGTTACAAACAAAATTTAAGTTACAAACTTAATTTAGTTACTAAAGTTTATACTACTTTACTATACTTTGCATACAAATTAATGTTAAAACTAATCCACGTTTAATTAAATACCAGTAAATCTGAGTTTAAGCATGATAGTTGAATAACACTAAAAAAGGCCATATACTTAAAATGTTCATCTCAATGTGAAACCTTGCACAAAAATATATTATTTTTTTCATAAAGTCCCCTAAGAAACTTTTTAAAAGTAAATACTTTGTGTGCCAGATGTTAAAGTTGTAGTCATATGGTAACATGTAAATAAGCTGTAACTTTTTGTTTGGGTTTTGGTGTAGTGTATTTGCATTTAATATTTCACAGTTTATTTTACATCATTTTTATTTCTAGAGGTTTACCATAGACAATGACTATCGGTTTATCCACAGAGGATAGAGTAAATGCGGTTTTAGTTTGCTAACATTTTCAAGAGATTTTGTTTACTGAGTTTTATTGTTCTTTCTCTGCAGATGCTTTTGATATGAGGTGCAACATAGGCCAGAAAGAATTATGTTTATTTATAAAAAGTAAGTGTCAAATGTACATAGCAAAAACTCTAACTAAGAGAGAATGTTTGATGACTGTTGGTACAGCGATCAGGTTTTATAGAGATGATGGTCTTTTAAAGAGCATAATCAAACCTAATTTCATTACATTATCTAAAAAATTAATAAATTTAATATATTTCTTAAAACTAACATTTTGCTTCTGCAAAGCTACTCTTCTTTTTATAGTAGTCTATTCCTTTTAATTGAATTTTTATTATTAATTAAACGTTTTCCCTACATACATAGTTATTACTGGTTTGAATAATGTTAAATGTTTGTCTTTTTTGTAATTGTAAATATGTGTTCCATATTAGGCGTATGTTTGCCATCGTTCTAGATTTAGTACCTTTTTGTTTAAATTTCAAAAGCAATTAATTATTCTGTATATACCGTTGTAATTTTGTTTGTATAATTTTATACATAGCTTACATAAAATTTTGTTTCAATGCCTTACTTGTTTGTTTTTAAATATTTTAGAAGTGGTAAAAACAAGAGCCAATTAAATACATTATTATACTGATATGAAAGGCTTTATTTTTACTTCCTGGTAACTCATAATGAAAGGAGATCTTATAATACACAATTTTATTTGTACATAGACTACTATGTTTATACAAATGTATGGTTTGTAACAATATAATGAACAAGTTCAATCAAATTACAACTTGTTTTCAAAAATCTTATTAAAACTTTTGCAAGGTAATTTGTTTATTACAGCGTGAGTTATGCACAGAAATACATTTTGTTAAAAATCATACAAGATAAAACATTTTTTCTCTGGTTAAAAACTGAAGAAGTTAATTGTTTGTTTAATTAATGTATAGTTTTGTGTATACTTCGTAAGAGAATTTGATATCAAAATTAAAAATTGTATTTATTTTCGATGTTTTAACAATAAAATTGTCTTAATTCTTAAAAACAACGGATTTTCTTTGTAGGTATTTTAATGTTTTGATATTCATCTCTCTGCGTTTTTCTCCCTTGTAGAATTTAAACATAATGGATTTGATTTTGTATCCTACCAGTATAATTTGTGAGCCTTTTAATAGACAATTATGATAGACTTCGTGAAAGGGTCGTGTCAAGATTACTTTCTGGCATAGTTTTATGAAAATAATTAAATTAGACCTATACTTTTTCGACATGGAATAAAATGGGGCGAAGTATTATCAAAGGCCAACCCGTCAAACGAGTTAGAAGAGTGAATTGTTTTTCCAAGAAGCTCTTAAACTCATGGTGTACCCAATGGAGTGGAAAGTCTCCTCCGTCTCTTTATCTCACTAACCCTTTCTCCGAGAGTGAGAGACAGAGGGGGTTGGCTGGCTTAAAGTCGGAAGATCGGAAAACTATCTAGCAACCCTTGTCAAATCAAGGGGTGACTGGCTTACTGTCCTACATCCGGTTGCACTACACTGTTCCTCCTAAGCCATAAGAATGGTCCCAGTAAGGCTGCTCTACCCTAGGGATGATCGATCCAGTGACTTTAAGGGATCGGTGACTTTAGTGACAGCGCCAGGCTTGGATCAGTGACTTTAGTACCGGTGACAAAAGATACTGAGACAGCTCTGTATGTGCCAATAACAGGCAGGCATACCACACGTGACGAAATACATTATTATTAGGAAGTTACTGCAACACATAAACTAGGGCAATAAATTATATAATCTTGTATGAAGCTACAAAATAACCTTTGATTACTGTTGGTTTTTTTAATACTTTGGTAAGTATAAGTATAAGTGTTGTGTTATTTTAAGAAAGTAAAAGTGCATCTAAAAGTACGTTCTAATTAAAGTAATTTCGTTACTAGAAAGTATCATAAAGCTCAGTCTGAGAATCTGAAACTACTTTAGTTTTATAAATAGTGCAATCGGGGTAAGATTGTTTGGGGCAAGACTGCACATGAGTTGATATGCACAGTCTTACCCCTGTACGTTTAGAGAGTCCTATATATTATGACATTTGTCTTAAATATGAAGCCCTTTCAAGTTTATCAACCATGATTTTTTAGCGTATAAAATTGTAAAAAGTAAGTGCTACCAGTA
Source organism: Prosapia bicincta (assembly GCA_036971475.1). Taxonomy (NCBI): domain Eukaryota; kingdom Metazoa; phylum Arthropoda; class Insecta; order Hemiptera; family Cercopidae; genus Prosapia; species Prosapia bicincta. Next base: position 35,068,065 of record JBAIZL010000005.1, read on the forward strand.
GCGGATCCAGAAAAATATTTTGAGGGGGAGCTTGTGGATGGGGGAGGAGATGCTCTCCCCTGCCTGGAAAATATTTAGAAAATATGGTAGCTGTAGTGTAAACTCTAAGGGTCTTCTATTGGAGGGAATTATTTATAGGGCTACTCTGTAACATTAGACAATCATTAATTATTCTCATTTACAATACAAACCTCCTATTTATTATATTGTGGGTGGGCGTATTTATTTATAATTATAGTATGGTATTATAGTGATTAATATGGGTTTGTAAACATAATCTAATAATTAATAAGTAGATTTAAATTAGGGGCCAACGACCGAATAAAAATATCAGGAATTCCAATTGTTTTACATTTATAATGTTATTTTATACTTTTAAACATTTTCACTTTTTCATATTGTGGGGGGGGGGCTTGAGCCATTAAATCCGCCACTGAGTGCTACTAACTTTTGGTGATAATGCTTTGAGAACAAAGGTAGTTATTTCCTATTATCAAATTCACTATTTTTCACTGGTAATTAACTCTATTTATATTTGAACTTATATTAAGA